>VZSF01009689.1:38578-158777 GCA_013398295.1 Chionis minor | reverse complement strand
CTTTTTTGCTCCTAAATAACCTATTATAACTTATATAAACTACATAAACTATGCCAGGCCAGGCTGGACGGGGCTCTGAGCACCCTGGTCTCGTTGAAGATGTCCCTGCTCGTGGCAGGGGGGTTGGACCAGGTGGCCTTTAAAGGTCCCTTCCCACCCAAACCGTTCTATGATTCTGTGATAAATTTGGGGTGATACACAATTACTTCCCCAGCTAGCAGAAGTAGTGGATATTAGGCTTGCAAATCACTGGCCCTGTGGGCACGCAAGAAGCCAGGTAGGGAGTCTCCCACGGGAAGCATCCGTGCAACGGGTGGATCGGGCGCGGGAAGTCAAGCGTTGCAGTGTGGCTGGGGCTGCTCCTGCCCTGCTGGGCTGGTCCAGGGCTCCGGAGGGTGGTGCTGGAAGTCCCGCTGCCGAACACGGAAAAGCAGTGGCACTCCTGGCCAACCTCACGGGAAAACGCAAGAGGTGGCTTTATTCCTTGGCAATCCTGGCTCCGGGAAGAAGCAGCGCCTCGAGCTATGAGGGAAGGCATTTCGGTTAGTAGGGTTTTAACCCACAGCTGTACGTATAGTGGTACCTCATGCTGTACCGGCTTTTGCTGTGGGTTTGTTCACTCTTTGCACTCTCCGTGAGGCCAGGCTGGGCTAGCAAGTCTGGAATAGGAGTCGCCGGTCTTTTCACAGCTCCTAATGCTCTCTGCCTCCAGGTCTGGGGTTCCTTGGTCATCGTCTTATTCCCCAGCTGCAGAGGTGCTCCTTACCTCGATGCTACTGCTGTTTCCAGCTATAGTCTGCCACCGTGGCATCCTCCTCTGTCCCAGTGGTGGGACCACGCTCCTCTGCTTTGCTCACCTGCCCTGAAGAGTGGCTTCAGCAGATAAAGGTGACAGGACCTACCCATCTCCACCCCGAGGTAGGTGGTCCTTCACAGAGCAAGCCTCGCTAGTAGCCATGACTCCCTGCTAGTGTCGGCTTGATTCCAGGGCGCTCTCCTCAAAAGCCCAGGGTGCTCTGGGAAGCTCCAAGGCACGACAACGCCCATAAGCTAAACTTTGACCCTAAAAACTCTAAAACTTTGATCCTTATCTTAGGAGGTCATCACGTATCTCTTGGTGCTTGCGGTGGCCAGCAGGACTTCCAGGTCAATAGTGCTGCAATGTGTTTGTCATATTCCACCCTTGAGGAGGCACGTTTCGCTGAGAGTGTATTTCTTAGTGTAATTTCAATATAGCACGCTTTGTTCTTCAGGATTAAATGTAAATGTAAATATAAAATTGGATCTGGTTTGGTTTTGGGTTCCTCTGGTTTGCATGAACCCCAGTGAGAAGGTTGTTACATCCATAACGACTCACTTTCTGTGATTTTGCACCTTTTCAGCCATACGGATTTGAACACACGCTGCAATCTGCAGCCCGTGTGTCAGTCTCAGCGCCACCACTCTGTGGGCGACTGTGGCCGCACGAGAGGAAGATCAAAAACGGGACGCCTGAAAAAGGTCTCACTTTATTCAAGGAGTTAAGGGAAGTTTCAGTGGATGCGCAGAATGCCCCAAAAGGCATAAAACCGCCCACTCAGCAGCCTGTCTCGGCCATCCTGGAGATGATCACACAGAGGTGACTGTTGCTTTGCCTGCAGTCTCATTCCTTCTCCGCTGAGCCCACTACAACATTCTATTGCCCATCTTGCCGTTCGGCTGTCTGCCTGGCAGCATGATCTGGCAGGGTATCTCCTGTGAAACAAAATTAGGAAAGAGATGTGCCAGATTGTGCCTGCAGAAACCGGTGCTTCAAAAGGTGACGGTTTTTGGTGGATGGATTGTTTGGGAGTTGTTCTCTCGTACGTTACTGTGATTTGTAATATCCCATTTGTTGACTTTTTCTGTCAAATGTAAAATGTCGGACTTACATGTAGTATAGTGAATGTATACAGAATTATATAGGAATAAACGCTTGACTGACCAAAACCAGGTGTAGCTGTGTCTGTGATACCCATTTACAGAAGCTCATTTCCATCAACAGGAGACCTGAGGCAGCTTTTAGCTGTTAAATGTTTGTACATGTATGGCGAAACCGGGGGCCGTGCGCTGTGTGTTCGTACCAGGTGAGTCCCCCCAAAGCCGTGGAGAGATGTTTACATTTTCCCTTGTGACAGTTGTCTTCTCACCCACATCACCGCTGAGACAGGTGGCGCTGCTCTTTAAATGACAGCCCGGCAAAATGAGAACAGAGTGCTAAAATCGATTTCGGTGGGATTTAGGCAGTCTTGAATCCTTGGTGAAGTGATGGCTTGTGGCTGAGGTGGTGTAAATAGCTCCCGAGCTAGACTTGGCTGCCTGCTGTGAACGAAGGCTGAAGGATTTGGTTCAGAGAGTACAAGGGCTCTTTCTGCAGTGTATAATGCTGGTAAAATGTCTACCCCCTTCCACTCCAGCCCTAGTAAAACCTAAAAACTGCAAAAATGGAAAAGCTAAAAAACCATAAAAACTCAGAAGACTAAAAACTATTCCTCAGCGTGGCTTCGCAGAGGGAAAGTTGTGCTCGATGCACCCGATAACCTTCTAAGATGAAGTGACCTGGTGGATGAGGGGAGAGCAGTGGACATTGTCTACCTGGCTTTTGACATTGTCTCCCGTAGCGTCCTCACCGAGAAGCCCATGATGTGCAGGCTGGAGGAGCTGAAAGCGAGGTGGATTGAAGACTGGCTGAATTGCCACGCTCAGAGGGGACGATCAGTGACACAAAGTCTAGCGTCCAGTAGCCGTTGGCATACCCCAGTGATCAACACTGGGTCCAGTCCTGTTTAACATCTTCATTAACGACCTGGACGATGGGACAGAGCATACCCACAGCGTGTTCACAGGTGACACAAAGCTGTGAGGAGCAGCTGATGCACCAGAGGGTTGTGCTGCCATCCAGGGAGATCCCGACAGGCTGCAGGAACAGGCTGACAGGGACCTCATGAAGTTTAGGAAGGAGAAGTGCAAAATCCTGCACCCGGCGAGGAACGACGCCACGCACCAGTATGTGCTGGGGGATGACCAGCCGGAAAGCAGCTTGGCAAAAAAGGATCTGGGGGTCCTGGTGGCCACCAAGTTGAACACGAGCCAGCAACGTGCCCTCACAGCAAAGGTGGCCAGCGGTACCCTGGGCTGCATTAGGAGTGTTGCTGGTCAAGGGAGGTGATCTGTCCCCTCTGCTCAGCACTGGGCAGCCCACACCTGGGTGGGGTGCTGGGTCCAGTTCTGGGCTTCCCAGTACAAGAGATGGACATACTGGAGAGAGTCCAACGAAGGACTCAACAAGGATGATTAAGGGACCGGAGCACCTCACGTACGAGGAAGGGCTGAGAGAGCTGGGACTGTTGAGCCTGGAAGGCTCAGGGGGAAACTCAACGTATACAAATACCTGAAGCGAGGGTGCAAGGAAGGTGGAGCCAGGCTCTTGTCAGTGGCGTCCAGTGACAGGACCAGAGGCAACGGGCACAAACAGAAACACAGGAGTTTCTGCCCAAACAAGCAAAAAATCTTTTCTGCCTTGAGGGTGGCTAGTCACTGGAACAAGTGGCCTGGAGAAGCTGTAGAGTCTCCATCCTTGGAGGTAAGCAAAAGCTGTCTGGACATACTCCGGGGCAACTGTCTCCAGGTGGCCCTGCTTGAGCAGGGGGGTTGGACCAGACAAAAGCCAGAGGTCCCCGCCGACCCGCAGTTCTGTAATTCCGTGAGCTGCCTGTGTGAGTGTTCAGTCCCGATGTAATTCACTCCCAGTTTGGTTTGGCAGTAGCAAAATCTATGTTAATTTTTTTTTTAAGTTACAGACCAGGCCAAGCTCCTTTATTCTCAACAGGATGCAACTCATTTAGATTCAGGGCTTCTACACCTGTGTCAAGCAGAAGAAGCGGGAGGGAAGCCCAGCCTTTTTGTTTATTGTACTCCACCACGTGTTGCATTGTATCTCGACTCATTAAAGACTCGTTAACATCCATTATACTTATGACTGCTTTGTAAACAATGCTAATTCAATAGGACTTCAGAGCCTAATTCCCTCTAGAGTCCTTTGTAACTCCTAGCCATGACTTTCTTTCTAGCTGAAGTGGAAAAGAGGACCCCCGTGAGAGATTGATGGAGTCTGCAAAGCCTACTAATTTAGTAATGCCATAGTTCAAGCACGCTGTTATTACGAACCCCTCAGTACTGAGCTTATTACGCCGAGTAGGAACTTAAAGGATTTCTTTTCAGTGAAGCGATAACCTTTGGGTCAGTCTAGCTCTGCTCTGAATTCCCAGGGACAGAGCGGGCCAAACACCGCTCCCTTGTTACACTGGCTTCCAGGGAAATATTTCTGAAACGTGCTCTTGTTGCTAACTCTGAGACATTTACAGCGTTGGGACTGTATTATGGACAGGCCGTGCCCAGCTTTTTAAGTCTAAATGTTGGGTTTGTAACAGTCATGGCACAAAGAAAACACAGAAAATGAGGCTCAGTGACGGGAGCCGTCCCTCCGTTTCCCTTCCTCTGTAGAAAGAGTGAGGGGATGTTGGTGGTCTCGCATGTTACACCGTGTGCTTTGGCGAGGCTTATCCAGCGTCGGCTCATGGCAAACAGGATAAATGTGAGATCTCAGGGCCTTTGTGAAGGCAGCTAATGTCAAGTTTACACTGTGAAATAAAAACGGGAAAGGGACCGATGCCTCGGGACTCCTGCAGAGTCTGTTGTGTCTTCTAGGCAAGGACTGTGGCCCCATCCAGTTGCCTTTGGCAGTTTCACCATGGCTGGGCAGGTGGCCTTCCTGCTGGCTCTTTTTCTTGGATGCCGAGTGGTCGTTGTCACTGAAGGCTGAGCCATCACTTGTTTCGCTGAATGTTACCACCAAATGCTGTAGTTGCTTTGAATAACCTCGTGTCTTGTTTATCTTGTTTCTCCAAAGAGAGAAGAGACGGATACGACCAGAAAGGGAGGTCTGGGCCACGCGGCTGAGAGGCACCATTCTGTTTGCTGCTGGGAAAAGGTACATTACAAGAGGGAAAGGCTTTCCAAAGGCTTTTCACTGCTATCTGGAGTTTTGTTCAGTGAAAGTCCTGCCCTTCTGGCTGAGCACCGGAGAGCATCCTCCTTCTGGTTGTCCTTCATCAAGCAAAGTTCTTCCTCTTTGAACGCTGACAAGAGCCCTCTCCTCCTTGTGAACTCATGGCCCAAAGGCAAACCAGAGGCTATGATAACATGTGAAGAACCCACAAATTTCTCCAAAAAAAGTGTGAAACCAGACTGCACGTCCTGGCTTTAAAGCAATCACTTCTTGCATATGTACACCTTTGGCGCTAGCAAGGCAAGACCTCTTCTGCAACACAGGCAAAATGTGACTATTAAAGACACAGACAGTCTTGAAAAGCTATTGAAGTATTTGGGGTGAGCACCATCCCCTAGTCGCCCTGTTCTTTGACTCCTCCCTAGTGCACTGCTATCTAATGTCAGAAAGAGGATGACAGAGACCTGGTCCAAACTCGTAGGGCCATTCTTCTGTCAAACGGGGTAGGTCTGACATAGGGGTATCAGATAGTGACAAAATATTTCTCTGCTAAGTCCCTCAACAGGTAAAGTTAAGACGATGTTGAAACCCCAGCATTCATAAGTCATGAGCCAAGCCCCCACACTGTTAAGATGACCGAGAAACCAGGAGCTTAAAATTGCCAGCAATAATAATAAGCCATCAGAAGGTGGGTTATTTCTGTGGTTTTCTACCATTGGTTTTTCCTCTTCCAGCCTCTGTTGCTCAATTTTTCAAGCATTCCTTGTAACGGTGAGGAGATGAAAGTAATTTTTATGGAATTTGTATGTCAGCTGTGGATCCTGAAGCAGAAGGGTAAAGCACCGAATAAAAGCTGTGTTTTGGGGTAAGGTAGGGAAAACGAAGCGTGAAAGCGCCTGTGCCAGAAACGCGAGCTGGGAAGAGTTTGTCAGTGCCAAGCACGGGAATCACGTGCTCCGTTTGACCAGCCTGGCATTATTTCACAGAAGCATCTATGTAGCCGGCCTCGATATAAAAAGTACGAATTTCTGCGCCGTTGTGTTATATGCGCACGTGAAGTTTGGTATAAAACGCAGACCTGGATGGCATAATGGCACGCGTGACTGACAAGATAGGAGGGAGCGGAGAATTAGTCCCACAGTTTGCTCCCGGCGCGTGCCAGGAGGAGACACCCTGATTCTCCCCCAGCTCCTCTCTGGTGCTAAAGGTGGGCACAGCATTGCCTCTATGACTTGTCACCAGGAACTTTTGAAAAATAGCCCAATATGTCGAGGGTTATTAACACTCGTAGCAAACAGGGAAGTTTCTTTCTCACCTTGCAATACACGAGCATCTTCTGCGGGGAGGCTGCTCGCCCTGTCCGCCTGTTAAAGGCTTCGTAGATTTGGGGGAAAGTCTGGGGAGATTAGGGGTTGGCTACTGCCCTCTAGTGATCTTCACCATCATCTAAACTTTCTAACTCGCTTTTTTTTTTTTTTTTTAATTAATTCTGTTGCTAAAATTAGCTTTGTGGGTGATCAGATTCACAAACTTCTGCGTTACGAAGCAGTGCCCGATTCACGCCACCTCAAGGCTTTACACCAGGTGACAGTATGGGCTGTCCTTAGTGTGGGCGCCAGCTGATACTTCTCTAAAAATACAGTTCACACAATGCAAACATGCGGTGTTGGGCATTTATATTATTGCCTAAGTTAGTTCTTTCCCGGCTCTTTACCAAATAATACACCTTGCTTTGAATAAGCTTACTGATAGATAGCAACAGAGAGCAATAAAAGCATCGCTGCACTTTAAATACTGCCTTTTAATAACAAGTCACCCTCCTTCCAAAATAATAAGAATAAGAATAAGAATAAGAGTAAGAGTAAGAGTAAGAGTTAGAATAATGACTATTGGGAAATGTTATAGCACATAAATCGTTGAGAAACAGAACATTTGCTTCAAAATCATGATTTAATTGAGAATTTGACGATAGAACTAGAGATCTTGCCTCTTTTTTTTTTTTTCTTCTTTTCTTCTCTGTGCTGAAGTGAGCAATTGCCTGCTAATTAAGAAGTAGGAAGTTATTGATCATTATTGATTCAAAGTGCTGTGTTCCCCCACTTAGTCCTCATCAAATTTTACCTAACGCAAGCGCTGTCTGAGCAGAGCTCTGCTGTTGGCATTAGAGGGCAGTCGTGAGGGTTTATTTGATTAACTTTTTTTGCTGATCAGCCTGGCGAGGAGCGAATTTAGAGCAGAGTAGGGTACGGCTATTTTTGCTCCACTACCTGGGCTAAATGCAGTAGAGTCAATTAAGAGAGACTGCCTCATCAAGCCTGGCACCAAGCTGTGCTGCTCATCAGGGAGCAGCAACAACGGTGGGTGAGGGACAGCCGAGCAATTCCGCAGCTGGAACGGCCACAATTACGAGCTCCTCAAAGCGCGTTGATCTAATTGGCCTATGTAATAAGCACACGAGGAAAGAGCGTCACCTTTGCTTTTATACAGGAAGACTAAATGAGTAGTTGACAGCTCTGACTTGTGTTCGGCAACACAACTCGGCAAAACGAATGGGCTTAAATTCTCTCTGGAGCGACACAGACCACTCCGGGCTCTGATGCAGGGACGTGGGACCGTCACACGTATGGACAGTGCAGCTTGTTTGCTCTGTCACGCCTTTTGCGCTCTTGCTTCTAGGCCAATGAGCCCTGCTTACCACCATCTTTAGGTACAACATCTTCATATTTCGTCATTTTTTCCTTCAGAATTGCGTAGGGCAAAGGTTACCGAAGTTCTTGGCATCTGCCATATGATGTAGGAGGAAATCACCATTGACAGAGCCTCTTGTGTAATCTACTGATATTTTTGGAGATATGTTTGGGTAATAAAATGTTTGCATTACCTACCAACCAGACTGCTTCCTATAGAGTAAAAACTGCCTGTTGCAAAAAAAAAAAAAAATCTTTGAGGCAATGTCATAAAATCAAACCTTATAAAGGCACGGGGATAATTTGCAATGCCCGAGTTTATGTGACTTATGAGGAAACGTTCTGGAGCGAACAGAAAGCAAATGATTTTTCATGAACACAAGATTGTCAGAGGACAGTGATTCACCGTTCAGCTGAGGGGAGGGGAAGAGTGACAAAATATGTGTGGAAAATAAATGGTGAGCTAGGGGAGAGCATGTTTCAGATCCTGAATCACTTTTGTATAAGCCATGCTGACAGCTACACTGTGTTTTGAGGATCGTTCCAAATTCAACATCACTTGTCTTGAAACGATCTTGAATGGTCCTAAAAATAGCTCAGTACTGGAGATGCCAATTTTTCCAGTAATTTCCCTAAGATGTCAGCAAAATTACTGGCTATGAGAAGCAATGCTCTGCCCTCATCGCCACGGGAGGATGACGTTTGTCTGCTGCAATACAGTGCTGTAGAAAACCACATCCCCTCAATTTCTGTGATTTTTAGCGTGTTCTATGTGTCTTTGAAGATAACCCCACTTATGGCTGACAGCTGCGGAGGTAGGAAGGTCTCATGTCCCCTAACCTGGCAGCTGGGCCATTCAAAAAGGTGAACAGGGACCTCGCCAAGAGCTGTGCCGACAGAGCAGATTTTTCCAGGTGATGAGGTAAAGCAGCAACTTTAGGGTAACTTCAGGATCCCTATAATTTGGCTAAACCTGAGTCAGGCTGTTTTTTCTCCCCTGGTCTCCTGACAGCCTCCTTCCTCTCCTGCTGCATCGATCCATGCTGAAGAAACCTGGTAAAAGTTTCTCCCACTCTTATTAGAGTCATACTGATTCCAGCAGAAGCCGGGAATCTGGAAGAAAAACAATTTCCACTAAAATCAGCCCATGCCAATGCTTTTTGGTACTAGATGGAGTGTCTCAGGTATCTTTAGTAGTGCAGCAATTGAAATGTGAAAATTCTGGCCGCCTTGGACAAATAGAATCATAGAATTGTTTGGGTTGGAAAAGACCTTTAAGATCATCTAGTCCAACCATTGACCCTACTCTACCAGGTCTGCCACTAAACCGTGTCTCTAGGCACCACATCTACACAACTTCTAAACACATCCAGGGATGGTGACTCAACCACATCCATGGGCAGCCTCTTCCAATGTCTCATAACTCTTTCAGTGAAAAAATTTTTCCTAATGTCCAGCCTAAACCTAGCCTGGTGAGGGAGGTTGCTCCAGATGCCTCAGCCAGCCTGCAGTATGGTAACAGCTCTGAGAGCAACCGGAAAAGTCCATTGGAGAATAGTCCCAGACCCTTGGAAACCACATAAATGGCAGCTCAATGAAGGAATAGACTCTGCTGCTGCCTGAGCACATCCCACACTATGGTTTCTGTGGATGCAGATGTTTGGCATTCAAGTCAAACGTACAGGACCAACGTACTACACTTCAACAGAGTGTGTGCTGTCACCTAAAACCACACAGTGGAAGGCGAGAGAGTTCATCTCAGGGAACAGCATCTCAGCAGCTTTCTCCAGTGTCTTCCTCCCTTTGGAGACCACGGTCTGCAGACCCCCATGTTTCTTCACAGTATCACAGAATGGTGGGGGTTGGAAGGGCCTTCTGGGGATCATCTGGTCCAACCCCCCCCACCAAAGCAGGATCACCTACAGCAGGTGGCACAGGATGGTGTCTAGGTGGGTTTGGAATATCTCCAGAGAAGGAGACTCCACAACCACTCTGGGCAGCCTGTTGCAGTGCTCTGCCACCCTCAAAGTCAAAAAGTTTTTCCTCATGTTCAGATGGCATCTCCTGTGTTCCACTTTGTGTCCTTCAGGCTGTCTTCAGACGGTCTTCCTTCTGCCCTGCTCCTGGTTGCCATGTGCACTGCCTGGGAGGAGAGAAACTTACAATAATTAATGAAGTGGTAAAAATTAATTGACTTTAATCCTTGCACCCGAATCATCGCGTTATCCCTTCTGCCTCATTTGACGACTGGCAATCCCATGTGGAGAAACCGGGCGAGGAAGGAGTCCTGTTGCAGCAGATCCAAATCCCTGGGGCTGGGCTGGGTTGCACAAGGTCCCACCCCGGCGGGGCGGTCAGCAGCTCACCCCACCGCTGGGGCGACCAGGCTCCTCTGCTCGGCTAATTGAATAACAAGGGAGAAAGGTGATGCGAGATAAAAATTAAAGCCTGGGAGAGGAGCTGGTGTTTGCACAGTGAAAGTTTTTCTCTCCCGCATGCCTGCTGTGTCACAGCTTTCCCATTGTTACCCCAAACCAAATCCTTCTCAAACAGAACAGGTGAGCATACTTTAAGTAAAAACTATCTGCAAAGGTGCATGTCAAGGGTGAACTTGCAGGTCTGCTTGGTAGGTGCAAGCTGCTTGAGAGCTTCCCTTAGCACAGAGTCCCAACCTGAGGAAACTACCAAAATATCCCATTTTACAAGCACAGTAACAATGTACCCAGGGAAATTTTAACAGCCCTTTTAGACTGATGGAGTAGATCACGTTTAGCACCACTCACAGGTACAGAGGATACTCAGTGGTAGATGTAAGAGGATAAGAGGTAGGCTGGGAAGGGAAGACCACCAGGTTTCCCGAGTAGACTATTTTCCCAGCATCTTTCTGCCATTTTCCTTTCCCTTTCTGTCTGCTCTTTTGTGCTTCAGAATCCCTCCCTCCACTTCTTCGTCTTCTTACCCATGTCTGGGATGTGCACAAGCAGCCCTCAGTACTTCAAGGGCGCCTACAGGAAAGATGGGGGCAAACTTCTGAGCAGGGCCTGCTGAAACAGGACATGGGGTAATGGCTTTAAACTAAAAGAGGGGAGATTCAGACTAGATGGAAGAAATGTTTTACACTGAGGGTGGGGAGGCACTGGCCCAGGTTGCCCAGAGAGGCGGTGGATTCCTCATCCCTGGAAACATTCCAGGCCAGGTTGGATGGGGATCTGAGCAACCTGGTCTAGTTGAAGCTGTCCCTGCTCATGGCAGGGGAGTTGGACTAGATGGCCTTTAAAGGTCCCTGCCACCCCCCACCATTCCATGATTCTATGATTCTATTGCTATTTCCCCTCACCAGTTTTCATGGAGGTGGGAGCTGGTCAGATGTGTTTACAACCTCCCCTATTTGTGCTGGAGGGTGGTCCAAAACCTACACGTATCAGCTTGACAGTTAGGGATGCCTGCTGTCCAAAGACAATATCACACAAACAGGTTATTAAATCCAGCATGCACCTTTGCAGATAGTTTTTACTTAAAGTGTGCTCACCTGTTCTGTTAGAGAAGGATTTGGTTTGGGGTAATGACGGGAAAGCAGCTGGCTGCTGTGGTGGTACTCAAGCACGAACGCCCCGCGAAAGCACCAGCAAGTAGCACAGGTACTGGTGGGAGGGATGTTCTTGGGTGCATTTGCCGTGTAAAACACGAGTGCCGCTTGTGGGTTCAGTTCTGATCTCAATCCCCAAGCACCGGTATAAAGTCAACTGCAAAATAAACAGAATTTGACATAAAAACCAGAATCATAGAATCATAGAATCACTTGGGTTGGAAGAGACCTTCAAGATCATTGAGTCCAACCATAAACCTATGCCAAAACCACCCCTAACCCATGTCCCTCAGCACCACGTCTGCCCGGCTGGGAAATACCTCCAGGGACGGCGATTCCACCACCTCCCTGGGCAGCCTGTTCCAATGCTTGATAACCCTTTGGGTAAAGAAGTTTTTCCTAATATCCAACCTAAACCTCCCCTGGTGCAACTTGAGGCCATTTCCTCTTGTCCTGTCGCTTGTTACTTGGGAGAAGAGACTGACCCCCACCTCGCTACAAGAAAGAGTGATAAGGACCATAAATAAAGAACTAGCTGAGGTCTCTTCCAACCCAAGTGATCCTATGATTCTACGATTCTACCGCCCGCGGCGCAGTGCTCAGGCATGGGCACTGGTGCCGGGGTGTAGGCGCTGCATGGTGCAGGGCAATGAGCAGGAGGAGGAAAGGGGCCACGGCTACCGTCACTGTTGGTCCTGGGTGTCCTCTTTCAGAGCAAAACCAATTTTATTTCGCAATCACTGTGCCTTTTAACTCCAAAACAGCCCATGTGAATCTGTTGGAGTCATTCCATTAGCACCAGAGGGCATTAAGTTATGCTTCTGATGGCACTGAAAGCTTCTGGTTTCACTTGTTGGCAGTTTCAGCCTATTTAATGTTTTTATTTACACTTGCGTGTTCATCTTCTTGATTTTCTAAACATGGAGTTAACACACTGACATGTCAGTACAAACTTTCTGTGTTACTACAGTACTGAATTTTGCGTCGAATAAATATTTATTTCCAGGGAAAATGCAACTTTATTTTTTAAGGCAGCCAATGTCTGAAGGTGGCTGTGGTTTTTCAGATGTGTGTGTGTGGCATCAACAGGTTAAATTCACCTCTGCTGTATTGCTCCTGGACTTACTGAATTTACGTTAGGGATAAATTCAAACAAACTTTTCTGGGCAGCTGCCGATCTGCTCTGGTCTTTAGCCTCAGTGTTACAAAAAATCTAATATGGGGTTTGGGTAACAGGGAGAGATTTCTTCTTTGTTCACAGCTACTGAGTGCGTAAAAGACCGCTTGAGCTGCAAAAATATCTTTTAATGCTGATGTTCAAGCACAAGCAATTACCAGACAAGTGCCAGAAGGAGAAAGATCCTAAAGCCTGGAAATTTGTGCCACGCAGCAGGGCATGGAGCAGGGAGCCCACAGCTAGCACCATGTGCTCCTGGCTGGGAAGCAGCAGAAAAGCTAAGAGCTGGGGGAAAAAAAGGAAAAAAAAAAAAAAATCAGCCTGTTAACCAGTCTGGGCATCCCAATATCGTGCTATATGGGCCATTTGGGACATACTTGGGAATATTTAATGTGGTACCAGTCAGCGGACAGCAATGCAAAAGAACCAGCTCACAGTCTTTTGGAATTATTATTGCTAATATTCAACTCCTTTTTTGTTGTTGGGTTTTTTTTATTGTGTTGGTTTGGTTTGGTTTGGTTTGGTTTGGTCGGTTGGTTGGTTTTTGGGGGTTTTTTGGGTTTTTTTATGAAGCTATGGGAGTCCAGAAAAAGAAGAAGAATCGGCTTTCATTCATGACTTTTATACAGACATTCTTCACTGGAAGTTGGCTTGTTTGCCAAACCACGGGACATACCTTCTCTTTCATTCAAAGCACTTTTTTTATGTGGTGCTGTTGTGTTATCAGGCAGTTGGAGAGGGAGATAAAGTGTAGCCTTGGGTGAAACAGGTAAAGGGAGAAGGAGGAAGACATGAAAAGAAAATTTAGGAAGAAAACCAGACTGATTTTCTTGATTTAGTCAGTTCTACTAAGGCATAATCTTTCAGAGAAGCTGTATTACCAGAGTCATCTTTAAACAGCCTGGGCAGAAAGCTCAAGGGAGCACTGTAGGGAATTGTCCAAGCCTGGTAAAAGGGAGAAATATATTGCTTAATAAGCAATTCACCATTTGTAATCCTTATTAAATTTCACCCCAATCACTGAACATTAACAGCAGCGGCTGTGATAGCAGAAGTCATATATTTTTTCAGGTCAGACAGTTCTCCCCTTTTTTCTGAGAACTTCATTTCCCAGTACTATTTTGGGAGTTCGTGTGCCTTTATTTAGCAGCGTAAATTCTAGTCTGCAGGCTCACAGAAGTATATTTGGTAATAAGCTTGCTGAAGGCCAATTGCCAGTATTCAGTATTCAGGAGACGTATTGTCAGAAAGTTTAAGATTTTTGGAAATTTAAACCCAGCTAAGCTCAGGTACTTGTTTCAGTATTTTGCTAAATAAGACTGCATTTAAGACTGTTTCTTTTCCAGTGGAATTTGTACTCTTGAATCAGTGTGAAAGGTTTCTCAGTGAAGTGCTTAACTCAATAAGCAAATAGCCGAACAGCTAAATAAGCTAGTATGAGGGTTTTTTGTTTTCCTGCGGTTCTTGGAAAAGAACAGGCATGAAAGGTGATACAATCTGACCTCTAAACATGCTGTGAAGTTTGGTAAACAGTCCAGGGTATCTCCCACAGAATGAGGAAAGCTCTTCCAACAGATACAGGCTTGTTGCAGCAATGGTAGGTTTAGAATAAACAGTGGATTTGAGTTTTTCCACTATTTGACCCAATTTTTACTATCTTTTTGCTAGAAAATCACGTTTTCTCTATCTGACCCTTTTGGTATTTGTGGGCTGCGTTTGAAAAGTAGGCTCACCTCAGGTGTCCCACTGGAGAAGCAGAGTCCTGGCCCTTCCGTTAATCACAGGGATGCCCTGCACAATGCTTGAGGTAACTTACAGCCCTCAAAGCAGGATCCAGAGTTGAGGCGCTTTTGTGGTCACTGAAAGCCACATAGGAGACAGTGGCTACCTTCCTTCCAGCACCAATGGTGCCGGATTTCCTTTAGGTGGCTTCTCCTGCGTGGTTCTTGTGTTTTCGTTGTTGGGTACGTTTGCTTCTACGGCTCCATCAGTGCTGCTTTCCAGCTGAGGCATTTCATCGAGTATTTTCAAGTTCTGCACGGATGTGATTCATCTTTTCTAATGCACCGTGCTAGGAATTACTGGAAGAGGGCAGATTTAGATTAGATATTAGGAAGAAATTCTTGACTGTGAGGGCGGTGAGACACCAGCCCAGGTTGCCCAGAGAAGCTGTGGCTGCCCCATCCCTGGAGGTTCAAGGCCAGGTTGGATGGGGCTTGGAGCAACCTGGTCTAGTGGGAGGTGTCCCTGCCCAGGGCAGGGGGTGGCACTGGATGATCTTTAAGGTCCCTTCCAACCTAAACCGTTCTATGATTTATCATTCCACAAATTAGCCTCCTGGTGCCTCAGATGAAACCTGTTTTTATTCTGAGAGCACTTCTGTAGATCCATAATAACGCCCTCAAAAATGCTGGCCAGACCATCCCATGCTAGGAGATCTGATGACTTCCTTCAGGGTTTGGTCTGGAGTAGATCATCTGACGGCTGCCATTCACATTCCATGAGAGACCAAAGAGTGTGCATTTGGCTTGGATTGACGTGTCAGCTCTGCTCTGGACTTTGCCCTTCACCCGTCTTTCATTCTGCGTGTTATGTAAGTTTGTAGTCTAAATCACAAATCCATCTGAGGGTTTAAAAAGTCAACATTTTTCAAGGGAGCGTGGGCAGAGGGAGGCACTTTTGGCAACGGCTTGGTGCGCTAAGAGCACAACAACGCTGACACCTGAGGTACAGAAAAACACTTGGCACTGGCCATCCTTCCAGAGAATTCTCTGATGTCCTGTGGACTTTGGCACCACGCTCCTTCATGCCTCTCTGATTCACATCTGCTTTTGTCTGCTACTTCAGGTTGTCCTCTCTGCCTGCAGTATCAGAGTACTGCCGCACGCTGGAAAGTTGCTCCATGTCAGCGTGATGGGAGTGCCTTGCTTTGGCTGGCAAATTTCCCTTGCTTTGTCCCAAGTTAATTCTGAATCTCCCTGCAGCACCTTGCTAAATGTCTTCTTGTCCCAGATCTGAATTATGGCTCTTGTTAGAGTCTCACTGAGCTTCTCAAAGGTAGCTCTATACTTCCCACCAGTCACAGATCCTCTCGCTGTTTCCCTTTTTTTATATAAAACTATATTGCTTACAGGTCTCAATTTTAGGAGGTACCTTACTCTTTGTTCTTTTGTATAACATTTCACAGCTGGCTTCAATTTTAGGAGACACCTTAGTCTTCGTTCTTTTGTATAACATTTCACAGTTGGCTTGATCTGCCTTGGTTAACTGGAAGCTCCTACAAAGTGCTTTTGAGCTGCCTGTTACCAGAAATCAGCCTGATTTCTGACCACCTGCCTTTTTGCAGGGCTTGTAGGTAAAACATAGGTTATCTTCTCCAAGATGTTTCTCCAGGTTTGTTTTCCTGGGTTCAGCAAACAATTAGAGCTGGGACTTTGATGGAGGTCTGTCTCTTTTGGTGCCTAAGCTCTACCCGCATGGTCCCAGGACTGATTTTACCGCAGCCAAATAAAGATCTGTTTCCCTTCCAGAGTGACTTGCTTTTGCCCTCTCCCTCTGCACATGGATCTGGTGGGCAGTCCAGCGAGGAGTGGGGAAAAAAAAGGAGGAGTGATGGCTCAAGACAAACCGAGATGTGGAGAAGCGGGGGCTCGACTAATGTATTTTGGTTGGTAACACGGTGAGCTGGTCAACCCCTGGAAGACGTTGCAGGACCTGATAGATGTTTATACTGGGGCGGTGTATTTTATTCAGGAGGACCTCAAGGAGCAAACCGGGATTATTTTAACACTGAAAAATAATATTGATCCACCCACAAGTGTACCTTCTTATTCTCTTTCTCTTGTGCTTCAGGTAGCTCTTTTCCCCTTTGCGGGTGTGAAAAGAAAGAGGAATGCTAACACAAAATATAGTGTAAATGGAATGTCTCAGGAATTACTTGAGGTGGGATGCCTAGAAGTATTGCCATTTCTCGATCTTCTGCCAGGTGTCTCTTTTGATCTACGCCTTGCAACTAGAGACTCTCCTGCTGAGAAAGGTGTGGTGATCTTTAGATCGGTTTGTTTACTTGCCTTGAAAGTAGCTTTTAAGCTAGGCACTTAGCCTGCTGCTGTTACTCAAGAAACTCCCTCACTGAAATCAGGAGTTTTACCTGAAAACATATTGCCATGATTGAGTCAGTCTGCACTTTGCATTTTTAGATAAAATGATTTTGACCTGAATTTTTCCCTCAAATATCTCGAAATGTAAAAAGCGATTTTAAGAACAAACAGGTACTTTTAAACCTTAAATATGTTTAAGAAAAAAGTGACCCCATGCTCTCCTGCAAACACATGCATCCCTGTTTTATACAGAATCGTAGCATCGCTCCCAGGTTTTTTACAAATAATACAATACAAATAAGCTTTACAAGCAGCAGACACATACGATGTATTTCAAAAGGATAATTGAGTTAAAATCGAGTATAAACTGGTGTGACGTGCAAGGTTCTCCTCGGTGACACGTTGGGAACATTTTGTGGCTTGGGATAAAGGCTGTTAGAAGGATTTCAGTGGGACCAAAGAGCCACTTTAGCCACCAGACAGCTGCGCTGGGGCTCCTCCAGTCTTTGACCGGGTTGTGTAAACCCAGTCTGATCTGGTTTAGCCTGCAGATATATGGGCCCACCTATAAAATATGATATATATAATTATATTTCTGTGGGCCCTGGGCCAGCAGCGGGAAGCGTGGGGGAGCTAGCATGTTGAAATGTGCAGATGTGAATAGTAATATGCAAGAATGTTGATGTTTCTGTGTGTTTTTCGTGAAAAACTGCGCTTGCCGTATTCCCGGCAGACCTGAGGGGTTTGTCTCTTTTTTTGGGGTTTGGTTTTTTTTTTTTTTTTTTTTTTTTTTTGAATGTAGAATCACTTAATGAGCATTCTGCACAGGTTGTACCATTATTGTGAAAATGAGAGTCGGCCTTTGTAACCTCCTCCCTTCTTTATTAGGTTATCTCTTGCCTGGATGATCCTCTCCCGAAAAACCTCTAATTATCCCTACCAATGGGAACAGAGCACTCCCATTTTGTCCCCTCGGGGCACCTCAGCATTTGTGAATGGTTAACTCTGATCTCAGATAACTGGCTGCTTTCTTGCGGGAAGCCCAAGCCAATGACATTATTTTAACCTTTTACCTACATAACTTTTCTCATAACAACGATGGTTCCCTCTGCTCTGTCTACCTTGCACTCCGAGCAGAACATTGAGGTGTATTCCTGGGAAATACATGACACTTGTTACAAGCAGAGGACGTACACTTGTTACCTGCAAAATACTATCTTCCCCAGCACGTTATTCTGCAGTCCTTGCTGCTGAAGAACCCCCCACTGAGACGACCACTTTAAATAGCTTTGCAGTTTATGGATGGGGACATGTTGCTCCAACATGCAGTGTCACAACGGGCTTGGCAAAGAAAGAGATGATGGGCCCAAATTGCTACAGGATTCTGATGAAACGCTGTGGAAAAAAGCGGTGTTGCAAGTCAGGCAGAGGTGAGCGGCAGGCACGGCGCTGGGAGTGGGGAGAGGACATGTCCAGGCCCCAGGAAACTCAATCTGCTGGAGTCTTAGAAGGCGTAAAGGTCATAAAGTCTGCCCCAAGTGTGGGAAGCCGTGCCCTGCCCCTCTTGCCCATGGTGACCCCAAGGAAGGAGCCCGGCTCAGCCTAGCTGTGCAGATTTCATGGGATCTGCAAGGTCAGCATGCACCTTAGATGTCCTTTGCTGGTCGCTGTGTTTAAAATATGGCTTGTACCCACGCCAAGCTTCATGGACCTGACCTCGTTTGCGCACAGAAACTCCGCAGGGGATGATGGATGGTCATGGGAAGGGCACCCAGAATATAGAATCAGAATCACAGAATCATAGCATGGTTAGAGTAGTAAGGGACCTTAAAGATCATCTAGTTCCACCCCCCTGCCCTGGGCAGGGACATCTTCCACAAGACCAGGTTGCTCCAAGCCCCGTCCAACCTGGCCTTGAACCTCCAGGGATGGGGCAGCCACAGCTTCTCTGGGCAACCCCAGCCAGGGTCTCGCCGCCCTCACAGGCAAGAATTTCTTCCTCATATCTAATCTAAATCTCCCCTCTTTCTGTTTAAAACTGTTACCTCTCGTCCTATGGCTCCACTCCCTGATCCAGAGTCCCTCCCCACCTTTCCTGTAGGTCCTCTTTAGGGACTGGCAGGGGCTCTAAGGTCTCCCCGGAGCCTTCTCTTCTCCAGGCTGAACACCCCCAGCTCTCCCAGCCTGTCCTCACAGCAGAGGGGCTCCAGCCCTCGAGGCTCCTGCACACATTGGCCATAGAGACGTGGCCCCAGGGTTTGCAGGGACATTTCCCAAGCGATTTGCCTGCACAGCTTCCTGCAGGGGTGGCTCTTGGGCACACAGCCCAAGCCTGTGCTTTGGTGGAGGACGGTGCCACCAAGGTGTGCTTGGACAGAGGTGCTGTGAGAGGTGTGCTTGAAGAGGCAGAGGGCCATCAGGTGGCACTCAGGAATCTGCAGCGGGGTTCCTGTGGCAATGGCACTGGTACTGTTGCTGGAATGTTAAACTCTGTCCATTTTTTGGTGGCACTGGAAACCAAGAGAATATGATACGCTATCCAGACTAAGGCAGTAGCTTGCACACCGCAGTTATGCTAATAACATTTATTTGGCTTTGAGAATGGGGAAAAATTGAAGAGATGGAAATAATTTTGGCTTCAGGTGTTTTTTTTTCTGAAACAGAGATCCCACAAATCCACACTGGCTTGAAAAAAAACACTCCTTTTTGCTTTCGGTCACTTTTAAAATTGAATTTAGTTTGAAAGAGTAGCTTGAAATCACAGGCTGAACTTTTGTATTGAAAATGTCAAAAGGAAAACAGAAAATGTTGTGGTGAGTAAATGGTGAGGTGGATGCCTGAAACTGTTGAAATTGATGCAAATTTAGGACTAGTTTTACTGAGCTGCAGGAAAAAAACCACAATGACCTACAGATCACGAGTTTGAAATCTCTGTGTACCGAGCCAGGAATTAAAACAGTAATTGTTCAGACAAAATTATTTTCAGCGTGAAGGCTGGTGCCTTCAAGGAATACTGCCATTCTGCCTATCCATCTTAAGATTTCTGTGCAGCCTTCTCCTCCCCTCCCACTTAGCCCGAGGGCCAGTAAGACAGTTGAGTAAAACAGATACTTAAAAACCAAATAGGAAGGTAATATCTCCTTATGTAAGGCAGTTAGGCTGTGAAATGTTCTGCCATAGGTGATTGAATTGTTGTTATTAATTCCTGTAGGGCCCAGAAGATGGCTCTTGCACCAGGTGCTAATAGGTTCTGAGCAAACAAATATTCCCACCCTCAGGAGCTCAGTCTGGGTCAAAGGGTAGAGGTGTTTCAGCAGCGTGGATGGAAACCGAAAGGCTGTAGAACAGCTTAAGAGATGGTGGTCCCAGTAGACCTTTCCTGAAGATCTTCTTAGTGTAGCAGTGCATTAAGAAAACCTTGAGATGGAAGGAAGCAGGCAAATATGGAAGCATCTCAGGAAGGCCGTGACTAAGTGTGGACGTGGGAAGTCAGGAGAGCCTTTTCGATCTGCACTGGGAGGGAGAATGGCAGGTTTAGGACCAGGGCGAGGGGAGGGGATGGGAGCAGGTGTGGGCTACATCCATTACTCCGATGGGACAGGGTCACCAGTGCAAGGGAGGAGTTAGAGAGAAGAGCAGCATAAGAGGCAGTGAAGGCTTTTAGGGATGTAGGGGAGCAGCTGGTCCTCTACCAACCAGGTGTTGGGAGTGAGCCCAGGAGCATCACACCCAGCTGATAACCTGGGCCCCGGCACAAGAGGAGCAGGTAGGGTGGGAGGTTCTTCTCAGGACTGCTTGTCTGCCCAAGGAAGGGCCACGCAGAGAACTGTGTTTGTAGTTAGTGGTTCTGCTCTGGGTTATTTTGAGGGAAGCACTGATGATCGCTCTGGAAGGATGCTGAGGTATTTTGTTCAGGGATCTGAATGCTCTTTTTCCTCTCTTGTTTATGTAATAAACTCTGGCTGACAGATTTGGGGGTTTGTTTCTTTTAGTGGGGGAGCAGTGGGACTGTTGGAGGTTTTTTGGTTTTGTTCTGTTGTAGAAGTGGTGGCATTTGTTGTCCTAGGCTGAAAGCAAGATCAGCCCCTGCAAGAATGAAAAAATTCTGATCTGGTGACATGGGAGGATAAAAGGAGTGTTGTGGGGAAATGAGTAGGTTAAATTTTCTTGGATGAAATGGGTAACATCTTGTGCAAAGGGAACTGGTAGAAAGGTGTAATGTTAGAGGCAGGGGGCAAACTGGGGGAGATGGTGTCTCTGGAAGAGGAGAGAACACTGTTGTGATGAGGAAGACCACCCCTGCTGCAGGATTTCTCTCAGAGATGATCTGTAGTGTCAATCCAGGTGACAGGTGTGGATGAACGAGTAGGACTGGGTTAGGTGAACAGAAGTTGATGTGAGAGGGAAGGGAAAAGGAATCAAAGGTAGACGAGGATATGGAATGGTAAGAAACAGCACCATGCTAACAGATAAAAGAAGATGAAACCAAGAAGAAGGGGCCAAAGCAGATCTTCCAGGATGAAGGAGTGTCTCGGGCAAAAAGCTTAGGCAGCTGGTGGACAAAGACCAGCTATATGTTAGATGAGGAAAAGGAGAGGAACTGTTTGCAAAGGACACCTTAATTCAACACCCCTCTTTTGAGTGGAAGAAAAACAGGCTGTGGATTGAAAGAAGCTGTGATGATGATAAAGCATACAACTGAGGGATGGGGTGGTTCCTCGAGCAGAGAAGGGAGTTGCTGGAGATGATTGTGACAAGTTGAGAAGAGAGAGGAAGACAGGTCTTAAATCAGAAAGCTGGTGGGAAAGAGCTAGCTGAAGTTCATGTAATAACACAGCAGAGAAAAGATTGTACAGGGCTACGTGGGGACGATGGAGATAGTGGTGATCGCAAAGAGCAGCGATACAGCAGAGACTACCCACCTCCTTAAGTCTGTTCTCCTCCCTTTCTTGGGTTTGATCCAAGATGAGAAGTGTGAGGAAAAATGAGATACTGTACTGGATTTTCAGGTCAGGGTATATTTGTCTTTGTAAGTCTAGCTGCAGTGCTTGAAGGCAGAAGCCATGCCTGTGATTAAGCATCCCTTTTTTGACTGGCTTTCAAACACGATGATCCTCTTTCAGCCAAAGTGGGTTGGGTTTTGGCATAATTTGGGATCACTTCAGACTTTAACTGCAAACAAAACAATGTCTGGTTTTCGTTTTTGACCTCATGGTCTGTAGTATAGTTTTACTCACTCTTAAGTTTTTCCTGAACAGAACAGGTATTTTTCCTTTTGTCTCTCCAAAACCATTCTCCTGTGTCTGTTTGGGGAATAAAATAAATGTGTACATGCCAGCTGTGAGATAAAATATACCTGTGGTGACATGTGAGAGAGCCCTAGTGTTGAGAACATATACACTGACATGTTACACTCAGCTTTCTTTGGAGCCAAAGTAAACGGATAGGATTATGCAGTGAATTAGAATTAGTTTTGCAAGAATACCCATATAACCATTCCATAGACCAACTTAACACTGCAAAAAAAGATGCAGAGAATGATAATAAACTAGCACTCCCTTCACCTTCTCTTTCCCAACCTCTCTTGAGATGAAATCTGATTTAAGAAAATAGTGTCAGCTCGTATATAACAGCTCCACAACCGAATTATTTGTCCTATTGGTGTACTATGTGATGCCCACATAAGTATTCTTAAATGCTTTTATTAATATCAGCACAGGTGAGTTGTACTGATTTATCAAATGAAGCTGATTTAAAAGCTGTTTTAGCCTTATGAGTCTGAGTTCCTTATGCAGATGAACTTTCGGATTTCGTGTGGCGACACGTCTGTTTGCACCATACTATGTCAAAACGCTTTGACAGTGGTGAGTACCACGTGTAAGCATAAAATCGTCACACCCAAGCAACTACAAAGCCAATTAATTAATTAGGAAAGGTGATCCCTTTTGAAGACCAGAGTAAATGGCTGGTATTTCTGGGGACTGTGATACCAGTTTATCAGAGTTCCTCACCACTGTTAGGTAGCACCAGCACAGTGGTCTGCAAAGGAGAACTCAGTTGTTACTTGATTTTAGAGAAGGGGAAAACTGATACTCAGGAGCCCTGAGATAACGCTAGGTCTCAAGCTCACACCCAAATTTCTGTCTCTTTATAGAATGCTGAACTATTTGGTAGCATCTAAATCTGGCATCAGGTGACAGTAGCCTAAGGGTAGACAGACGTGGATGGAAAAATTATGTCCCGAAGAGGGAATCGAGTGGGGAAGGGGGACCAGGCAGAGAGACCCTCCAAATCTCAGGTTATGCCAGCAGTGAGGTGAAGGGATTTATGGGCTGCACGTTGGCTGGTTTCCCCCGCTTCCCTTCTTCCCAGGTCAGCAGCTATATAAACATATATATGTATTTTGCAGGTGATGAGGGGGTGAACAAGAATAGGCTGAATAATGTGGTCATAGGAGCCTGCGAAGAGCTGAGCTGGACCGTGTCCTCCTGTTCGTGGGATCAGGGAGCTCACTTAGCTGTATTAGCGTGAACCTCTCTGAGTCAGCAGTGTCTGTCAGAGCCCTTCTGCCGCTGCCGTTCTGTCAAATTTTGACCCGTCCAAAGGTGACAGCAAGACGTGTCATCCTGCTTTATCCTCAGAGCACGCACCGTTCGGCTTCACCTAGACTGGTGAGGAATGCTGAGCACTCAGGACCAACCGTGTGCGATTGGTACCGTGGGGCTGCCAGAGCAAAGCCAAATCTCTGGCTGTACGTAAGAAGGAAACAGAAACCCTTGGACCTGCAACACCGGACTTCAGCACTGTACTCAGGGGTAATAGTTAGACTACAGACTTAAGCAGGCAGAAAAATTCATGACTCAGACAACCTTACTTAGGGGAGCTGAGAGGAAATAAACCATGCTTCAAGGCATTGCCTTTGGGAACGTTTGTAACGGCTTATTCTGCACGTTTCAAAAGACAGCCAAGGCATTTAAATGGAGTATTTGTTTTCTGAGGATATTCAGGATCAGAAAGAAATCATGAAGCAGTAAAATAGCTTCATACACAAAATATGCTAGCGGTATGCGGCATTAATATAAAAGCATATCACCCGGTGTAACATAAAAGTTGTCAGTAACTGGTCACCTTCAGAAATTTAGCGTTATTCTTGCAACGGGAAAAGTCACTTTTAATGCAAACAGATTTCAGGACAATGTAAACAGGTTTCGTGGCAGCAGTAGGTCAGGAATAGAGTCAATTTCCCCTACTGCTCTGAGAATGTTACAATAACATGCCCAGGATGCAAAAGCTCATGCCTTTGGAAGAGGTCCATACCTCATTTTATCTTCCATTAGTTGATCAACGCCATCTATTGAAAAGCTGTGCTGCCCCACTGCAGAGTGGATCAGGAGAGCCAGGTACACTGTGCTATCTGAGCTCTGCTAGCCTACAGAGTGGCGTGCCCACCCCACCCTTTTCACTTGCTGTCCTGGAGCTGATGGCAGAAGAATTTGAAAAAATCTACATGATGGATTTGACGGCCTGGATAAAGTATACTATAGGATGTAAGTGCATAAAATCCATGGATTCTGATGATTCTGTAACAAGAGAGAGTGGCTTATATATAAAGCATATAGCCAAATGAGAAGTGAGCAGGAGGGGTTCCATCAAGAAGACTCCTCATAACCTGTAAGATGTTCTCCATGAGATCAGGGCTGGCTGCAGGTGAGAGTACCCTGCCTGGGCAGGAGGGGAAGGAGCGCTGAGGGGTTTCAGGTCATTGGAGGTGTAAATTCTTCCTTGTTCAACTCTGTAAGCCTCCTTCAGAGCTACAAGAGCTGTCTTGTCCTTTCTTCAGACTCTCCTCCTTTTGATGGTTGATGGGACAAGGTGAGATCCAGCAGCTGATGGCTGTAAATGGCTTTTGTGAGCCAAGGCAGGTAGACTTTGCCTCCCATGGCTTGCCAAAGAGATGCTCAGTAGCTCTGAATTAACCGCGTTCGGGGTCGTAATGAACTGCCTCTCCTCAGTTCTCAAAGCCGCAGGGGACTGCGTGACCGCTTCAGTGTTTCTGTAGCAGCCGCAAGTGATCCTGGAGACAGCTGGGTAAAACTGTCATTATGAAATTGCCTATAGGTTGCTAAATATAGACGTGGCACAGACAAAAGGCTTCAAAGCGATGCCTAAATGTCTCTCAGTCATGCTTAAACTTCGGTGACTAAAACCTCTGCCACGTTCCCTGCCGTACGTGCGTATGACAATTGTCATGCCCTCCCAAGCTTGGAACAAAAATAACTCGGAGGCGAACGGTCTCTATGCATTAATTCAAAATTATTTTCTCTGCACCTGTTGGTCTAAAAGCTGCATTTCAATCACATAAATCGCACCAACGAGTCTTTTAATGAAGTTAATTTTCTAGAACAAGTGGATGTTACAACAGTTGTGGGGTTACTTGAAATTCCGAGGTAAGATCCAGTTTGAATTGTTGGCAGTTCTGTGGGAGGGAGAGAGGGCAAGACCGGGCGTGAGACAGGCTCAATCAGAGTTGGATTCAGATCAGACAGCAGCGTCGGAGCCCCGGTGGCAGTGCCCTGGTGGCAGTGCCCATGGCTTTCCACAGTGATATCGGGAAGGCACGTGCCCTGGTTCAGTGCGGCTGGAGCAGCCTAACGCCGCTGCGCCAGCAGCAACGGAGCACGGATCCTCTGGGAACAGGCAGCCGCCCTTCCACCCAATGCACCAGAGCAGCTGACGGGGGGCTGGTGGCACCCACGCGCTCCGATGCCAGCGTGAAAGAGGAGGGGACAGTGCCCGAGCCCGCCACTGCAGCGTTAACTTGTCACCGCAGAAATTTGACTTAGCAAACCTCAGGCTGCAGCCATCTGATGCAAGGTAATTTTTGATTCAATAGCAGGAGTTGTGAAACTAGGTTTAGCGTTGTGAAACCACAACCATATCTATATGGTCGAATATCCAGGGTGGAGACAGGCTGGTGTTATGAAAACCTTTTGAACGCTTTGTATGGAAACGGAGACGGGATCAGCGCGGAGCAGGTGCTCTTGCAGCCGCCGAGGCTGCTGCTCCACCGCGTCCAGTCCTTGCTGGGCGCAGAGGGCAGGTCCCCGGCTATAGGCAGGCATGGGTAGGGATAGAGGGCATTCCTTGGGTGTCCCAGGTGAAGCAAAGCCGGCCAAATACTCTGTGTCAGGGAGTGTTTCACAGCTGCACCGGCTCTGGACTGTGTTCTGGCTGACTCCATGACGGCAATAATTCACCAGCAGCATCCCTGGAGAGTTCCCCATATTGCGGCCACAAGGGCAGGACCCTTTCACACGACATCTGTGTTTTAAGTACATATCTGTGCTTTCCTGAGCGTGCAGAAACGTAGGTGTCAGGTGAGAGTGTGTGATGTCTGAAGCACAACTGCAGGTCGAGGCTGCAGCGAGGGCAGGAAGAGGGAAAAGCAGGCAGAGCCTCTTTGTAACACCTGAATTTACTTGGTTTTTCAGAGCCAGGAGGTTTGAATTACATCTTAATACTGGCAAGTAGCTCATTTTAAAGGATAGTCATCTCTATGGCCTGTATTATGTGAATCATGGAATCCCCTAGGTTGGAAGGGATCTTTAAGATCATCGGGTCCAACCATCAACCTGGCACTGCCAAACCCACCCCTAACCCATGTCCCTCAGCACCACGTCTGCCCGGCTGGGAAATACCTCCAGGGATGGCGACTCCACCACTGCCCTGGGCAGCCTGTTCCAATGCTCAACAACCCTTTCCATGAAGACATTTTTCCTCATATCCAATCTAAACCTCCCCTGGTGCAACTTGAGGCCATTTCCTCTTGTCCCATCGCTTGTTCCTTGGTAGAAGAGACTGACCCCCCCCGGCTACACCCTCCTCTCAGGCAGTTGTAGAGAGCGAGAAGGTCTCCCCTCAGCCTCCTCTTCTCCAGGCTGAACAACCCCAGTTCCCTCAGCTGCTCCTCAGGAGACTTGTGCTCCAGACCCCTCACCAGCTCCGCTGCCCTTCTCTGGACACGCTCCAGCAACTCAATGTCTTTCTTGGAGTGAGGGGCCCAACACTGAACACAGGATTTGAGGTGGGGCCTCACCAGTGCCCAGTACAGGGGGACAATCACTGCCCTCATCCTGCTCAGCGACCATAGCGCTCTCGAACGGCAAACCAGCAGTACGGTTTTGAATTAAATATTGAGTGACTTTACCATAAATAAAGTCCAAAAGCTTGTAAGAAGCACGGAGCATGCACGGGCATGCCTGTGCTGGGGATGGAGAGGGGAGCGAGGAGCAAGGAGGGGCAGGCTTGATTGGATGTGAATAATGGGCTTGATTTCCAGGCTTTTCATCACGGAGCCTCCTCCAGACTGAAAACTTTCCTGTTCTTCCTGTCTAAAAGCAGATTTCATGGCAAAACAATTCCAAGACTTTGGCTGTCATCCAAACATACTTGGAGCTGATACCTTCAGCTGATCAGCAGGCTCCTTTAATTTTTCTGTCATGCAGCCAAGACCTTGCTGTATAAAGATAATCCCCAGTTCAGCTTTACCATCTGAAATTACTTTTCCTTAGGAAGGAGCACTGTAGAAAAGACAGTGTTTGGCCTTAGTGAATCTGGGATTTCTGCAGACTGATAATGGTTATTCCAGAAACATCAGTCTGATTTTTAGATATATATATATCAACTATATATACATGTATATGTATGAGTCTGAATAGGAGTTTAACAAGCTGACAATAAGTTCTGCCTAAAAATAGCAGGTGACTGATATTTACATAAATTCCTGTAGGTAACTGGTAGGGAGACTCTTCCTTGTAGAGGGTCAAGTATTTTTAAAAAAATCTTGTTTGTTAAACCGTAGTTTATTATACGCCTTCATTGTAAGCAATAATAACATGGGCATGTGGGAAGAAAAGTTCTGTCATGGCAAGCCACATGAAAAGTTGCAAACTGTACCATCGCTACTTCACCTTTTTGGCCTAGTTTGCATGCGGCTTGCATTGTTTTGTGTTTAGAGGGCAGGATCCAGAAACCTTTATTCATAAAAGTAACCTGGCTGCAGGCGACAGGATTGCTCCCCGTAAGCTGTATTTTCTGCACGAGCAGGGTGCATGTACCCCGAAATTACAGCATATTAGTTGGATGGGAATGTAATAGAAAGTACCTTTTGAATTTATTTGGGTCTTCTTAATTTGGTTTTTCTTTTTCTCCATCCAGGTATAACTGTGTCATGTTCCAAAAGGGATTGCTGGCTCTCCAGTGACAGCAAGGTCCCCACCGTGCACACCTGACTGAGTGAAATTTCTGCCCTTACTTTTAACCAGTGTTGTTACTTCGCAGATTTTTGTAAAAAGTGGACGTCAAGTATGTGAGGAACCACCAACAGTTGCAGTGTAGTAACTTGGGGGGATTTTTACCACGTCCTGAAGGATACAGATTTTCAGTTCATGACGTCCTCTTCTTTCATTGCGCAGTTTGTGTGTTTTCAGAAAACTAATATTTCTGTTCAAATTGAACACGACTCCTATCCTGCTTGTGAGAAAACCAGCTCAGGAAGCAGCACTGTGTGTATAAAATAAGTTTACATTTACTTCTACTTCATATCCTGTGGAGCTGCATTTGCTTTCCTTGCCTCTTTCCTGCCCACCCTCCCCCCACGTTTTTCAGGTAAACCTCAAATCTGACACGTTTTTCCCAGGATTCTGTTGTTCCTCTGATAACCTCTGCTGTTCTTCTTGGGTGCAGCCTCATAACGTCTCAAACCTACTCCAGCGGTGGGACAGCTGTCCAGGGAACACTACATACAGATCTGGAGAACCTCTTATCACACAAGTGATACCCAAGTTTTTACCCAAACCTTGCATCTGGGAGTCCTTTTACTATGGTTTTCACCTGGGCTTTACATGGTCTCCACTACATCATCATGCAGCAGCGTCATTTTTAGTGGGTTGTTAAAGGAAAGTGATGCTGCTTATTTAACTCTGCCACCTTCTGTAATTTACTCTTCCTGAAACTCCAGAAGGTCTTCGTGTTGACCAAGAGGTTTGTCCATCATGGATCAGTGTAGGATGGAGGCTTTACCCTGGAAAGAGGCTAATTTGAACAAGTTTCCATTATATCTCAGTGTGTTTAGATGTGCTTAAATTCACTTTAGAAAAAAAAAAATAATTCAGCGCATGTGACACTGCCCACCCCCAAGTTTATCAGAAAAATTAATTTATGAAAGGACAAAAAATGAATGTCGCCACTGGAACTCCAGATTTCTCTTCATCAATTTGAAGGGAGAATAATTCCTGGAGCTCAATGCTGTTATCCTGGAGTTTTGTAGTCGCAGGGGGGAATCGGAGTCTGAACTCTAAAATTTGCATCTCATCACTCAATTGTCATTAACTACTGAGAGTTCTTCTAGAATTACGCCAGCGTATCGGACAGATCCTAACACTGGTTCTTATTTTTACAACTTGAAGGAGCCCCAGATCTTCTTTTCCTTGGCAGTGTGCAAACAGAAAGCAGAAAAGGGAGTCCCTCCCCTCCTCAGATAAACTCTGACCTAATTCGGGCTAATCCTGGGAAGGGCAAACGCTGCCCAAAGCTCCTGGGGAGCCTCGAGAGGAAGACGACACAGAAGAGCTTTGTGTGACGGCCCGACGTAAGTCAAAGCTTAGTCATGTATTAGCTCAGCGTTGATGACATTATCCTCTCTACATTCAGCCTTAGCTTCATTCCTTCAGATGTTTTATCGTTATGGAGGCGTTTTTTTGGTGGAGAAAGATCAAATAAAACATCACCTTCAACACATAATTCTGCTTAAAGTAGCCAAAAACCTGTCTTACCACTAGTTTTTGGCTGAGCGTGGGTATTGTAGACCTTTTTCTTGACAGTTAGAAGAGAGAACCTTTTTGTTACGATCACTGTTTAGAGCACGTTTTGTGCCCTGGCTCCAATCACACTGTGGGAATCCTGAAAGGTTATGGAGGGTGCGTACCATTTTCTCCAAAGGTTATGGAGATCCGAGTACCATTTTAGAAATAAGAGGTCTGTCCGATGTGTTAGTAAGTAGGGAAAGCCCAAGGGCTGCGTTCGTGACTTTGCCATGCACTTGAACCTGAGACCCACTAGCTTTGACGCTGAGTTGACAGCGTGATTCAAGTTGTGGTGTCCTTGCATCATTTCTAAGGATGTCTGCAAGAAAAGAACTTCGCGAGTTTGTCGAGCCGTGAGCAACAAGAGAGTAAAAAGGGTCAATGCTATGGTTGCAACAGGAAGGCTGGTTTTTATTGACTCCTATTGCAATAATCTTAGATATCAGATACATTTTATACAATGAAAAAGGTCGAAGCTGACAATTACAAAGTAAACCAGAGTATGGACGTTATTCTGCTTTGAAAATTGCTTTATCACTTTTTGTGTTCTTTAAGAAAAATACTTGATATTGGGATACGTGTAAAAAAGAACGTAGAGAGAGTGGGTGGGTGTTTTTTTTTTTTTTTTTTTTTTTAGCCAGTACTCAAGAAATTACTTTAGTACTAAAGGGAATTATGAAAATATCAGCTGCAGCAGTCCATCCAGAGGGGAGCAGCACAGCCAAGTCTGGGGAAAGAGTGTTTAGCCAGGGCACTTACTAACCCGCGTGGACAGGGCAAGACTCTTCATTTTTGTGGATAAAATAGACCATGCCAGCTCTTTTGAGTGTCGTCGTGTTGACATCAGGGACCCTTGCCAAACTGCATTGATACGGGATTGTATCTTTTGCCACCTTTCCCTGAATTACATCAGGGTAGTTTTGCAACATGGATCTGATCTGATTAATTTGAAACACAAGTAGGACCCTTGGTTTTTCAGGCTTATTCTTTAATGAGCAGGCACAGGAGTAACAGACAACAAACGTATACTTCTATCTTGCCACATTTCATTGAAGTCTTAGTAGTAGGCACAGAGAGGCAGAAATATTCCAGGGTTTTGCTCTTATTCTTGGTATTCATTTTGCTGTGTGGGCAATCAGCACACTTCTCTTTGCCCCTCTTTCTCAATCTGTGAAATGGAAATAACGCCGCTCTGAGATTTGAGACGGCTGGGCAGTGCCATTGCGGGCCAAATCCCGGGGCAGTTTCCGAAACCTAAAGGAGTCAGCATCACTGTGACTTAGTTGGGAACAGTCCTGGTTTGGTCTGGGTATGTGTCAGCAGAAAAACTGACCTCAGGAGGGTAAGTCTGAAACTGTGACTTTTCTTCTAGTGACGGTAATGTGAAATACGAGGAAAGATCTGCATTGTTAAAGGAGACGCGCTATTGATGTAATCGAAGATGTGTCTTGCAGTTCCTTTTGTGATAGCTGTAGATCTGAAAGGAAATTAGGAAACACGGTTGTGAAAGAAAAAAAGCCCAGAGCACTAGGAGATGATTACTCTCTTTTCTATAAGAAAACAAGAATTGACTGTTTTCTTTACTGATTGGAAATAAGATATATTCAACTTCAAAGGGAGTTCTTGAAAGGCTGGCTCGCTTATACCAACCTCAGTCGCACTCCAGCTTGCCCTCCGGGCACCCTGTAAAGTTGTCCGTGGTTTGTTTATAGCCCCACCACCTCCCTTCTAACACTCGGAGGAGATGCTGGAAAGATAGTGGTACCTGCAGGCAGTACCTGGACTGTGGGAAATTGTCCTTCTGCCAGAGTGGAGGCTTCTAAGCTCCCGTACTATTATTGCTCTCCTTCCTCTCTGCTTTGAAGGGAACAGAGCGTACCTGAATGACTCCCCTTCAGGTTATACGCAGATTGTATCTTTTTCTCAAAACCACCCTGGCAGCAAGAAGAGATCAGACAAAATCTCCGCAGAAGGGATTTAACATACTGTAGGGCTTCGGTCTAACGTGACGTGTTACCTGAAAAGTAAGATCTCAGAGAGCATTTATTGGCGTGATCGGAGGCTGGTGTCCTCACAAGTACTTGTTTCTGGCTCTCCATTCCCCATGCAAGCTCTGCAAGGGCTCTGTGCCAGAGTTCTCCCTGCGTAGCCGCTGGCTGCGGTAGCTGGTATACTCTCAGTTTCTCTCTGAATGGTGCTTGGGGTAGGAAGGGGTCATCAGAGAACTGATGCATACAGGGAGTGAAGTTATAATAGAAAATGGTCTCCTTTCAGTTTCAAGCCATTAGGATTTGCAGGCTCCCATTGACCACAGTTGGCCTGCTGCACAGCCCTCAGGAAGTTTCTTAACACACCAGACACTTGTGCTGACACAGAACGGGTCAGGACTTCCTCTTCCCCCTTACCGCATCACGTGCGTAAGAGGCTGGTGATCCATTGCACCATGCAGTGGAAGCAGGTGGCTTCTGGCCAGGGCTCAGCACTGGGTCCAGTTCTGTTTAATATCGTTATCAGTGATGTGGGTGATGGGATCGAGTGCACCCTCAGGAAGTTTGCAGACAACACCAAGTTGGGTGGGAGTGTGGATCTGCTTGAGGGTAGGAAGGCTCTGCAGAGGGATCTGGACAGGCTGGATCCATGGGCTGAGGCCAATGGGATGAGGTTCAACAAGGCCAAGTGTTGGGTCCTGCACCTGGGTCACACCAACCCCAGGCAGCGCTACAGGCTTGGGGCAGAGTGGCTGGAAACTGCCCAAGGAAAAGGACCTGGGGGTGCTGGTCAGCAGCCGGATGAACATGAGCCAGCAGTGTGCCAGGTGGCCATGAAGGCCAATGGCATCCTGGCCTGTGTCAGGAATAGTGTGGCCATCTCAAATCCCGTGTTCAGTTTTGGGCCCCTCACTCCAAGAAAGACATTGAGGGGCTGGAGCGTGTCCAGAGAAGGGCAACAAAGCTAGTGAGGGCTCTGGAGCACAAGTCTCCTGAGAAACGGATGAGGGAACTGGGGTTGTTCAGCCTGGAGAAGAGGAGGCTGAGGGGAGACCTTCTCGCTCTCTACAACTTCCTGCAATGCGGGTGTAGCTAGGGGGGTCGGTCTCTTCTCCCAAGGAAGAGGTGATAGGACAAGAGGAAATGGCCTTGAGTTGCATCAGGGGAGGTTTGGATTTGGATATTCGAGAAATGTCTTCACTAAAAGGGTTGTCAAGTGTTGGAACAAGCTGCCCAGGGCAGTGGTGGAGTCGCCATCCCTGGAGGTATTTCCCAGCCGGGCAGACGTGGTGCTGAGGGACATGGGTTAGGGGTGGGTTTGGCAGTGCCAGGTTGATGGTTGGACTCTGTGATCTCAAAGGTCTCCTTCAACCAAAACAATTCTATGATTCTGTGATTCTTCTGAGAGCTGCTGCTGTAGGTCCGTCTCCAGAAGTTACTCCCAGGTGGCACCTCTGTGCCGATCAGAGCTTGCCTTGATGCAGGGCGGCATGGGCCTGAGCCTGTCCTTGTGTATCTGAAAAGGGCGTGAGGGGAGGTGTAGCTTCACGGAATGTAAGCTGTAGCACAAAGGAGATCTGGGTTTAGGAGCATGCTGCACACTGCTAGTGCTCCCGCTGTGGTGTCTCCCCACCGCGTCCTCAGGGCTTTGATTGGGGTGCGCTTGGTCCGTGCAAAAGTGGACGCCAGAGCCGCTGCCGAAGAAGTGCGCCACATTGCTGTCCCCCTTGATCCCAGAATTTTGTTGTTCAACTTCTGATGTGAAGCAGGAAGGAAATTAGGGATCTTTTTCTTGGGTGTTTATTCTCCCCTCCGTACGTCCGGACTGCTGCTTACAGCAGGGCAAAAAGGGTGGCAGCAAATTTATGGGCTGTCTTCTTGAAACCGGGGAGTGTTAACTGTGTTGATGCTGTGCTGGGAGAAGAGCTGTGTGTGGGAAAGGAGGGCAGGGTGTGTGCTGGGGCTAGGTGACTGGAGCTTTAGCGGGAGAGCAAGCGGGAAAACTAATGCCAGGAGGGAGGACAGGTATGCCTTGGAAATAAAGGACAAGGAAAAGGGAATAGGAAGGAAGAAGTGACTCTCCCTCTCTGGGAGGTGATTCTGCCCCTCTGCTCTACTCAGGGGAGACTCCACCTGCAGCGCTGCCTCCAGCTCTGGGGGTCCGAACACAGGAAGGACACAGACCTGTTGGAGCAGGTCCAGAGGAGGCCATGAAGATGCTGGGAGGGCTGGAGCCCCTCTGCTGTGAGGACAGGCTGGGAGAGCTGGGGTTGTTCAGCCTGGAGAAGAGAAGGCTCCAGGGAGACCTTAGAGCCCCTGCCAGTCCCTAAAGGGGGCCTACAGGAAAGCTGGGGAGGGACTCCAGATCAGGGAGTGTAGTAATAGGACGAGGGGTAACAGTTTTAAACCAAAGGAGGGGAGATTTAGAGTAGATATTAGGAAGAAATTCTTGCTTGTGAGGGTGGTGAGCCCCTGGCCGGGGTTGCCCAGAGAAGCTGTGGCTGCCCCATCCCTGGAGGTTCAAGGCCAGGTTGGGCGGGGCTTGGAGCAACCTGGTCTAGTGAGAGGTGTCCCTGCCCGTGGCAGGGTGTGGAACTAGATGATCTTTAAGGTCCCTTACTACTCTAAGCATTGTTTGATTCTACGGTTCTATGAATACTTGGCAAAAGGAGGAGACTGGAGCAGGGGTAGAAATGCAATTTGTGATCACTGATCCAACATAGCGCCTGGAGTAAGGGAGTGAAAAACTCTCTGCTGATGCAGACCTTGCTTGGAAAGGTGCACGCAGGCTCCACAGCCAGGTGGTTTGCGCTCACAGGCACAGCGGGTCTGGGGGAAAAGCCAGACTATTTCGCTGCTGCTACCCGACCATTGGCCAAACCACATATTTAAAGCAAATAATCAGTTAGTATGTGACGAAGTTATAGAGCCGAGGTTTGTGCAAAGGTCAGGTACTTACTGCACCATCTCCCAGATTCCTGATTTTTGCATCGGGTGTTATTTCTGTTTTTGTTTCAGAAATGTGATCGATACTTTAAGACACAGAGTCTGTGCACTTATTTTTCTGGTTTGTCCAAACTTTTCTGGCCTTACTGCAGTGCATTAGGAGTCTTTTGCTTCTTACTCTGTCCATCCTTCAGTGGCATTGAAAGCTTTCTCCCTTCCTCCCACACTCGCTTAAATTAGCTGAGTTTATCTGCGTGCTCGAAGCCTAGTCAGGGCAGTTTGGTCTCACGATTGCTGTAGCACAACTTCATCCATCCAGACCTCAGACCTCCACCTTGCACCACAAGAGCTCTCTGAAGCAAAAGGAGTTCCTCCTTAGCGGCAGCTGCAGCATTAGGACAAATTTGTACCGCCGAGGACAGCTCAGGACTCCTTCTGTCTTTGACACGTCCTTGAACAAACGTGCTGGTGCGTATATAAACCTGAACAAATACTATTTTTCTTGGACTTTCACAGAATACGTGGCTCAAACCCTTGCTGTATCAGACTGCTCCACCGTGAAGTACTTCCCACGGCTGTAAAGTGGCAAAACTATGGAACACCACCACAGAGAGAGGTGGTGAATTCAGAACTCGGCTGCTTCACCCTTTCTGAAGAGGTGTCAGCTCTATAAACAAACCTTTCAGCGCTAAGCTCCTCTCTCCAGCCAGGAAAGGGAGGGAATAGCCCACCTGGAAACAAATTAACCCTAGGCACTTTTCCCCTTCCCGACTTATTTACACATAGAATCCTTGAACTGGCCCCAGAGTAGATATTTTACCCAAAAGAGAGGGCAGGTGCCACGGGTTCAGTGGACTTTTACCACTGTTGTGGAATTTACGCGGAAGATGGTCCGGTTTTGATGGCTGCCATCAGTAATGAAGAAAGGTGAGAGAGCTGCCTTTTGATGTGGTGGGTTTAGAGCTGGTGTCGCGGATGGAGCAATGCACTTCACGTGTAGAGAGAGGCAGCAATACCTTTATTGATATAAAACAGGGATTTAACGAAGTCTGGTGGTAAATGTGACAGTGTTTTAAGAGGATTCAAGGTGGCAAGGCACACTTGGTTATTTGCTGCATAGAGGACAGGGTCAGACAGAGCGGTCAGGGAGACCCTCCCGTTGAGTCATGAGGTTCCGAAAGGACACCCTGGCTTTCTAAACTCCTCCTCAGAGAGGAGTCTGGGTGCGGCTGGATCCAATCCTAGTCCCATTTTTGGTCAACTGTTTATGTCTAAAGGATTATATGTGTGTAATCAATCTTTTATATCACTTAGCTAAGATTTCAAAGTTCAGCACGCTGTGAGTCACTGACCGAGGATCGGTTGTGGTACGGCATCTCTGAACCTCGAGGAGTGACCTTAAGGGCATCCTCAACCAGGGTGGATCAGGTGAGGTAACCAGGGAGATCCTGGCGTGCAGCCCGCTGCCGTGCAGGAGAGCTCCAAGGGCTCTTGTTCACTGTTTATGGGGGTAAGGTGATTGACCTACGGTCATATTTGCATATTGACCACAGGACCAGCACTGCTCCAGTTAGCCCTTGGCTGTTGCGTTGTTATCTATCTCCCCGAAACCATGTTGAGCCCCGGATGCCACCATCGCGACTACATGCACCCATGATGACCACCAGGGGTGGTTATGGCCTGGGCAGCCTTACAGGAGATAAAGATCAGGTTGGTGGCTGCCAGGGAGCACCCGGTCACAGTTGAGGGCTAAACCTCTGACGGAATTCCTATCACTATGTGCACTTCTATTAAGGAGAAGGGAAGCAAGTGGTCCGTAATTACCAGACAGCTGCAGTTAAAAATGGAAAATAACTTCCAACCCATCATCTTTACTTTGTAAGCCTTGTAGGTTCCCAACTCTGCCGTCTGCAGACACCATCCATGCCTGTGTGGTGTAGATGTGAGTGGGCAGCCATACAAATGACACATTAGCAATCCACGCTGAATGAGCTGGTAAAGCTAATCCAGGGAGTAGGAGCTACTTGAATACCTTCTTTCAACGCATTACTGCAGCTAACATTTTTTTTGGGTAGTCACAGATTTTTTCCAGATAGCAAGGCTAGTCAGGAGATGAGAGATGGACGAGAGCTCTGTGAACAGAGCCATGTAAGAAGGTAGGTCAGAGTTGTGGCTGCTACCTATGGAGGCTAAAGGTTTGCTTGGAGATGTAGTTATGATTGTCTATGCTGTCGTGCTCTCCTCTGCTGTTCTTCTCTGGCCACTTGTGTGTGATGGACTATCTCACAGCTCTTAAAACGTTGCTCCCCATCTCCTTGTGGATTTCCCTCTTGGTTTTTATGCTTTTGCAGTGCTGTCTCCCCCAAAGGACAGTGATCAAGTGCCCTGCCACTGTTGAAATGCCACAATTGGCTGAAAATACGCCTTGCTTTTTGTCTTGTCCATCTCACCCAAGCCCCAAGTGTTCTTCCTCCTCTGTGCTTGAGATTTTTGTTTTGTTTAAAGCGGCAAAGCCTTCATAATAAATCCAGGCTTGCATTTTAACTGGTAAGGATCTACCGTAGAAAGGAGGTCCTAAATAACTGTTAAGATTGTTGGTGGTTTGCTTAAATGTAACGCTGTCAGAACAGCCCTTCCTATCAGTCAGAAGGTATCTGGGGCCGTCCATCTTCAGGTCCAGCCTAGCACTATATTACTGAGGGTTTATTACTGATGCTCATGAACTGCTTTGATGGTAAAAGGCTGTAGATATTTGAGATACAGATATCAATATCATACCCAGAATTCATCAGTTACCTACTTGTAGATGCTTTGCACTAGTTATTTCCTAATGAAAATGGAAGTGCATTGCCTGGAAAATGGTAGCATAACTGGTAGGGGAGTCAAAAAGGAATAAGGAAGCTTGCCAGCAAACCTCATGTGTCCAGGGGTTGTTGAGCCTCGCGTCGTATAATGGAAGTTGATACTGGTTTTGGATGTGCTGACTGAGCATGACCTTCCACAAACGGATGTGAGGAGCATAAGGCAGCAAAATAGAAATATCCAGGTGAGTTAATACTACAGCGTTTCCATCAAAAGAATGCTGAGATGCTTGGCCTTTCACCAGGTGATGTGTGCAAGCAGCCCAGCATGCTTGTGCATGCATGAGGTTTCAAAAATCAAGCTGCTGTGTAAGTGAACCTGGGTAGAGGCTGAGGGAAGAGTAGCCTGTTGTGGCAAAGGTTCAATGTGATTTCATGTGTCCTTGGGGGCCTGGGGGCGACTGAGCTTCGCTTTGGGCTTAACTCGTTATGGAGAAGAGAGGATTGCTGGAAAGAAAATTCATTGATCATAATTTCTTCCAGAACTTGAAGGTTAAAGGAGAAGTTTAGTCTGTCTTCACAGAAATGAAGCCTGCAGGCTTTTTGAGAAGAAAACCTCGTGCTTTCTTGAAGGGATTGGGGAGGAGTCAAATGCACTGACATACAGTATTTAGAATCATAGAATCATGGAATCACTTGGGTTGGAAGAGACCTTCAAGATCATCGAGTCCAACCACAAACCTATGCCAAAACCACCCCTAACCCATGTCCCTCAGCACTACGTCTGCCTGGCTTTTAAATACCTCCAGGGACGGCGATTCCACCACCTCCCTGGGCAGCCTGTTCCTTTTGGCGCCTGACTACGCCTGAAGGCATTGCACGGTGTGGGATGCTGCAGAGAGTAGACAGTGTTGGAATTCCCTGCTTTTCCCTTCCTGCAGGATGGTAGGGGTCGCGCTAACCAACTTCCCACCTTCTAGTGGCCCCAAATGATAATGAACAGCCCTCTACGGTCGTGCAGTGGCGCTGGCGTGGAACACGAAGCGAAGGCGAGTCTTTACTCACTGCTCATCTGCTGCTGTTCCCTTGCAGGTGATCCATGGCGAGTCCGGCACAGACTGCTATAAGGAGTCTTGGATCTGCTGCATTGGAGGAGGATCAAGCTAAAGCAGGGTCTGGGGCATGGGGACTCTCTGAAGAGCTGCACCGTGCCCTGTTCTGCTGCGACAAGGAGATAAATGGCCACCGAAGGCTGAGCCTCTCCAGCTCCTAGTGACGGCGGAGAGGGAGCTGCATTCGTTGTGCTTCTCAGGTCATGCTCGTTCTACCAAATGACGCTAGATGATCAGCTGTTCAAGGCCATCTGGACTCATTTGTCTGTTTAAGTAGAATGTCAGCTCTGGGCTAATCTTGCCAATTATCTAATTGTCTTGTACCACTGAGAGCACTAGCGCAGGGCTTGTTCATTTGGGTGGGGTTCACTCAGTTTATACCTAAGCTTCCTTTATTTTGCTGGGTGTGTGAAGATGCACATGAGCTGCCTGCAGGGCCTGGGCAAACCGAATGGAAAAGCTCTGGAATGTGTTGCTGGGTCGGGGTTTTGCACCCAAGGCGCAGGGTAAAAGCTTTGTCATGGGAATGATGATTTTCCCCCAGCTTGCCAAAAGGTCCTTGGTTTTCTTTCCTTATGACCTTGCTTAACCCAGCAGCTGCTCATGAAGGTTTTCATTTCTGATTTATCTCTCCTGGCTCGCAGCCATGCTCCGGGGAGCCAAATTGGGAGTGATTCCCATTCCAGATGTGATAGTAGCTCTCTGAGGGACCCTGCTGCCCTGCTGTAGAGAGAAGCGGGGTATATGAAGGATTGTGAGTAACCCAGTGGTGCTGGTCCCAGAAGTCCTTGATGGCTTGCTTTTTTTATTCAGGCTGGGATTTGGATCACCCAGCAGTGCATGTGCCAGCTCGACCCTGTTACTGGTTATATACCATAGTCCCCTACAGGAGCCTCAGGTAAATGTTGTTTTAAACACTGCATCTTCCAACTTGGTCTGCAATTTACAGACGTGATATGCCACCTGTGTAAGGCTCATCATTCCTAACACTATGGAATACATGTTGATGCCCAGACTGGCCCGTTGTCCTGGTGTGGGAGACGTGGAATAACTGTGCTGGGGTAGCAGTGTAGTGGAGGAAAGGGCTCCTCCTGGAAAATGCAGTCGTGGTGTGACAACAGCCCGCACGCTGTCAATGCACTGACTCTCGCCGGGACAAAAAACAAGTTAGGAAGTCATGGTTAGGATATTAAAACAAATTTTCATCAAGTAATGGGTTTACCCTGACAATAACTTTTTCCTATCTACAGTCCAAAGATTTTGCTGTTGCTATTGACTTTACCTAGAAAGCACTCTGGGTGTCATCAGGACAAGCAGCCGGATGAAATTTAGGATGGATATAGCATTAGATGCCTGGTGCTTTAGTTATGATGTTAAAATACTGATAAGGTGTGTAGTCACGACATCGTGTACTTATTTACAAGCCCGTTCAGTCAGGGTAAGACACCGCTTGCACGCTTCTCAGTTGCGCAGAGATCTTTTGATTAAACATCTCTCCATAATCTTTCTGAATTTCATTCGCACTATGTACTTTCAGGCACTGTACATATAAACGAGGATATTTCCCACTTTGTCAGTCCCTTGACAAACCTGGATATTGGTTGAACGCTTTTTTTTTTTCTTTCCACTCAACCCAAGTATTCTTGTTGTTTGTGAAATTCCTAGCAAGTCTAATATTACTAAATACATTTAGTTTTCTGAATAGGTCTACTTCAAATGTATGCACACCAACTGTGTATGAATAAAACAGATGAAGGAAAATGAAAGTCTACAAAACAGCATCGTGTGGAAAATGAATGTTTCATAACCATCCTGAAACACAGCCTATGAGTTCTAGACTTATTTCTAGTACTTGCAAACAGGAAAGAGAATTACTAATCATGACTAATCCATCCCAAGCAAGCGCTTTTCTATGACCTGAAGGATTGAAATAAAATCCGTTTGTTTGCTTGCTTTGGAAAAGTATCGTTTTTTCTGCATAGAAGGAAGCAAGAGAGAAATGTGGCTCCTGGGGAAGAAAGGGGAATTTAACAGGGCTGCAAATCCCCCCCCGGTTCTCCCCAGTGACCACATCTTCTCACTCTTGGCCCTCTTCCCACTTTGCAAGAAAAAAAGGATCCTAATATAAGGTTTTAGAAAAAAAACCCACTTTCCCTAACTGAGAAGCTGCAACACTGTTGTGCCAGAAAGTTACTGAAAGAAGGAGCAAGTGTACCTTGAGGGTGTCTGAGGAAGAAGAATGAACTCTTTTTCTTTTTTTTTTTTTTTAATTAGGGATTTAGGTCTGGAATTGGAGCTGCTGGTTTCAAGAGGAAACATCAAACAAACTGGAGATGGCCTTCTTTTTACCAGACTTCTTACCAGACCTTACCACGTGGAAAGCCAGGGGAACCTTGTCCTGGATTTCAGTGGAAACAGGGCTGAGAGGGTCAGACTAAGCTGAGAGTCCCTCTGCACCACAAGTTAACTTGTTTCTGTTGGACTGGGAATCATTTGTAAAAAAATTTGATGCACAAAAATAATTACATAAATGTTAAAATTGGAGTGTTATCTGAAAGACACAAGTAGCTTCGTATAAATGTGAAACAGTATTTTTGACCTTTCACTTTGAATTCTGTCTATTTTTTTGTTTCTTAAGGATAATGAACAAATTGCTTTTACAGCTGTGGTCTCAAATGAGTGAAAAACAAGGCCCTCCCTCCAAAACCCCATATCTAGAGTTCTGCTGCTCAAGATTTAGGCTGCTTTTTTTCTAACCAGAGGTGCTACGCAATTGCAATCTGGGGAGGAGACCCTTTCATATCCGTGCGTCCTGCAGAGAATTCCCTGCTTGCTGGGAGGGTGCTGCTGCTCTGCCGACGGGCCGCGTGCTCAATCAGTGGAAAAGCTCACTAATGGTTCTTTCTTGAGATTTTTTTTTTTTTTTTGATGTCATGAATACTTGAAGTTTTCAAACTGCCAGAGGCACTTTGGTTGAACCTATTCGCTTTGGCACTGTAAAACTCTGTGGGAATCTTTATGGATGCTCAAGGGAATTTTTTACTTGCTGGAGAACTCGCATTTTAAGACTTGCACATTCTTACGTTATATGTGCTTTTAAAATCTCATTGTACCATGGGTAGATGTGAGTGTGGAAAACGAGTGCCATCTTACTGTAGGTAAAAACTCACAAGCAGTGATAGATCTTCCAGGCAGTTCCCTGCGCCTGCTGTGAATTATTAATACCCTAATCTAGGTTCTGTTGAAGCCAGGGGAAAGATTTTTCATCAACTCCAGAAGTCGTCAAACGAGGCTATTAGCTGGTCCCAGTGTTCACGTGCGCATGCAATCATGCTAAAGGGCTGCTAAAAATTAAATTATTAGAATCATAGAATCACTTGGGTTGGAAGAGACCTTCAAGATCATGGAGTTCAATCAACAACCTGACACTGCCAAACCCACCCCTAAACCATGTCCCTCAGCACCACGTCTGCCCGGCTTTTAAATACCTCCAGGGATGGTGATTCCACCACCTCCCTGGGCAGCCTGTGCCAATGCTTGAGAACCCTTTTTGTAAAGAAGTTTTTCCTAATATCCAACCTAAACCTCCCCTGGCACAACTTGAGGCCGTTTCCTGTTGTCCTATCACTTGTTACCTGGGAGAAGAGATTGACCCCGCCTGGCTATAACCTCCTTTCAGGGAGTTGTAGAGAGTGATAAGGTCTCCCCTCAACCTTCTTTTCTCCAGGCTAAACAATCCCAACTCTCTCAGCGATAAGGAGGAGGCCGTTACTGTATATGGCCTGGTTGGACTGGTTGCAAAAGGTTGAAGATGACCTCTGCATTCCTCCCCTGTCCCCCTTTCTATTTCCATTTCACAATTCTTATCAAACTAAGCCGTCAGAAATGTCCTCGTGGTTCGCCACCTTATGCCACAGCAGGCAATAACAAATTTCAGGAGACATCTGTTACCATGCATTAATTGGGTAGATTTTCCCGAAGTTTAGGACGATGGAGCTTTTACTTTGTGTTTGGAATGTCTGCATGACGCTGCTGGACACGAACACATTTTCGTGGCATTCGAGGCAAGTTCAGACCGCCTTCTCATGGGAGGGAAAACTCCTTCTGCAGGGGGCAAAGCCATGCCCTCCACCGCTTTCTAGGAATGGGATAAAGGTCCTTTCATCCCTGTGAAAGAGAGATCTCTGATAACTCACCATACTTTGTGACTGTGGTTGCTCCAGGGTTTAGAGCCTGGGCTTTGAAAGGGTTTTTTTCTGTGCTTAGTGGGGTAGATAACAGCCCAGAGGAAGCTGCATTTGACAAGCCTTTGAAGGCAAAACAAGAATACGGAGTGTACTGATGGAAAATGGATGAACTCGTATTTTTACAAAGCTGAAAGACATTTCTCAGCTTCAGCAGTTACCACCGATGGTTCAAGACGAGTCTGTGCTTCGTAACAGCGGCTTACTCCAGGATGCACCCGGTGTAACACCTCTTTCTTTCCAAAGGGGGGACCCATGGGGATCATGCAGGGCACCCCACAGCCGGGACAAGGAGCTCAGAGGCCAGCTGACGGCTGAGCCATTACAGAGGACAAAGCACTTGCCATGAGCGGAAAAATATTATCCCACTTTCTGGAAAGGTTACTAGCTCTTGTATTATTTTTTTTCCTCTTTGTTTTTTGTGAACCGCTCACTTTAAATGTTTAAATTTCCTAAATTGTTACCACCCAATCTATGAATTGTTATCTAAAGGGCACGTCTGCTTTATATCGCCTGCTAGGGTGCATTAGTTAAAGAGACTAAAAGACGGAAGTTTGCATCCGCACTCATGTAATGTGAAAGAGCCTACACAACCTGCATATTTTCAATTTATTATTTTTTTTAACGGCAAAACCTGAAGGGGAAGTATAGGATGCTGAACTTTTTACCACATTTGAGATTTGCTAAGCAATTGTGAAGTTTGTGGGTTCGCGCTCAGACACCGTGGGTTTAGCGAAAAGAGCAGCACCTGTATTTAACCTTGCAGGTGTGCAGTTCATCACTTAGGCACAAAAACGAGGAAGCGAAAACATCCTTGTCTGGGCTTATTAGATAATTTTCAGCTTGTCATTCATTCAGTCAAGCCAAACTGATATCTGCTGCATTCCTCAAGAATTTGTGCCAAATCATATGTTTCAACCCTTAGTGATTTCAGCTGCAAGTCTATTTTAATCTTGCTTTTTTTTTTTTTTTTAATGTACTCAGCGCTCCACACTAATCCCCCTGGGTCCTCATTCTCCACGGTCACTTCAGGCAAATAAACATTAAAAAAAAAAAGGAAATCTGCCCAAAAGGCGTGGGTTTTTTAAGTTCTGTTGGCAAATCCTCACGGAATGGAAACAGCAAGTGTCACGGCAGTGGTACGTGATGGGAATGCGAATTCAGTTTTTGTCTCCAGGTCCCCGAGGTGCCGGGCGGCGGGGGGGCAGAGCCGAACTCTTCCATGACCTTGGGGCGAGCATGGCCACCTGTTGTCCTTTTTACCCAAAAACAGTGTGTGCCAGCCAGCAAGAGCGGGCGCTGACCTCTCCAGGGAGCAGCAATCTAAACTTCAGTTTGGCTTAATCAACTTAAATATTTTTTATTTAACATTAAACCGTAAGTCTGAACTTAAAATCTTTGCTCTTTTCACCCATCGCATGGATCTGTTAATCTCTTCGCTCCGAACTCTGTTGCTCTCTTCAGCCAAGGAGAATATGTATGTGCTGCCACGCTGCCTTTGCCTTGTGGGGAAAAAAAAAAGTCATTATCTAAATAGTGACTCAACTGCTGGGGTGTTTTGTCTATATATAAAAATGCTCTACATACACATATATATATATATAAAAAAATTCTCCATACAAATATATATAATTGTCTCTCTCTCTCTAAAAATTCTCTATATAAATATATATAATGTCTATAGCTAAAAATGGTCACTTGTTTTTGAAGGTGCTACGCAGTTTTTGTTGAGAACAGGTCCTAGCCACTGAGAAGCAGTGATTGTGGTGGGTTGTTTGGTGGCAGCCAAGACTCTCCAGCCCATTCTAGAGGCTCTAGTTCTGCTTCCTTGATCGGTGTCGTGAAGTTTGAAAGAGGCAAGGACCATCGTCCTTCCTGGTTCTTACAACAAAAAGACTCAGGTGTCGTAAAAGCAATGAAAAAATAGTATGGCGAGAGCCTGGATAGCATGCTGAGGTGTGAGCGTGTTGCTCCAGGCAGGTCTTCCTGGTCTGCTGGTGGACCTCACAGTGCGTGCAGCCCGCAGGAACCCATCTGTGTGTTCTGTAACGTGCTGTAAGTGCCATCATACTTCATTTTAGGGTCTCCATGCTCTTTATAGGTTCCAAATTTATGGTAGTGATTAAGAGGCTCAGATCTCTTTAATCTGAGTGATCTCTTAATCTGGTAGTGATTACGTAAGAGGTGTAGCCATACAAAATTTGTATTATCGCACAGAGGTTAAAGAACGTTGCAATAGGATCTGCCACTGTTTCGCAGCAGAAAATACAAGGGACAAACTTAATGTAGTCATTTTTGAGATGGAGAAAGTGGTTTTTTTCCTCAAGTAAAAGTTTGTTGCCGCTAAATATTTCCAGATGGAGATTTTGGAAGATCAGTTTTGTAAAGTACCGATATCTAGGTGTCCATGAATGCTACATAAAAATAAAGCTAAGCACTGCAAATAATAAAGTTTAGTACCATTAAGCGGTTTGTTACATGATGTAGTACTCAAATACTCCTCCAGGCCCACCTCTATACAAGAAATAGGAATTTCATTATCAGGATGCACAGTGAAAGATACCTTTCCAAAGATAAATGCCTACCCAGCGCTTTCAACAGTGTTGGATGTAGTTGAGTCTAGGAGGTTTGCATCTTAAAATGTCAGGGGAAAAAAAAAAAAAGGGAGAATAAACTTAGACCATTAAAATATCCCTGAACGTGTTCGTGAGCCCCTGCCACAAGACAAGAGGTTGCACGTTGTCTCTTCACTGAGCCACCACTGATGTGCAGCCTCCTGTCTTGTGTAGGGTAGGAGAAAGGAGGCAACCTCAAACAGCCTCACACATGCTTGAACACTGGCGAGGGGAGGACAGCTTGCAAGGACAAATGTGGTCCTGTGTGGGGCAGAAGCTCCTGCGTCCCGTAGTGGGGACCCCTCTGCACCAGCTGGGCTGCCATGCCGCAATGGAAGGTGGCACTGGTGGTAGGACATGGCTGGAGCCAGAGAAGACCAAGGGTATGATAACGCCAGGTCTCCACGGTGGGTAGCTGGGGTTGTAGGATGTCATAAGCATGGCAGTGGGATGGGCTGGGGAAGCACCAGGTCAGGAGTGATTGCTCGACCGGCTTGTGCTGTTCAGGAATGGGATAGGGAAACTCCATTTCCAAGAGTGACTCGGTGTCCCATCCCTAAAGCTTGCTTGGATCCATGCACTATGGCAGAGCGCACACTAGCCAGTGCGCGCCGGCAGAGGAATGGTGCCAATACTCAGTAGGTCTTCCATGGAGACAACTCCATATGTCCAATGTGCAAGCTGATTAATGGTGGTTCAAGATAACAGAGACGTGGCCAAACAATGCTTATTTTCTACTTATTAACAGCATTTTACCAGGGAGAGGCATATTTAGCCAGTTTTTCACATGTGTTTCCTATAACTGGGAGTTTGCATAGGAAGGTTTGTTATTCACCAGCCAGACCTATTTGTTTTCCTGTGCAGCACAGCTCGGTGAATCACCCCAACGCTCGCACTGCGGAGGGTGGAATTGTTTCCACCCATTTCCAGAGACAGAACAGGTGATTTATGACGAGACAAAGGGCCTTGACAAGTTGTTCTTTTAATCCCTGGATTGGCTTGTATCCCAAATGAAGACGTAGTTGATGTACCTTGTTGTGGAATACTTTAGTGGGGTGTACAGTTGGCCAGGCTGATCCACGCTGATCTTATCCACGTCCTACAAGCCTTTTATTAAAAAACATTCCCAGGGCTCGTCTTCCCCACGATGTTAACCTGTGTGTTGGCTCTCACTCTCGCCCTGTCTAAACACAGCCCTGCACCCAAGGGTGAAGTAGTGCGCAACCTCAGTTTTGTAGCCAAGAAGGAGCTACTCCGGCTGCCAACCTGAGCTCCCTGCCTGCACTTTGTCCCCCTTTCCCACAGGAGCCAAGCACGGGAGCAGGGCTTTGCCACAGGTGGGAATTGTAAGGTTTTTCCAGAAGCCTGTGCTTCAGTGCCTCTTTGTGCTTGGTGGCTTACATGGGTGGCTCCTATGGATCTTCTCCCTCTGTTGAAGACAGGCAGCCGATCATCTTCCAAGGCCGCTCGCCCATCAGCTTGGACTGGTGTCCACGGGCTCACCGTGTTTGGTGCTTGATGGGCTTGATGGACTCGGGCAGCTGAGATGTGGGACCGTCCTTTCAACAGCAGAGCTCTTGTTGATGTGCAGGGTTTAGGCGTTGTGACACAGGTGTTACAGGAAAATGCAAATGACAGAATTGGTGTACACCTTCCAGTAGGCAGACGTGTTTTTGTAAGACACGAGGTTCGCTGAGGCTTTTTTGAATGCTGGGCAGCGGTTTAAAATCAGAGCATCGAAATCACTATGAACATGCTCTTCGGCTTTTGGAAAGGGCTTGGACTTCACGAAGACTTGCTCGTGTTCTCTTTCTGACCCCTGTAGGCAAACATTGAGTTGGAAGAGCCCAAATGAATCCTTGCGGTGGTGGAGCATGCTTTTCAGCTGGCAGGTTTGGGCACATGAGCACGCTCAGCTTGAGCTATCCTTTAAAAGCAGATGTTCCTTGCCGTGACATCTGGCTGGCTCCAGGGCCTTAACATGCGCTTGTGCACCAACACTCGTCGGAAATAGCCGTGAGGAGGTGTGGGCACGTGAAGAATGTGAAAACACGCTGTGCGTTTGGAGGTCATCGCTGGCGAGGGACGTTCGATATACCGTAGTCTGGCACTACTTGGGGCTCTGCTGTTCAGTTTTGTGTTAAACATGTGCCGGGGAACTCTGAACTGGAGCAGATAAAACAACTTACCCCTTTTGTCAGCCAGAAAAGATTGTGCTCGGGATGTGTTCCAGCAGAAGAGACAGTATTTTATTTTTTGACATAGTTTTGTTTCTTAGTTGGAGTTTAAACGTAATAAATATTTAACTTCTGAGCTTTCTTGCTCTGATTATCTCTGTGTAATATTTTACTTCATATTCACTTAAGCAGATGCAACATTGTCTGTTTATGTATTTCTGTAAAATAGCTTTATACATTGCAGCTTCTGTTCTCAAGTAGATTTTAGAAGGCATGTAACCTTTATCTTTCTTGTGCAATGCCTTCGACCCTCAAAAAAGATAGATATGCAGAGGAACGGTGATTGGGGAAAGTGTTTTAGAAGAGGAGAAGTGAACAAGCTGGCAGAAACAACCAGCAGAACATCCTTCTCATGTTTGGGGTTTTCCTTAAGTAACTGTCAAATCTGAAAAGCTTTATGTTGATTGTTTGGATGAAGCAAGTAGTAAACATGCTAGTACACTTGCACGCGTGTACAGCTTGGCGGAGGGAGGGGAGGGGGGAAATACAGCCTGTGAACCAAAGATCAGAGAGGAAAAAAAAAAAAAAAAGGACTGGTGGCAAATGAACTGCCTTTAGCACAATTTAATCTGTTGCTGTTTTACGCTGGCTTTTCCAGTCCTGTGTCATTACATAGGTACCTTGTCATTTGAGGAAATAACATTTTCCTTAGCCTGTCATAAGCCAGCTGCATCCGTTATAGCCAGGGTGTCTTCTTTTTACCCGACAGAATACTGTTTCCGTAGGACTCCTCGATCTCCTTCATATCTTCTGGGCTTCAAACTGACACCCCAGCGCTGAGGAAGGGCAGCTCCTGTGCGCTGAGTGGGGGCTAAATGAGGACTTTGTCAGTTCATGCAGCTGCTGCTCGTCAGAAGATCCCAAACCATAAGCCATGAATTTATCTTCAAGGGGGCAGGGGGCAGAAGGAGAAATATTTGATAAACAAAGTAACAGAAAGTGGAAGGAATGGTAGGCATAGCTGAAAAAATCCTTTTCGTATTTAAAAACCCCACAAAATCCTCAAAAGCCAACAAAGTAATTACATTTTGGAAAACATACATTTGCTATTTAAGTTGGCTTTCTAGTTTTGGAGGTTTTTTTCTGAAAAATCTCTCCCTATATATTTGTGTATGTATGTGTATATATATATATCTCATGTCTCTTTTCTGGTTTGCAACCGAAGCTTTGCAAATGTTTTCTTCTTGTGCTTTTATGCAGAGGATTTCATAAACACTTTATTTTTCTGGCTAGATAGCTCAATGTTTAGAAGACCTGTATTTCATGGAACTCGCTACATTCATGACTTCATTACTCCCGTCTTTCTAAGCTGAAGAACTATTTAAGGTAAGGTAACAAGTGTGACAGAAGCACGGTTTAGGCTGGCCCTGCGCAGACTCATTCGTGACATCAGGATGTTTGACTTTGCGTTCGTTCCTGTGTAAGGAAGACAGATGACTCCGGTCTTCAGGAATCCCCCCAAACATACTTTTCTCTCTGACCTAGGGCAGAGTTTCTTACTTGTGGGAGGCTCTTACCTTCGGGATATTTGCTGTTATGCCCGATGCGATGTGTCGTGAACATTTCAGGTGAAGATGTGCCTGTATAGTGAGATAGATCTGGAAAAAAATGGCACAGAAATAAGCAGATTCAGTTGTCCTAAACAGCCAATGATCTGTTGCAAGCCTACAATATATTATTCTAGCCTCTTCCTGACGTGGTACTTTTTTGTCCCAGGTTTAGCTATCACATAACCTCAAAGAAACTTAGGTCCCCGTGTCACTGCTGCCTCCTGGAGTGGCAGGAACACCCCAGGTGCCGTGCACCCAAAAACGTACCACACGTTTCTGCGAGAGCAGGGCGCACTGGTGTCGCTGCCAGGGCCCTGGGGACACCAGTAGACCCTAATGGCCCCTCACCTGGGACCCCCACCCACGCCACGGGGCCCAGTGGTCCCCGTGCCATTCCCAGCCCTGTTCCTTGCTCTCCCAGCTTCCCGATTTGTTTTTCCTGAATGGAGCCTGGAGGCAGATTGCGGGTAGCTTGTCTCCAGCCCTGTCGTCTCCTAGATGAGTCCTAGACACGTGTCCCAGCCTTGTCTTGAGTCCCAGCGCTGGCTCCTGCTGCTCGCCACTGGGTCTCGGCGTGGACCCCAGCCCGTTATCTCCATTTTCCAAGAGTTGCCCACAGGACTGGTCGGTGTCACCAACCGGGGTGCCCTGGGGCTGCTCCTTGCAGGAGAACATCGCCTCTGCCGGAGTCGCCCACGGCTCCTCGCTCTCTCTCTGCTACGGATTCACCCCACTCCCCCTTCCTGGCATTTCCTGTCCGGACTTACATTCCCTTTCTCAAGTGTATGGAACAGTTACAAATGCAAAACGGACATTATTCCATTTCCCACTAGGAAGAGGGTTGACAAAACATAAGTAACTATGCCTGCTCCGTGGACCCAGTAGCTCATGTTTTTTTAATTGCAATATATGCTAGACATTTTGAAGTGCTTATTTACATAACACTTCTTTGTTTTTCTTCTCTTGAGATTCCACACAAGTGCTAGCAGATGCAGATACAGTATGGTAGAAGGCTAGGCAGTCTGTTTCGTATAAAAGTGATACACTCGGAATGGCTCTCAAATGGTACACTTGGGATAACCCAGTTCAGTAGAGTGATGTGCACGCCCTGTAAATCAAAATAAAAAGAACACAGCTGAGAGATTTTTTATTTTTTTTTTCCTGGCAGATGCTCGATTTACTTTGTCCGTGATAGTCAACACATGTATATAAGAACAGGACTTCAATATCAATATTATTGGGAAAAGCAAATGCTGGTGATGAAAAATCTACGATATCCATACATTGCTGAAATGCAAATCTCCTGTTTTGGGAAATCTATTTACAGGATAAACACCCTGTTAGCTAAATGGTCCTGGGGAGAAGAGGAGTCCAAGAAAGCTGGTTGATTTTCCAAGGATCACCTTCTCCAAGCTCAACAGTGGTCCATCCCCACGCGCAGGCAGCCAAGCATAGATGATCCTTCCCCTCTACTCAACACCGGTGAGGCCACACCTGGAGACCCGTGTCCCATCTGGGCCCCCCAGTACAAGAAAGACATGGACATACTGGAGAGAGTCCAGTGAAGGGCCACGAATATGGTAAAGGGACTGGAGCCAGGATTGCTCAGCCTCAAGAAGGGAAAGCTTGAGGGTAGGGGGCATCTTGTTGGGGTGTATAAATACCTATTTTTTGCAGGGGGGGACACGCAGAGACAGAGGCAAACTGTTCTCAGCAGTGCCCAGTGAAAGGACAAGAGGCAATGGGCACAGACTGGAACACAGGGAATCCCCTTTAAACAAGAAAGCCAGAATCTCCTTTTGGATCTCTTTATTTACTTATTTGGTTTATCTGATTAACTTAATGAGGGCAGATTTCCCTAGTGAAATGGGTTTAGAGCCTGTATGCCCTGCACATTGATAAAGAGTTGGTGACATCTCAAATACGATTTAAAATGCAAATGTAGTTGTTAAAGGGTCCCAGTCCACGCTGATCCCCGGGGGCCAGGTTCCTCAGTTCCCGTGTGCATGACAGTCCCATGTTGTCATTATAAATTTTGTTTATGCACAGCTTCTACTTCCCTCTTTTCTAGATGTGTTTTTCTAAGCAGTTTCTTTGAGACTGGGTCTCCCTCTTTTCTGATCAGCTGGAAAAAAGCCAATTTCAGAGAGTAACATAGTCCCTGGATGTACAATCTCTTGAGCATCAAGTAGGAGAGATGATACCTGGCATTACCGAGTTACATATTTAAATATTGCTTAGCTGGGACTTTTGCAATTTCATGTTGAGGGCAGGATTCATGAAAGGGTATGTACGAGAGACACTTTTTAGAAACCCTCTTTCCAGCGAGAGAGAAGAGAAAATCAGTTCACTGACGCTTCTCTGAGAGAGGACTTAAAACGTAGACGTGATGCTGAGGGACACGGGTTAGTGGTGGGTTTGGCAGTGTTAGCTTTATGGCTGGACTCGATGATCTCAAAGGTCTTTTCCAACCTAGACAATTCCATGATTCTATGTTGTTTATGGCCTTTATGGAGAAAGATGTGGTAACGAAGGATTAATTAGCATAGCAGATAACATCATAATGAGTTGTGGTTGTTGGCAGCTGGAAGCTAGATGCGTTCGGGACAAAACATGAAGTCACTGGTGCCTGAGATGGTGTATTTCTACATCACTCGATTCCTTCATCCAAAACCCTGGACGAAATGCAAAAAATCCCTTGGCACAGCCTGGCTGCGCCTACACGAGGACGAAGTGTGGTGCAAGGGGAGCAAACCCGCAGAGGCGCCGGTGACCGCTCCGGGGCTTTATTCGGCATGGCTGTAGCGCTGCGCCGGCCTCCGTGCCCATCGCCAGTCGGGCGCAGCCCCGGACCGCGCGCCTCCGCGTCCTCTCCTGCAAAAGGGATTTATTTCGCATTTCCGGGCCCCTCCGCAACTGAACCCGAACTCCCATTTTGCAGAAGCCCTGTGGCTGGTAACGCTCCTCGAGAAACTCAGGCAACCGGAACCCGCGGTGTAGGGTACAAGCACGCCAATAATTTACAATATATATACATGTATGAACGTGTGTAGTCTTACTTCTCCCCCACACTTAAAACCAACCCCAGTAACACCCAAACACGGACGGCGACGAGGGCAGACGCGGAGCGGGGCGGGTTGGCGATTTACCGGCCCCGGGGCCGCGCCGAAACCACCTCCCCAGCCCCGCACGGCGGCGGCCGCCATGGGCCCCCCTCAAAGCGGCTCTGGCCTGACGCGGGAGGCGACCCGGAGCCCTGGGCTCACACGCCACGTCTGGCGGCGGCCAGCGGGGCGGGCGGGAGGTGGCGGCGGGAAGCCGTGAGGCGGCGAGCGGCCGTGAAGGTGGCGAGCGGCCGCGACTATGGCCAGCGGCGGTGACTGGGTGGCGAGCGGCCGTGAGGGGAAGGTGAGCGATGGTGAGGCGGCGAGCGGCCGTGACTGTGGCCAGCGGCGGTGAGGGGGTGGCGAGCGGCCGTGAGGGTGGCAAGCGGCCGCCAGGGGAAGGCGAGCGATCGTGAGGCGACGAGCGGCCGGGAACGGGTGGCGAGAGACCGCCAGGGGAAGGCGAGCGGTGGCTCCGGGGCCGCGGCCCAGAGGCGGGGCGGACGGGAGGGAGGCGCCGGGCCCTAGCGCCCGCCGGGCGGAGGAGGCGGTCTCGCCACACGCACACGCCGCTCCCGCCGTGCTCGGCTTAAATAGGGCGGCGCCGAGGCAGCCGCGCACAGCATAGCCGTGGTGGTTGTCGCTGCTCGCCGCCGGGAGGTGAGCCGGGTTCTAGGGGCGCCGCCGCCGCCTGGGGGGCGAGGGAGGAAGCGGCGGGCCCGGCCGGGGGCTGTCATGGAGGCGCTGAGGCGGGCTGGCTCGGGCAGGGCCTGCCCCTGCCCCTCGCCACCGCGGCCTCCACCGGCGCCGCGGCGGCTCCGGGCATTGTTCGGGCTCCCCCCCGGGGTGAGCGGCTCGGCCGGACCCGCGCCCGGAGCAGCCCCCGGCCCCGCAGTGCTGCCCCCTCGCCTCGGGGGTTTCCTCTCTGCCCGCTGGACTGGTCTGCGAGTCGGTCGCTCTTACGGGCACGGATGCGGCATGTACCTGAAACAGCTTGTTGTTTTGGGGTTTTTTTATTGTTATTATTTATTTTTAAGCAGTTTGGAGCACGTATGGAAGCGTAGTGTGAGGCAGGCTGGCCTAAAATGGAAGGTTGGGTGGCTTTGACTTTGCAGGCCTCCCCTCGGCTGTGAGGTAGGACTTGCAGCGCTACCAGCCCGGCTGGGTGATGCTTTTGTTCTAGGATGCATACATTGCTCCTTCCTGCTGAACAGGAATTGCAACACTCGAAGCCTTCTGAATTTCTAAAGGGCACGTCTGTGAGCTGTCTGGGCTATTCTGGTCACCCTCTCGAACCCAGTAATCCATCTAAGTGTATGCTGCGCTTGGGTTGGAGTCTGAGATATGATGGTCAGGTCCTGTGATAGGAAAGAGTGACATCTAAAGAGGCTGCTCCCAAAAACCCGTGCTTCTATATCTGTACCTGGACCACTGAGCTATTCCGTGTGGTGTTAGCAGGTGTTTTTTTTTCATCCGTGCTGCTTTACAGAGAACTGTGCAGCCTCCTGAGCCTGCTCGGGAGTGTTTGTGTTTGCCTCTCTGCTTGGAATGTTGTCTCAGACTCACAAACTGAGATTTCTCAGCTGAAGAGATTTGGGTCAGATTTCTTGAATCGAGAATTCTAAGTGTAAGAAGGCATTGAGTTTACCGAAAAATACTTTTCTTTTCCTGTTGCAGCAATGGCAGTATTAATAGTGCAAAAACAGGAATACAAAGTTCTTAGTGGAACCGTGCTGTTACTGCCTGATTCTTTAACATCCAGGGATATCTAGCTTGCTTGTATTGGAATATGAAAATGTCTGAGGATGGCTGATGGGGAGAACTTAAAGCTTGTAATAACAAGTAGCTGTTGTGTGTAGTGTACTCAATTCAAGGTCTTGAGCAAACGGCCTTAGCCTATTCTGAGGACGGTGTGATCATAATGAATTTAAAAGGCAGCTTCTAAATTTGGTAGGTGCTGCTTTACAAATACGAATCAGTCAACATGAGGTTGGGAGTAAGTCTTCAGTTCTTGAGAAGCAAACCCCCAAGCAGCCTTTTGCTTCAAGGGCAAGTACAAGGTTGGTGTCGCTGGAAAAACAAAACCAGTAATTCAGAATGGAAGGAAAGACAACTTTGTAATAGTTATAGTAAGTGACTCTACTGTTTCTTGAGTAAAGTCCCTGCAGCTGATTCTCATACCTCCTCACTCCACTAGAAATGAATACCACGTGGGATTTTTTTTTTTGGAGGAAAGAAGTGGGTTATACCTTCTCTGACCTGCGTGTATTGGTCTCCAGTGGGGAAGAGTAAATGGTTTCTTCTCTCTCCTTCCCCTCCAAGAAAATGACACTTTGACTAATGTGAGCAATAGAAAGTAGTTAGCAGGTTTTTGTGTTGTGTTCTGGTTTCCTAAATCTTGGTAATATAGTTAACTGAAATGAGTAGACTCAAAAAGGCTAATGGCACGCACACTTTCAAATGTGCAGCAGAGAGGGAAAGAGAGATTCTGGCCCCAGGGGATACATTGCTTGATAAATTGGGCTTCTGGTAGTCCCGATGAATAGATTGCCAGCCATATCCTACTTCCCTGCTGTGCTAAATTACAAGTTCCGATATGTTAAATATTTTAGTATGTTAAATATAACTGCTGGTAACACCCCAGAAAACTCGCCAGAAATCCTTACAGGCAGGGGAGAGGGTTTGTGCATTGGTACGTGGGTTTTCTGCGTGGGAGTTCCCAATGCTGCGTGGCTCGAGGAAGCGCTGCTGTACAGCGCTGACCTTTACAGGCGGTAGGCTGAGCCCTGGCTGCGGCTGGGGGGCTTGTGTTTCTCCTGAAACAAGGGCACTCGGTAACACAAGGCTTCTGCTCTCTCCTGCTGCCTTTCACGTTGGGAGATGGGGATCTATAGGGAGTAAAACATGAGAGTAAAATAGTCCTTTTTGGTTAGGATTTGAATCTTAGTCATTCTGGCAGTTTGTCCAAAACTGACTGAAAGCAGCTTGCGTGGTTTTATAGAGATTTAGAGGAAAAATGGCTTTTTCTTTTTGTTGTTGGACAGTTTAAGGCTTAGAGTAGAAGTGCATGATGTCCTATTTGCAGAAAAGGACTTCTGTCTTTTTGTCTGAATTACTGTTCTTAAACCCAGAACTCTTGAGCTTTTTAGTTTGATACTGCAGGTGCCTTTTTTCCAAAACTTGGCCTCTACAGTGGGACCGTGCTAATAACCTGGCGAAGATGGATTAGTTTCCTAGGGAAGCTAAAAGAAAACGTTTCCTATTCCTGACTCAGAGGAAATACGGGGATACTTTAATACCTGAGGTCAAGAGGTTGCTTGATTTGTCATACTCCTTCTGTTGATGCTGGCGTTGGGAGGTCACTCGGTGAACCAGTTGCTTCTCCTAAGTACTCACTGATTTGTCCAGTCTGACAGTGTTAAGAGTTATGTTTTTTGGAACAGCCTCCTGAACATAAACACTATCTAGTGTGATGCAATGTGCCTTACTGACCTGACCCAGGTTGACTTCTGCTAGACTTCAGGTGCCAGAAGTATGAGGAAGAAACTCATTCTTGCTGAGTTGCAGGTGAGCACTTGAAGCATTTGTTAACTGGATGTTGCATTCTGAATAGTAGCCTTTTCCTGGGAGGAGCAGAAAGAATAAGTTCATGTGATCTGCTCAAGCTGTTAATGCTGCAAGAAAAATGCTGGTTTATAGCGGTTTGCTTCTGTAGGGTGACTTTCATCTGAACTGTACTTGGATTAAGGTTAAATTAACAGAGTAGTGGTGTGATGTACTTGCAAATCAGGGTTGTAGGGATGCAATTCTAACGGAGAGTAATTTAGGCTGCAAAATAGGTATTTGTAAGCATCTTTGTGGTCTTTGAAGATGGGAAACCGATCAGACTTCAGTGACACGTTGTGTGTGTATAGGCATGGATCAAAGGAAGCTTACATCAATCACTGTCGCAAAGGTGTTAGTGGGACGTGTTGGGTTTTCCTTAATATACAGGGTCAGCAAGTGCTGCTGGAGGACTGTAATTGCACAAAAGGCATTGAGCAGGTTCTTGTCACGTGGTTCAGCTCCTGAACTCGAATAAACTCCGGTGACCTCATTGGTGTGCACTCAGGTTACTTGTTGGACATCATGCAGAGGCAAGAATCCAGGTGTTGTTCCCTTTGATTGCAGGAGGATTGCAGCCAAATGTCTGAGGACAGGGCTGTGACTTTCTGTGTAGATGGGGACGGAGGCTCGAGACATCAGTGTCAGACGTAGTGCTCCTTAAAGGCTGCAGCAAGAGCCTTAACTTCACTTGCAGCTTATGAAGTAAATCACCGTGACCCAACTGATGGGCCTGAATCCAGCTTCCAGGCTGCTTCCCGCTGGTCCTGCTGTGTCCCAAATGCAGAAACTGAACCAGCAGAGGCAACCTGAACCGCTGCGTGATGCCCTGTGGCTGCTCAGGGACAGACTAGGGGGGCTGAAGGGGGGAGGTTGGAGGTGGTGGTGGTGTAAACATTAAGGACCTGCTGCTTCCTGTCTGTATATGGGATGGGTTCATCACTAGCAGTTTTTTAGTTCCTCCCTCTTTACTGCTGCGGGAAAGTGAGTCTGTCAGTTACTGCTTTAAAAGGAGGGTTTATAGCTTTGAAGTCTGGCTGGGAGATCTAGGTGATTCTACGTAAGGTGAGATGTTTAGTTTTTTTTTAATGGGGAGTGGGGTGGAGGAGGGCAGAATAATGGATGAGACAGTTCAACAGTACTTGGTTTGTTTGGGAAAGTCCTTTGTGGCTAAGGAGAGACTGACGTGTCATACGGCTGTGCCACAGACCTCTTGCTGTCGTATTCACCTTAGACAAGGCTTAAACTGAGGATGCTCCTTCATAGGCAGATTCTCATTCTACCCGTGCTCCTTTGCTGTGTCTTAGGGTGGTTGTGGTTTCCTTGCTGGTTACAGTTCGGCTCTGTTGCAGGTGGTTTCAAGACCTCAGGGAAGTTACTGCCGGGACTGCAGGGCAGGGGGAGAAAATCCTGGGAGGACTTGCATGCAGTGTTTGGAGTTACATGCTTAAGGTGTAGTGTTACAACAGCCCACCCCTTTCCCCAGCTGCGCTGTCTTGTTTCCTTCTGGGAGCTGGTGGCTATCTGGTCACCCAGACAAGAGTTCATCGAGCTGAGAACTAGCGTCAGCACTAACCCAGGAGAACGGTGTTTGCCGGATCAGCTCCCTAGAGTGGCTGCACAACCAGACGAGTGCTCGGCCAGCACCAAGAGGGTTGTGGGAGCATGTATCTGGGGCAGGTTGGACTGACTCAGATTTAAGCTGATTGTAAATGCACTTTGAGATTAGGATTAAGTATTTAATTCAGACAAAAGGATTTCTCTTGTTAATAGCCAAAGCTATTTGTTGAACCTTCTTTTATACTCAGTGAAGGAGCTTGAACATGATTCTGCACTTGCTGTTTCAAGGGGCGTGTGGGGAAAGACTTAAGTAAAACAGATCCGTGGGAGCTGTGCAGCGTAACCTGTAACAGTGGGAAGACAACGAACTGGAACGGCAAGTAGCTGTCAGGATAACTCAAAGGTTAGATGGGTGGCTGATGCCCTGTTCCAGCATATCATAGTGAAAACATCATAGTGCCATATTCCCCGTAATAAGAGACGGGCAACTTGTCTCATAGCTTTCTCCTGCCTGCAAGAGGCTGTAGAAATAAGAGCCACTTCTTTTATACCATGTGGTGGACCTCCCTTTACGGCAGGCCGCTGCAGTGCTGGTGTGCCATTCGTCTAAATATTAGGATAGAGAGGAAGAGAGGCCATTGGTTCTTGGGGTTGTTTTCTTTGCCATACAGAAGCTGACGGCTGCTCTCCTGTTCTCTTCCGTTGCACTCGAACGATGTCTGGCTATGGATAGACAATAGGCAGGCTGCTGCCCGCTGTAAATAGCCCATTGTACGCCGAGAGTAGGAGCAGCGGAGAACGGCGGAGTCCTGCCAACTTGGGTCGTTGCCTCGAGATACTGGCTGTGCTGTAAAGAATGAGTCTTGGGTGCTGCGGGGTGTGCGAGAGCAGAGAGCTGGCTTTGTCTGAGCTGTACAGAACGCCCTAGCTGAATTGATACCAGGAGTTCAGAGGGATGCTTTCACGGGCTGGATTTTGGGAATTGCTGTTCCTATGGAGGTGGCCAGGACAGGTAGCTATCTCTGAAGCAGTTTTCCCCATAACTGTCTGTTGCTGTTTCTGAACTTGCAAACAAACCAAGGGGTGTTGGTTGCACTGAGGAAAAAGTGCTTTTGAGCTTGAACGTTACCCATTCTGCTCTAAGCTTTCTGCTACGTGTAGCAACCTCAGTATCACAGACCCCTACTTCTCTTTATCCAGGATCTTCTTCCTTTGGGTCTCCAGCTGTGACTTCCAATCATTTGCTATGTCCTGTCTTGCGCTGAGGCTGAGTTCCTGAGTTGCTTCCTTGTGGTCCTGTCTGGATGAGAAGCAATCGCAGGACCCGAGTTTGACGAGAGTGTGGCTTTTTTGCTTGTCTTGAGCGAGCAGACTTAGCTGGGTCCTTCCTTGAGAAAAAGGACTGAAAGCCAGATCCTAGTTCCACTCAGAGGATCTCTGTATCTCCATGTAAAGGCTCTAAACTGCTCTCCTGGGTCGCAGTAAAGACCCTAGGTGTCCGATGTGATTGGAGCTTGAGCCAAGTGAGAAACTGAGATGGATCAAAGAAAGCTAGGAGGCATTGAATCCTCCTTTCTCGATGGAGCGTATTTGCATGCGTATGTTAAGAATGTGAATTTATATTCCCTGATGTGTGTGGCTTGGACTTGAATGCAGAAAACAAGAGTTGATCTGAGTTGGTGTTAAAGCTAGGAATTGCTTAGTCTTGTGGAAAACTCTGTCCTAACCTTGTTTTTTTGTGCTGATGAGGCAGAAGCTGTAATAAAAAAGTCATCCCTCAGTATAAACCTAAGCAGTAAAATGTATCATTACGTAACTGATAACTTGCAGTATAACTGCTGAAGGAACGTTTTATGTTTCAGGCTTCTCTACAAACAACTGGTGAAGGAAACGAAAAGTAGTGGTGCACATCTTTCTTTTCATCTAGGCTGAAATTGGAGCAGCTCCTTGACTACAATGGGACTTAAGTGATCATGTTTACTTCAGTTCTTGTTAGCTGTAATGTCGCCACAGCCTTTTGAAAAAGTAACTCTCTAATTACACTGCATTCCTAAATCATACAGTGCGTGTGCAGGACATACCGTGACTCATGCAGAGAGGAAAGCGGGTACCTGTTGTTTTAAAAGCTGAAGGTGCTTTTATTGTCGGGCTTGAGGAGGAGAGAGCTAAGCTTGCTCTTAGCCCTTATATACATTATAGCCCCCTCTTTCTAGTTTCATAACATGGTGTCTGTAATATACCCAAAATTAACTTGTCAGCCAAGACTTCCTTGTTGGAATGACTTTTTATTCTTACTGTTCACCTGTGTATATTAAAACTTAAGAGGTAGTTTTCATGCTTACAATGCTAATGAGCATGACTTGATGCATGAAAAAGCAATGGCATGGTAATCCTAATTATTAAGTCAGTAATTGATGTTTTTTAAAATTTTTTTTAATGCCAAGGGAAGCTGGAGAGATTGTTTGTTAATGTTCAGTTTTTCTCTACCTTCCATTAGTATGGTTTGATGTGTTGTGGATTTTGAGTATATCTGCTGTGTATCACGGTGCAAATAACCAAAAGGCATGGCTGTAGTGGCCCTGCCCTGCATATCTAGGGGACGAGTCCTGTGCCCTGAGGCTGTGCCTTAAGAGCAAAGAAAAGCCGGGAGGACAGACAGTGCCCGCAGCCTGGGGAGAACTCGGTGGGTCTGGGATGCTTCCAGAGATGGAACTTGATTCCATCCTGATGCTGTCCCAATCCGTGACCTGACTTCAGCCCGTCCATCTGCAAATGTTGTGAAACCATGGGCCCTTTGAACTATTTTCATGGCTTTTTATTTTTTGCTGTTTCTAGCAAATCATTGTCCAAATACCAGTTAGACTTTTTGTGAACTAGATGACTCCTCTGTGGCCTGGTTGAATAACTGATTGCAGCAGCAAAAGTTTCGGGGGCAGGCTGTAAATTAGAGATTTTCCTATAGAAATATGAAATCTTAGGCTGGTATGGTTGGTTTTGGAACTACTAAGTGTATAATTCCACCTGTTTGGATATCAGCGCCTCCAACACTGCCATCCTGTGGCAGTGTGCTGTTACACAGTACGTTATATCTAGCCAAACACACATTTTGACATTCTTTAGGGCCTTTGTTTCAATTCTATTGTCCGTAGGAAATGGCCGGACCTAAATTATCTGAGTAAATACATCTCGGCTCTTCAAGGAAGCAGGAAAGCGTGGCTTCCGGCCCCACAGCGGCCATTGCCAGCTGTCCCTGGGTGGCAGGAGGCTGAGGGGGTGACAGCAGGGTGACAGTGGGCGGGCGGGAGCCCTTCAGCGGGCAGTGGGGTGACTGGGTGCCGCTCGCCGTTGGCCTCGGGCAGGCCGGCTGCCTGCTGCTTACCTCTCACCTACTGGGCAGGAGCCGGTGGGTTTAGCATGTGACAAACGTCCTGGGAGACCTTGGCTGTAGAGGAGAACACCAGCTGAGCTGACTTCAATCCCCCCCTTTTTGTTTTTTCCATAGCTGGTTCTTGCAGCGTGGAATATCCAAGAGCCGAGAGCAGCCTCTCTCGGCTCTTCCTTCTGTGTGAACGTGACAAATCAAATGTGCTTCCTGTGCTTGATTATATTGCTGTGTGCTGCTGCCCTGGGCCTCCTTAGATGCTGCTTTGGGCTGCCTTGTGACCAGGGATAAATTGCTGGCACAGTGCTGGGAGAAATAGGGAGCTGGCTGGCATAGAGGAGCTATGGGAGGATATCAGCTGGGAAGGCAGCTTGCCATAGTGAGCTTTCTGTGCACGATGGAAGGGAGAGTAGAAAAGAGAGAGTGAGTTTATTTAATGGCCTCAAGAGATGCAAAATCCTGCTCCTGCTATGCTGCTATAGGATTAGGATGCTCTCTGTTAGGTTAGTGCAGGCAAGTTAACATCTTCTACCCCTGCCCCACCTCTGACTTCCCTGTTTGACGTGTACTGTTTGACATGTACTGCCTTACATACAGCTACTCTACAAATAAATATTTAGCATTTGTGAAATGCTGTCTTTGGGGTGGTGGGGGGGGAAGGCAAAAGACTTGTTAAAGCATATGGTCTGTTGAAAGCAGTATTAAAACCCTGCAGAAATTGCCTCCTGTCAGCCCTGCCTGTTCTTCTAGAGCATGAACCAGTAATTGCTTGCTTACTTAATTTCAGCGCAGAACTCTAAAGGTACTGCCTGCCTGGTGGCGGGTCAAATTGTTTTGATAGTGGGAAGCTTGCAGGACGAAGCATACATCGCTCTCCTACAACAACAGCGCATCAAAAGGGGATTTCAAATCTTTGTGTGTAACTTCCTTTCCTATCAACAGATTCCAGCATCAGGACAACTGCACTGAACTGCAATGCAAGCACATGAGTTGTTTAGATACCTGCGGATGCCAGAGCTTGGGGACGTCAGGCAGTATGTGCGCACCCTTCCAACGAACACACTGATGGGCTTTGGCGCCTTCGCAGCTCTCACGACCTACTGGTACGCAACGAGACCGAAAGCACTAAAACCACCATGTGATTTAGCAATGCAGTCTATGGAAGTAGAGGTGAGTGTCACTTGATGGATCCTGTCTGTCCTCTTGAGAGAGACCAAAACGCTGATTTACGTAAGAGTGTTTCTAAACTTGTAGTGTGGGGGGAAACACGCTTCAGGACGTGTTTGATTTTTTTTTTTCTTTTTTTTTTGTGAAATACGGCTTGAACTCAGTTTTTCAGCTTTTTGAATTTGAAAGCAAGTTTGAGGGTTGAGGTTGTAGTAACTAGCATGGGAGAAAAAGACTTTGTGCCACAAAAACTGAGCTTCTGATCTGACCAGTGGGAGGGGACTTGTAGATGTTAGACTTGCTACGGTGCCGTTTTCAATTCCTGGCCATGTGTTTAGGTGATGACCTATTAAATTAGGTCTTGGGGTCGGAGTATGTATGCTGGTGTATACTGATGAGGCTAATAATTTTCTGTTATAATATTTAGTTTATAATAGTTGACAGATGAGACTTTATATTGGGTTACATGCATGAAGAGGGTACTAACAGTCCTCAAATGATCTGTGGAAAGATATATTAGTCCTGCCAAGAGATCCCAGTCATAGAGTGAGTTGAAATTAAAGGAACCACCTGCTAAACTCTGGATATGCTAGCTTAGCTTTTGTCTGAGGCTTTTTAGAGCCAGAGTTGCTGGCTGTTAGGTGGTGGTTTTTTGATTAATGAAGTCACATGTGGAAAGTCTGACTGGGAGGAACTGTTGCTTAGAAGCAAATACAGACAACTGATTACATGGCTGGGGTTTCCTGGGCGGCAGTTTTATCAATTCCCTTGTTCACTACAGAGACAAGATTTTACCGCTTGTTTCGTTCTTTCAAGAGTGCCTGTGTATTTCTTCAGGGTAGACAAGGTGTTTCCTTTTGAAGGACAGACAGCTTTGAAAAGTTGTGATCCTCAAGGGAGATGATTAAAAAAATATAAAAATGTAAGGCTGACAGTTTCTTGCATTGCTCTTGATAGTCAGAAACTGCCGCTACAGGTATTTTTTTTTAATATATACTTGTACCTGAAGTCTCCCTTTATAGCGCATTGTTCTGTGTGGGTAGACTGCATCTAGTTGTCCTGTATCAAATGCAATTAACATGATTTTTTTGCTGTGCTTAAGAGTAGATGTGACTGCAAACTGATGTGAACAAATGTGGCAGAGCAGTTTGAAATTTACAGAAGGCAGACTTTCATGAACTATAGCACAGCAAATGCCTGTCATAGCCTCAAATCAGGCATTTTCTTTGCAATGTCACGATATTGAAATCAAAGAATGAAGCATTAGCTGGCCCCTCTATTCAAAAGTTTAGTTAGTACCATTTATTTCCTAATTTTCTTCCCAGTATGGTATACAGTAAGCTTACTGACGTGTTACTATAGCAAGTAATGGTCTGCTATTAGAAGTACACAGAGGGGAAACAGAAATATGCTCTGGCAATGTGATAATTGCTAAAAATAGCTCTTTTCAAGGAACACATGTAGAGTAAGGATCCAGAGGTGAGATCTTGCCTCTCTTGGTGAGCTTTCCCAATCCTGGAAGCAGCTACTTAGACAGTGGGTGGAATAGTCTTGCAGAGGAGCAGAGTTTGGTGGCTGGAATAAACTAGCAGAGAAAACTTTCCAGCTGTGGAGGGCCTCACTAGTCGGTATAGACCTTGGCAGATTTGGGGGGCTTTGCATTGGAAGATGGTGAAACAGTGGCTCTTAACTGGACATGAAACTAGGGACAAACACTTACTTGCTTGAGACTCTTGACAGCAGTCTTGGTTCACTGCCGTTACCTGCTCAAGCAAAATAGCTCATCATTTCTGGGTTCTGTGATTGAAATCATTGTTTGGTACTATGAGACTTCACTAAGCTACTTAATGCATCGTTGATCCATGTTGTGCTGATTAAGTCAGTTTTCTGATCAGAGCAAGGTGGGAGTAACAGCATTATTTTTCACTGCATCTTCAGAAAATGCGTTTTAATAGGAGAACTGGACAGTAGTAAAACTTAAATGACAAAACAGTATGTTAGCATGTCCTGGTGCTAAGAGCTCAAACTTTGAGAACATGTTGAAATGAGCAAGATCTATCTGGTTTTGTTTATTGACAGTTCAGGTGATACAGTCCTTAATGTAATGTTGTAAACTGTATCACAGTGTAATCAAATGAGAATGTTTTGAAGCAAGTTTCAAGTGTCTGTTAGAACTGGTACTTTTATAACAGTAATGAGTGTAATACAGTGCTGGGGGATTCAGTTTCTCACTATGCGTAGAATTTCACTTCTCTTATTCCATTCTCTTATACATGTGTTAGGACGGATTGTCAATCCCACAGAATAAAAATATCAAATACTGTTCTCAAATTATGTCTTAATATTTTTTTTCTGGCTAAGCAATACAATATTAAAAGGTCTAGGGAGTAAGAAATGTGCTCTAAAAAAGACATGGCAGAAGGCAATTCCTCTTCTCTACTTTTTTAGTATCTAATCTACCTGTTCATTAATGATAATAATTTTGAACTATAAATAAGCTTCTGCTTAATTCTTACTTGTGACTTACTTCCTTGGCCTCTAACAAAGTTAAATGAAGTCAGTGACTGGAGTAGTGTTTCCACATGTTCTGATAATAAATCTTCACAACTTTATATGGGAGGAGAAAGATCCTATTTACTGCTGTTCCAGGTCACTTCCCATCTCTGGAAAGCTTTGATTTGGTAGGCCAGCACCCAGTGACCCATTTTAACCATCACTGAGTGAGCATAAAGTTTGCATGCTTAGTTGTATATCAGTACAAAGAGTTACTTCAAGTATCAGCTCTCCTAGAGTAGATGCCATAATTAAAAGATGTGGAGTATGGTCTTTAAAGTATTTATACTACAGTTATATTTGGTGAAAGAAACCCCTTGTCTTCAAAGCTCCCAACTTGGTCTCTCTTCAGGAGAACTTCTTGGAGATACAGGTGAAAATCTTTCAGGATCCACGTGAATCCCTTGTGTGTCAGAGGGGAGACAAGGTTAACGAAGAGTAATTCTAAATCAAGTCTGGCCAGTGTGAGGCTGCATTGCCAGACTCATGCTATACTCAATCATGCGCTATATTACTAAGACTTTCGGTGCTATGGTAATGATAGAAGTAGGGCATTAGTCCTGTGTTTTGCAAAACTTGTGCACACTTAATAATGTCGGTAACTGTAGGCACATCTGGATCTGTCTGCTTGTAGATCCTCTTTCCATTGGTGATTGACAGCTGAACAACTCCAGCTATTGATTTGCGCATGGGTGTATGGCTGTCAAATATATTAAATCTTCCTTTAAAAACCCAAATACTTAGCTCAAGTTCTGCTAAAGCATGTAGAATGATAGCATATAAATAAACAGTAGGATGTCAGTATTTTTGAGTAGTAAGAGTTTGGATCGGTGACTCTGGTGTTTTTCTTCCCTTAAGAAAAGACATTTAAATATGGAGAGAGGTATTCAGCTCATGAAAACTTTTAATTCTCCTTGCATTCTCCTGATACACTACCAGAACTCTGGCTTGCCTTGTCTTTCAAGATCACTTGATTAGACATGTGCTTGCCTCCCTATTAAGTGATCAATTTTAGCTGTTGTGCGCTTACCTAGGCATTAGCACGCTTAAAAATTATATGGCTGGTTTGAAAACGCTAATTTATGCTTCTTGCTGCTCAGAATATGCATGTTGGTGACCTAAGCACTGCTTGCTGGTGCACTTTCCCTCTCAGGAGAGTAGAAATTGGGTTCCCTGCCTCTGAGGCACGGTAGAGCCAACGGTGTGTTTTGACATTGCGACTAATCCTAAGCAGCCTGTGTCAACACGAAGCAAACCCATGGCTTGAACAAAAGCGGCTATCTTGTTATGTGACCCAAACAGGCATTGATAGAGTAAATGTGCCTCTGTTGTAGAATAAATCTGTTTCTTTCAGCTGCTGCTATTCTGAACCCGTGCCAAGGCTTTTCTGAATGTCCAGCACTTGCCGTATAACGGGTCAATTCCCTGCAATTCCCTGAGCTCCTGCAAGGACTCCTTTACACGAGTGACCAGAGTTCTCACATTAATAAGACTTTACTGCCTGGCTCCTTAAGAACACTTTGGGAAAACTGACAACCCTTTTGAGTGCTTACCTTTGTACTGGGTAGATCTGTTAGGTCCCATTCAAATAATTTGTGTGAAATCAGCCAAACGTTCCAGTCCTAAGATTCAGATGTTTGTTGGTTCAGTGATACTTTTTTTTTTTTGGAAAAGCTTTCTGTCACAGAACTTCTGCGATACTGCACAAACATTCTGGATAAGGACCCTTTGGACAGGCTATTAAAATAGTTCCTGCTACTCCCAAGCAAAATGTAGACCGATACCATAATATTGTCTAGTAGATGCGTTCAAACTGGGAGCATGAGTGAGGCCTGTCAGCACATCCAGGGGTATTTCACTGCATCTCTGAAGAATAATGTTGAACTCCTGATGGCCTTCATACAAGGAGAGAGGTGTTTTTCAGGAGAACTCTTACTCTAGGACTGTTGAAAATTCAGTTAATTTCACTTTACTTTGAGGAAAAAAAATAAAGTAAGCAGAACAATAAGTTTGTTAATTTTCCCCTTCCTGAAAACTCATGAGAACTGGCAGGGTATTTTCAGTAGCGGTCTGTTAGAGTTTCTGTTCTTTCAGAAGGACAGTGCTGTCAGTCTCGTACCTAAGTGTTGTCTGTCTGATAAGTCTCCTTCTCAAATTTGAGAAGTGCCCCAGGCCCTGCAAAAACTGCTTTTGTGGTGCTGAGTAATAGGGTGTGTAAACAAACCAGTAGTAGCTCAGATGAGGAGAAAACAAATACTTCTTGACCGTTGCCCGGGAATGGCTTAGGATATGATATTCCATCCGACATGGGAATTGTAGCACATCAAACATGGTACTGATCCATTGTGCTTGTTGCCATTATCTATCACTGTGGTTACAAACTACACTCTGATCTTCCTCAGGGTAGCTCCAGAGGTGGTAAAAATGGGAAAACCTAGAAGCTGACCTTGGTTATCCAAGATGTGTGAAACCAGTGCAATAAAGCAGGCAGCCTTGCTTTTCTTTCCAGGCAGAGACATGTAGTAGCAATCTGTTCATTTCCTGTACAGTAGATGTTGGTCTGAGTGCAAGTATGCTCTTGAATTCCTCATGCTCTGGATTTTTAGAGGTAAGCCAGTCATTAACTTGTTCTGGGTCGTGTTCACAGTGTACACTTCTGCTTACTGTCAGAGGAGTGTCAAGCACTGCGTTATACATAGTGTTTTGCTAAAACAAGTTAGGCTTGTTTTAGTGTTAAAATATTTTTTTTTTTCCTCTCTGATGTGTCTTTAATGTGCTAACTCCTTTCTGTGGACATGGGCAATATGACATCTTATGCAGATAAACCTCTGTTTATCTAGTTGATACATGAACAGATGCTCTCTGGTCTTTCAGGGTACTCTGAAAACAGGAGAATAAACCAATGGCCTGGAAGAGCCTATGGTTGCGTATGAATAGATTTTTGACATTGTGGATGATGACACAATTCAGGCCCAGGTTTAGTTAGTGCAGGATCTGACTTTTGAAAGAGCCAGGAGTTGACTACAACCACTGGTAAAGACAGAATCTTACGCAATGTTTACCCAAGACCCTCTGTTTAACCAGCTGGGCTCTTCCTGCTAAGAACTCGCTTGTTAGGTGTCTGTCGTAGCAGGACGAAAAAATGTGGCCCAATAGTACTTGTAGAACTGCAACTGGTAAAACTTGATTGATATAAAATGACATTAAATAATCTGTCACTCCAACAAAGGCTGTGTTAAAACTATGCACTGTTAAACTTTTGTATGGGCTTCCAATTGTAGCCTGTGTAAGTGCTCACCTGCTGAAAAATGGTGATTTTAATCCTCAAGGTAGTATTGTCTTGGCTGCCTCTAACTAGATCGTGGGAAGCCTTTTTTTTTTTTTGTAAGACAAAACTTTAAATTGGATTAAAGGACTAAATTTCTATCTGACTTATGAGAACCTTGTTGTAGGGTATTGTTGACCACCCTTAAAACATTTAGGTTTTGAAAGCACAGTTCCAAGTGTGATTATGTTTTTTTTTAAGCTTAATTAGAAAAGTAGATTAGGATATCAGCATTAATATTGTATCGGGAGAGCTCTGAGGCTGGAGTGATTTAGGAAGCTTGATGGAATTAATTACGCTATATGCTGCAATAATAGAGCAAAACATTTCTTAAGAAAAACCCTGTGTCTAGTAAGGAGTGTCAAAGGGCATTTTGTGGCTCGTATTTGTTCTGTGTTATCGTAGGTAGCTGAGGAATAAGATTTTGTTTTAACAGGCTTTCAGTAATGCAGGGAGCAGTTTGACTCTTTAAACAATGTCCTGGAAACCTTGCAGATCTCTCCCCTCCTGGTGAACAGAACTGAAGTTCTCTCAAGCAGAATATGCCAAGGCTCATAACAAAACTTAATGGATGAGGTGTTTTCGTTCCTTCAGGGAATTTCTGTTCATTTATAACCAGCAAGCGTGTCTAACCTTTCTGATTGGTTTTCTTAGGGTGGTGAGCATGCTCGAAGGTCCGCTCTTCTTAAGAACGATGAACTGCTGATTTACTACTATGATGATGTGAGAACAGCTTATGATGTCTTCCAAAGGGGTGTGCAAGTATCGAGTAAGTTGAAAATTAAGGGTAATTTGTTTTTCAACAATATACCAAGAACTAAAGGTCTGGGCTGTTTTGAAATGTAGTTGGGGATAGGGGATATCTACCTATCAGTATGATAAAGGTATTGGATGTGAGCTTTCTTGAAGGCAGATTTAACTGTGACCCCTTGTGAAGCAGAGTTCTATGAATAAAGGCAGTGCAGTGTTCCTTCGCCTAAACCAACCCTGTTGCCTCTGTGTCCTTCCCCAGCTCCTCCCTGCCCCCCCCCCCAAAAGAAAAGGGCTGTCTTGTGAAGGTGTCTGCAACTGCAGAGAATCTGGAGGCTTAACACCAGGGGTGTAGTTAGTGTGGTTCAGGGCAGAGGAGTTGGGGTTAAATGTTGAGTAACTCTTGGTTATCGTTTTCAGATAACGGTCCATGTCTAGGTGTTAGAAAACCAAACCAGCCGTATGAGTGGATCTCCTATAAAGAGGTAAGTAGTCTCTCTCGCGTAGTGCTAGACCTGCTTTTGTTTACAGAGACAACATCCACTAATGTGATAGAACAAATCTTAATTATTTATAGATGTTTTAAAGTAGTAGCAGAATATTGCAGAAAGGCTCTAGTTAGAGTATCTTAAAGGAACAGCCTCAAATATGTGCAAGGTGGGGAAAAGAAGAGTATGTCCTGCACTTGGTTTATTAATAGTTTTATTTCTGATTTTTCTTTTTGGGTTATCTTGGCAGCTTTTAGCATCTCGCTGCTGAATTGTTTAGAACCTGGACTGTGCCTCTGAAGGGCTGCAGCTGTGAAGTAGTAGTGAGGAACTCAGGCTGCTCCTACTTTAGCTGGTTGCTTCTGAGGGGCTCATTCTACACTAGGAAAAGTCCTGTCTACAGGTGTTACTTGTGCTTCTTGACAACTTGTCTCCAGAGGGCTGAATGATGGTTGTATAGGTGGTTAACAGAGATGCTTCTAACTAGTAGCCTGCTCCATGATTGCTAAAAATACCTTTATGCAAATTAACAGCTGTGCACTTTTAGGTTGTTCCTGATTTAATCAGTTATTGTCTTCAAATTTGCATAAAGCTTGCCTATTGCATACTGTTAAGGTCATTAAACACCTTTTGTATGTAGCAGACCTCACTTTTTCCAAGGTGATTTTGCTGAGCACGTGTTAGGTGTGACCTCGCTTTAATAAAGCTTTTCTGTTTGAGTCATGTGACTAACATGGATTCAGGTCATGTGCTGTGTGGAAGGAATTTAGAAAACTACCTTCCCAAGCTTTGTTTACAGAACTAGCTGGGGTTTGCCTCCTTAATTCTGTTTTTTGAAGGGAGAAATGCTATTCCTATAGGCACAGAATGAAGCAGAGGGATGGCATGTGTAGTGCTTGTGGTTGAGCAGAAACACAACGTTGAATCACTCCAGGGTCACTTTGGGGAGGGGTTTAATACAGATAAAACAAAACAGCCTTTTCTGTGTATGTGAGCTTAACACTTAAAATTACACTTAAGACTTTCAGGTCCAACTAAATTAAGTGTCTCTTCTGCTGTATATTGAGAGTGCAAGTGTAGTATCTACAGTCAGTGCAGTGTAATGGCACTGCAGTATTCAGGTTATCAAAGTCACAGAGGACATCCAGAATAGCCTAGAAAACTTCTCTAGTTCCTAGCAGTTATTGGCCTGCTCTTTCTAAGACTTAAGGTAAAATAATGTTGAGGGGTGTATACCGATGAGCTTGCTCTCAATTTTTTTTTTTGTCCTCTCTCGCTTTTTGACCCTCCTCCAGGTTGCAGACAAAGCTGAGTGCGTGGGCTCGGCATTACTCCACCGAGGCTTCAAACCATCTCATGTTCAATATATAGGAATCTTCTCCCAAAACAGACCTGAGGTAATCTAATTGAGCGTGCGTATTGGTGGTCTCCAGCTGTTCCTGAAGTGGCCCACTCTTCTATCTGTTGCTTTTTGGCAGTGTATTGAGCTGCCATACTGTGAGTCGACTTGGCATTGGGGGAAAAGGCTGAAGGCTGACACTGTAGACCATAGGTGTGGCACGCCGTTAGTGTCTTAAACTGGTTTTTTTTCCTCCCAGTGCTAAATGCAGAAGAGCTTGACTCATTCTCTTCTGCTCTTTCCAGTTTATAGAGGAGGGCTGTTTAATGGGAAGCTAACGCAGTACTTGGTGAATGTAATCCCCGTTTGCTTTCACTTAAAAAGTGACATTGGAGTGCAAGGTAATTGAAAGTGGTTGGAAGTCATAAGGAGGTGTTTAAACCCTTCAAAACCCAAAGAAGCACTTAGTGATTAAATATTTGGACAAATAGAAGATGGCTCAAGGTGATGGCTTTATCTCTGCCAGAGGCCCTGGGTGCAAAGATTCTGGGAGGGAGAACTGCTGATGAAGGCAAAAAAGGTGAAAATTAATTGCAATTTTATAAAGGGGCAGAAAGAGCAAAGAAAGTGACATAATTAAAGATCACCTGACAAAGCAAAACAAAGTTATGAACTTGAGACAACTATATTTAGATATTTAGATTGATTAGCTAGTGTCTGTCTGTTTTAACCAAGAAGTGGTTCTAGATTGCCGTTTCTAAAAATACTATGAAATATTCAGTAAATACTTAATCTCTAGGCTTCTTTATTAAATGTAGAATTGCATTTCTGTAACCTGTGTTTGTGTACTTAGTAGCTTGAGCTGGTACTTGCTGCATTAAGCCGGTTCAATGCAAACCTGTATTAAGACAGGTTCTTAATTTTGTCAGGAATATGCTGTCCCTCTTGATTAAATGCTCCCAGCTGGGTGCCATTATCTGGGGCCATCTACAGTGTTGACAGGGTTAGAAGTTGTCTCAGTGTCTCGGTTGTGCTGGACGGCAGCTTGCTGTTGGATCTCTTCTGATTTCAGTTTGTCACTGAGCCTTCCCTGCTGTCATTAAAATGCAAGCTGTGTGACAAGTCACCTTGACCACATTCCTCCTCTCCCAACCTGCACCACAAAAAGAAAGCTAACGCTAGCCTTGTACAGATGAATAAAACCCTTTTTTCCAGACTCTGAAATCTGCAGCAGTTTGCTTGGGTTTTCCTACTGGAATTCTGGTTCTAACGGCTACAGTTTTATTTCTGTAATAAAAAAGGCTGGGCTGTCTCCAAGTAGAAAGCTGTTAAATGACATCACGTTACAGACTCATCAGTTCAGTCTCCTGTGCTTGCAACATTATGAACTGGACGTGAAAAAAGGGAGCCAGATGTTGGTGTTGTGCCAGTTTGAACTGTTTGTCTGTAGAACTTTTGGGTGCAAAGTCTTTGACTGCTGGGGCGGTGGATTTTCTGAAGGTAGTGTGGTCTGCTCTTGGATCACAGAGGCAAAATGTGCTTGAGCTGCATTGCTCCAGCAGGCTTTGAGTTGGCTCAGGAATGAGCTGGAACGACTTGCTTAAACCAGCAGTCTTAAATCTGGGGTTTTCCCTGCTGAAAACTACTGAATGGGTGTTGTGACATCCCCAATATAATCACTAATCCAGACAGGAGATTGTATGAAGGGGTTTTTTTGAGTGAAATGATTCACATCTGTGAGTTCAGGGAACAACTGCTGGGGAAATCCCCTAAGGGGGGAAAATCCTAGCATGCTACTTGCTCAAATGTTCCCTGAAAAAACCCAAACTTGGATTTTAAATAAAAATATTACTTTCTCTTTGAGTAAGTGGAAAACAGATGATCTCTTCTGCAAGCAAGGAAGTAGTCTTTTGGATTAATAAAACAGGACAGTGAAATATTCAGTGTCACTTCATGGAAGATCAGAGCCGTGTCAGAAAACAAATGAAAACTTTTAGACTGCTGCCTGTATTCAGTGCTAGTTGCTTGCTTGGGCTTTGAGAGAGGAGTCAAATGTCAAGGTTTGATATTTGTATTTAAATACTCTTAACTTCAGAAGCTAAAATGGAAGAAAAATGTCTTGGTAGTCCAGAAAATAGAGATGCTGGTGGCTGTATTGAGAATGGTGGTGTGCAAGAGCTGTTGGGGGATGCAACAGAAGCTTTTATCGCTGTGTGCAGCTTCTGCTGTAATAACCCCCACCATTAAAATAACTACTAAACTTCAGGCTGCTGAACTGCAATGCAGCTGCCCCCTTATGTGTATGGGTGGATGCTATATAGGAAGAAGTAGTCAGTGAACCTTTTCATGGCTGGTATAGCTGTGTCTGCTTAGACTCATCAATATGTCTAATGTCTGCTTGAAAGTCTGGTTTGGTTACCTGGCTTTGTATTAGTTTTATAAGAAGACAAGAGGTGTACAACTTGGCTATTGTGTAAACGGTTTCAGAAAAATTCCCTGTGTTGAAGGCTGTTTCAGTCAGTAGAGAGCTTGCTTTACGAAACGTGCCCACAATAAACAGTTTATAAAACTGAGATTTAGCAACTTTGTTAACGTAGCCTGTGTGTTAAATGTTGTGTGGAATAACCAGCTGAATAGTGGTTAAACTTGTCATCGTACAGGGGTGAGGTAACTGGCTAGTGTCCTGCAAAAACACTGGAAATTGTGACAAAGTTTGGGGGTGGGGAAGGGAAACAAGCACTCTTGTTACTGCAAGCCTTGTTGAATTGAAAGGTCTGATAACTTTGAACGATGGTTGTTGTTTTGTTCCTGTACCTGGAACTGACTGAAGGTGGGGTGTCTGAGAATTTTTGTCATTCTTCTTTGATGGGGGAAAAACTGAAATGTTCCAGTTCCACTGGCTTTTTCATGTGGCCGGAGGCTCACATTTCAGGGGTCACGTGCTACCCTGTATTTTGGTGTAGCTACTTGTTTACAAACTATACCCAACGGCTACTATCTGGAAGAAGAATTGTATGAGTATTTTACCTTGATGATACTCCAGATGAAATCAGGCTTGCTGTAAAGCTTTGTCAGCTTGCATCACACACCATAAGGCTTCAATATCCAGCATGTTCACTGAGTATTGCACTTGTTATCAGGCAAATCCTTCTTATTGCTGCATGCAGGGATGTAATTGCATTTTTTTGTAGAAGTCTTCAGATTAGATTCCTTTAAAGAAGAATAGTCAGTCTTGCGAAATGCTGAAAAACTTTCTGGGGCTGGCTTTCCAAAGGACTTCTAGTTTAACTGTATGTGTTGTATGTCTGGCCATCAAATGAGATGCAGATAATGCAGAGGTAAGAATAGTCTGTGTATGTAAATTTAGTGTGTGTCAAGACATGAGCAAGTTCTTCACTGATTCATATACTATGGTAATATATACTGAAGGCTTTGGCTACCTCGATAACCTAAAAACAAGGACAAAAATATGTTGTGCTCTTATTCAAAGTCTCTTTCTGTTAATAGGTAAGCTAAGGAAACAGTTAATATTAACTCTTTTTCAGAAGTATTTAAACTTACTCTTGGGGGCAGAGTTGAGTTTTATTGCATTGGATTCCTTCCCATAGCTCCTTATTGTTTGTTTTTTCTTTCGTCCTTGCACAGCTAAAAATGTAGTAGGTCTTCAAAATAAACAAATGTTATAAACTACTGCTTTTTTTTTTTTTTAAAGACTTGTCCAAATGAACTCTGTCCTATTGGCTTCCTTGTTAGAATCCAAATACGAGTCTTTCTTGGAGGTCTGTCAGATAAGCAAACACGTAGCGACTTGCATCTCTTTGTTTTTTGTGCAGTGGGTTATCATTGAACAGGGATGCTATGCCTTCTCCATGGTGGTGGTGCCGCTCTATGATACACTGGGAACCGAGGCAATTACATACATTGTGAACAAAGGTAGGACGCTTCCCGTAGCTCGGTGTATGATGACATGTTTGAGGGACAAGGTTTAGTGGTGGTTTTGGCAGTGTAGGTTATGGTTGGACTCGATGATCTTGAAGGTCTCTTCCAACCCAAGTGATTCTATGAGGGCAGAACTGTAGCCTCCTTCAGAAGAGTCTTCCATTACCATGTTCTGAAGTATGTGTGGGTCTAGCCTAAACTCAGCTTGCCGTACTGATAATGTTCTCTTTCATCAGCTGACTTGTCGTTGGTTTTCTGTGACAAACCTGACAAGGCCAAACTTCTGCTAACCGGTGTGGAAAAGGGGGAGACTCCGATACTCAACACCATTGTTATCATGGAGCCTTTCGGCATGGATCTTGTGGAACGTGGCAAGAAGTGTGGGGTGGAGGTCTTCAGCATGAGAGAACTAGAGGTAAGCATGCTTAACCTACTTTACTGCTTTCAGCCCATTTGCTTGTGGAGGGAAAAGACAGCGTCTGAACAGATTTTAAGACTGAACAAAATACAGTGGATTAGTTTCAAAATCCTTAACTATCTCTGAAGTCTTTTGTGAAGGTGGAAGCTTACACAAAAAATATTTAAAAAAATAGGTAAAAGGAAAACAACTTGCTAATAGTATTTCACAATGCTTAAAATGTAAAATTGTATGCCAAGATGATGGAACGAAAGCTTGTTACATAGTCCAGATGGAACATTAGATCTGAGTGTTAAGGCTTGCCTGAGTGAAGCAGTAACGTGATAATTATATACGGTGACTAATACTTCAGAATTACTTATGTCAAAAGTGGAGGTTTAAGTCTTGTGAAAAATGGCATTGTCCCCTTTACACTGAATCTACAAAATGTTTTCTGGGGGAGGAGGAAAATGGCAGTAAACTGTTCCAGGGTAAACTTATTTCGGGAAATGAGACCACCAAGTTTTGGAAGTAGAAGCCATTTTTCTTAGCTACCTAATGTTGAAGTGTTGGTTTTGCTTGTAGTTATTTTTTCTGCATAGATCTCTTGTGCAAGTTGATTTCATAACTTCACTCACTGTTTGGAGAACTCTGTCCCGGGATCGAATTGGTCAAAGTGCACCTTTACTGTGAGGTTATGAAACCGGGTTTAGCTTGGCTCCAGCTGGAATTGTGGTGAAGGCTCGGCTCACAAGGACTTGAGCGTCTCCAAATAAGCGTGTTCGTCTTTTGCAAGTGTCAGTAACTCCTGTGAAATACTTCATTTCACCAGTTTTCGCAGCCGTCTTAACTGCTATGTTAACAGGGCCACCTTCTGGTAAAGATACAAAAATGCCAGCGTGTCTCTTAAAAGATGATTTTAAGCTAGTGTCATAGCTAACTAGCCTCAGCAAGACTGTTAGGTTCAAATGGGGCTAAAAAAGTTACGCGGAGTAAGTGATCTACAGCTTACTGGCAAAAGGGTAGGGTTGGGTGAAACTTGGGGAAAGATTGGCTCAACTGCAAGTTGGTACAACAAAACCAGCTTCTTTCCTGAAGTTCAGCTCCAGTTTTTGGCAGAGGAAGGTGCTTTCCACTAGATTTTCTAGCTACAGAAAAACAAAACTGGGGGTGAAGGTGATCTTTAAGTTCAATGTAGTACTTTGTAGTTCTTACTTAACAACAACACTGGGTGTTTGGAATAATGCAGTAGTTGGTGCTTCAAGAGCCTCTTGCCTAAATCTCAGAAGTTAGGCAAACTTCAACATTTTTAGTAGTGTTTCAGTAAGCAGGAATAAGTGGGTTTTTGTCACTTTTTTTTTTGAGAGGTAGAGGCTTTTAGCGTCTTCCAAAAGGCAACTAAGAACTATTTAGGATCTTGGATTAGAATAGATCTACTTTCGAGCTTTAAGCACTTGTTTTCTGGATTTCTGGCTTGAGTTGATTGCTCAGCTGTGCTTTATATATATACACAGTTCTGCTGTGTGTCTCCCAGGTGCCATGAGCTCAGTTTCTGATGCCTTGTATGTATATTTGTGCTGTGGTTACTTAGAGCTGAGTAGCTGCAAATAAACGGCTCTTCAGTAGGAACAGATGTTGGAGTTCTGTTCTAGGATATCGACAGACCTGTGTGGACATACTAGCTGTACACTCAGGAAATACCAGATCTTACTCAAAACGGCCGTAGGGAAGTATTGAGCTTCTGGTGGTACTTGAGATGCAGACTCTTTCGTTTTGAGCAGACAGCTACGATTTCATAGTGGCAAATTTTTGCATAATTGCACCCTTTCAAAAGGGCAAACTTACAGATATGGGAATGTTAACTGTGTTTCCGGGCAGTCCTTTGTTCTTCTTAAATCTCTTTGGGTAATCTAAAGTACATAGTACTAAAGGAAGTCTAGGGCTAGTAAAGGAATGCGTAGTGCTGCTGTGTATTTGGAATGTAAAGGCAATGGTGAACTTGATGTGCCTGCCCTCAAAGGGTGCTTCCAAAGCTATGCTTAACAAAAGGCCCAATTTAGTTTGCATAAGTCCTTAAGCTAGTATTGTTTGTAGTCTTAAATAGGCATAACAGTAATAAGTCTTGATTTGAAACTCATAGATACTGAAATTTCAAATCTTTCCCCTTGATCATTATAACCTCGATAAAAGGTTGTTCTTGGTATCCATTCCCTTTTGCCTAAAAAAACCTGATGTCACTAATGGTCAGGCCCCAATAATCCTAAGGATGGAAAGGGGAGGAGAAGAGGTTCTAGAGAAGAGTCTTGTGTTCTCCACTCTTCAGTATAAAAGGAGTACAAACCACTAGTGACCCTTCGTGGGGAAACTCAGTCTTCCTTCTCGCAAGCAGGGATTTTGGTGTGAGGTGCTTACTGAGATGAATCTTGTCAGTGGCACGTGTCTTCTGCGTGAGATGTAGGACTGATTGCCTGCTGAGGCTTGGTGTAACACTGCTTAACCTTCAGCCTCTCTAGTGAGTGACTTCTGGTTTACTAGCTGGAAAAAACCTATGAATTCTAGATTAGTTATCACTTTTGTATTTGTAGAACTTGGTAGTTACTCTATATATCTTTAAAATGTCCTTTAAAGCCTTTGTTACTCTTCTTGTAAGTTAAAATGTCTTAACAGACACTCTAAATAATGGAATTTTATGGTGTTTGGTAATGTTTGTCTGGTAAATTTAAAGCAGAAGTGTTACATGCTCATGTCTAAACTGTCTCTCTCCCCTTTCTTTCCTTTCCGTAGGAGCTGGGAAGAGCACACAGGCAAAAACCTATGGTAAGCGTGAAAATAGTTCAAGTGACTATCTGGATAGTATTCTGTAGATCAAACTAGCAAATTCCCTATCTCCCATAGCTCAAAAGTAACACTAGTATTTCAGTGTTTTGTCCAGGAAAATCTTTTTCCTTGCTATCTTAACCATACTAAGACTTTCTTAACTCTCATAGCCTCCAAAGCCAGAAGATGTAGCAGTCATCTGTTTCACCAGTGGAACGACAGGTACACCTCATTACATTATGCAGAATTTATTATCCTGTATGTGCAAAATTAATTCAGAAACCCTCCTACTTTTTTTTCAAGACTCTCCCCCGCTGCTGCATCTTTTTGGCAAGTAGTAGCTGGGGAAGTTTTATGGTAAGGCTCCCTTTGATTTTTCCCATTGATCAATACAGAGTTGCAGTGTTGGGGGGTGGAAGTGTTAGACTTTTGGGCTTGGAAATAAGTACCGAACGTATATTGCCATTATAATAAGGGCTCTACATCAGATTTTCTTCTGTAGTCCTTTTTTTTTGTGCTGCATTAGCAAAACTTGTTCCTTAGCTCTAAGCAACCTGGCTGTAAGACTAAACCAGAAAGGCCGTCTGGGTGTCACACACTTGACATTTGTGAGTTAATATCCAGCACAACGTGCAGAAGGGAAGAGGACAATGACAAGCAGATGTGAGAACAGACGTTAGTCTGGATTTGTTAGCTGCATCTTCACAGAAGTGTTGAATTCTGAATGAGAAGCTTGTCCAAGAAACGTGAAAGTTTCTTAAGGATTTACTCTCCTTATGAAATTTGAGGACTTCAACACAAACTTACTACTTAACTGTTACCAGCTACGCTTGAAAGTGCGTTAACAAGTTCTCTGCCTTTGTTTAATTGATCTACAAAGAAAGGTATTAACATTCCATTCATCAATCAGCCCTTCTTCGATATTATTAGATTAGTTTACCACTGCTTGGTAACTGAAAGGATCTAAAAATTTCACTGTTGCATCCTGATGTTCTTCTTCCTTAGGAAACCCCAAAGGAGCTATCATCACTCATCAAAACATAGTCAGCAATGCTTCAGCTTTTGTGAAAACTACAGAGGTAAACTGCAAAGGTTAACTTTGTGGATTTGCATGACTCAGAAGTAAACCCAACACTGAAATCTCATTAACTTCAGTCTTAAGTTTTAGTAAGGTCCAAGTGAAAATGTAACGTGACAGCACTCAGCCCGTGCTCAGTCAGAAGCCAGTATTTATTCGTTTCTTCCACCAGGGTTAAGAACCAGACAGATTTATAGCTTGGTCTGATCCGAGCAAACCGTTATAAAGATCCCAATGTGGCTGTGTATTTCATTCTGCCACAGGCTCGTAGTGTTTGTCATTAGTGCAAGCTCTGTGTCAGAAGGCTGGTGTACAGACTGACCTTTTGCACTAAGGATGAGAGAAGCTATAATGTATTTTAACCCCCCAAAATACTTAAAGCCCTTGCATAAATGAGCAAGAAGCATGACTGTATTTTTACTTGATACAGTATTAACTTCTAGTTACAGTAGGCTACTAAAGTTCATCTGCAGGCTAGCTAAGAATACGGTTCCAAGTTCTAACACATAGAGGTGTAATTAAAAATACAATTGTACTTATTTTTGTCAAGTGCTCTGCATATGGTATTGTTTTTAAATTATGCAGCTGGTCTTAAATTAGATCATGTAAGGTACTCTTGATATCAACCTTATGGTAAACTGGATAAGCAAACTTTCTAATCTGAGATGATGGTGTATTGTGGGGTTTTTTTCCCAACCCCCTAAGGCACACTACTTTAACTTTTTCGTTCCCTCTCCTTCCCAATGTATATAATGGAACTTACTGAGGTTTCTCTCAGAATTTGTTTCTAGTCATAATCATGTAAATGCTAAGTTGCAATACTTTAGTCACTGTACTCAACTCTAAAAGATTACCATTTCTGCAATGTGTGTTTTGCATGGTAGATGTCACTACTGTAAATACTTTTAGCGAAAGATGATGCAGCTTCATTTCAAACAAAGCTGAAGTGAGGGCCATGCTCTGGGCTTCAAATGCCAGATTTCATTGTTGTGTTTAACTTGGAGAATTAATGAGAATGAAACTTAAGTTACTAACGTTTTCACTTTCAGAAAACATTTATACCCTCCTCTGAGGACGTTCTGATATCATTCCTGCCCTTGGCTCATATGTTTGAGAGAATTGTTGAGGTAAGTATCTGTTTGTTGTACTCCACTACCGAAAAGCTTGCTTTTCTTACAGAACGAGTGTCTCTTGAATCCCAGTGATACACACTATTCCTTTTTGACTCTTGCGTGTGTGTATGAAAGCTGGAGGTAAGGTTCAGGAAAATAATATCGCATAAACAACTTCTAGTGAGCACTAGACAACTGGTTTTCATGCTGAAATATAAACACTAACCTTGGAGCTAAGGTTAATAAGAAACTGGTTTACTAGAACATGAGACAATCCCTTGGCGCACATATACTGCCTAGAAATTCCCTCTAATATAGTCAGTGCACTGTTAAAAATCCATGTCATGCCTTAGTATGCAAACTTTAAAAATTTATTTTATAATGTGGCGTCCTGCTTGCTTACACAAAACTAATTTTAAGTTGGTTAAACTTACCTTTCCTTCCAAGAAACTTCAATAAAAGGGAGAGGTTTTGTTTCAGTGGGATAATCCTGTAGGAAATGAAAATGGCTTTTAATGCCATTTAGTGAGGAACTTTGACATTGTCTAGAATAGCTTGTTTTACCATATAGCAAAACCTGGGGCTTCATTTTTTGAGGATCAAGGGGCTCAGATGGTCTCAATACTGGCAGCCTTCATGAGGACCTCTGAGCCCATAGCTAAGCCCATACGTTATTGAAAAGATGCAATTTCCTCAAGCATCTTTATATACAGTAGAGGCACAGGTATTTAATTACTGTGCTTATTGAAGTTGAATTAACACCTCTCCCTTATATGCATATTGAAGGTCGTCATGTCCTGATTTATGTAGGGAAATAAATAGCCTCTCTGCGAGTGTGAAAAGGCGGAGATGGTTCTGTGATTTAGGTTAGGAATCCTGAGCTTTCTACCAAAAAAGTATGTCCGCATCCACATAGATAAAAATGTGTACATGTATGTGTCTGTACATAGGCTCTGTTCCCAGTCTTCATAATACGCCTAACTGAGGGGTGCAGGTCCCCGTAAGCTTTCAGCACTCTTTTTTTTCTCTTGGTAACCCGGATACTTGTAACTTGTGTTCTGAAGGATAAAAACAGAAGAACGTGTTTGGATCTCAGTATTCCTCTGCAGTTTGAGGTCTTTACAAAGCAGGTGTTTACCTGTATAATTACATAAGGAGATTAAGCAAGGACACCTTCGGTAGAAAGGAGAAAAGATGTATTACAGTTTGGGGTAGGTATGAACACAGGCTCTGCGAGAAGCAAGCAGTCTCTCGAGTCTGCCCCTCTTGCAGAGTCTGTGTTTGCTGATTTTTGGCTTGCTAAGGAAGCTAGAGGGCCAGTGAACATGTTCCCACCTGGCAGAGGCAGTTGCTCTTCACTCTGTCTGGACTGATGCATTTGCAGCCTTTTAGCAGATGGGGGCAAAGCACAGGTGAAGGGGAAAAGTGACATGTCAGCATGTCTCAGGTGCAGAAAAGAGGAGAACGGATAGCAGGGAATGAAGGGAGAGGTGTTGCGGAGGGAGCAGAAGAAATAGAAACAAGTAGGTGTAGAGAAACGCAGGAAGAATAGGAATGTTATTAAAAAGAATAAACAAAACCCAAACAAAATGGGAAGAAAAGGGTTATACAGGTGGGGGGGTGGAGCTTCTAGACTCTAACATAGAGAATGTAGAACCTGATAGGATCAAGTCTGCCTTCCTTGGTGTACATCTTAAGTGATGCAGAAATAATCAGCGGGTCTGCCGAGCTCCTCCAAAGAACACCATGATCACTTAACAAATCTGCTGGCAGCAGTCTTGTGAAACAAGAGGCAAAAACAGAGTGCAAGAGAATGGAGAGCAAGTAGCACAAGGCAGAAATCCCTGCTGGACCCGTACATAGCATGTGCTGACTTCTTTAGTATATAGCAGAGAACAAAGTTCGGTATTTTTAAATAATCATAGAATGGTTTAGATTGGAAGGGACCTTGCAGATGATAGAGTTCCAACTCCCCTGCCATAGGCAGGGACAATAGGAAAGTGGTTTGGTTGTTTTTTCAGTCTTTTGCTACCTCTTAGTTGCTGGCATTGCCTTCCTTGGCCAACTGCCCCTTTTTTGGCTAGGGGCTTTTGTGCTCTATCTCATTCTGTCAAAGCCCTTGGCCTGTGCACACCAGGCACATCTTGCTACTTGGTCTTTCCAGTCCCATCCTGTAGTCTGAGACTGCTACAGAACTTGTCCAGAAGCTGAGAGGATTTAAGGTGGGTGCCGTGCTGTCCACTGTGCATAGGATTGTCATACATGTATAGCTAGAACAGACTCTACATGCTGTGTTTTCAGACTTCTTTTTCTTTTTTCTAACAGTGTGTGGTTCTGTGCCACGGAGCTCGGATAGGATTCTTTCAAGGGGATATCAGGCTACTTATGGATGACCTAAAAACACTGCAGCCAACTGTATTTCCTGTAGTACCGAGGCTATTGAACAGAATGTTTGACAAGGTAAGTCTACAGACATGAGTCTAGACCCGTGCGAGGTTTTAACAGACTTCAGGAAGTCTGTGCTGACGTGGTAGGAGGAACTGCTGTGCTCTGGGATGTTCAGTTGGCCTGCTCGCAAATCGGTTATCTTCCTGAAATAGAGCTGAAAGCGCAGGGAGCGGTGCTGGTTGTATTAAAACACTTTCAGGCAGCAAATACTAGTGTTGGAAAGACTGACTAGGGGACTTGGTTCTCTCCAGCTTGATTAATGACTTACTGTTTTGCTCTGAGCAAGTTATTTAAGTCCAGTCTACAACATGAACTCGAGGCTTAGCATCTGCACGCCACGCTTTTAGCTTCTGACTCATGGAGTGGAATTTGCAGACCAAGGTCAGGTGTTTGCCTGTGTATGCACGGACGCATCTAAGTTTCCTGCACAGCAGCCAATGTGTTCCAGCAGGGAGAATTACGGATCAGCCAGTCGGGAGTGCTGGGGAGAGGGTGTGTCAGCAGCCCATCTCTCCGGTGCTTGCTGCTTGCCTGTTCAGGGTCATCTGAGAAGTAGATTCTTTCTTCAAATTAAGATTTTTTTTTTAAGTCATCCTTTTGCATGTGGGTGACTGATTGTTCTTAGGATACAGCCAGAGGAGTTGAAGGATAGAGCAAGAAGTCCTGTGACTGCTGAAGAAATGACAGACCTGTCTGTGCTGTCACAGCTAGGACGCTGCTTTAATCATGAGACTAGCGGAACAGCAAGTAACACAAGGTTCTGTCTGGGCCCCAGGAACAAATAGGGCAACTCCGATATGTTTGGAGGGAAGGGAACTTGAAGCCCTGCCTGTAGTGGTTAAAACTTAGCCCCTGGTTCTGCTTATGGATTCTGTACTGGAATTTGAGAAACGGAGCCAAAGCTTGGGACTCCCCTCTTTCACAAGGTTGTCTTGTTTGTTGAGTGCCCTGAGCCTTTTGCACGTCCGTGGCACTGTTTCAACCTCACCAGCCTTGCAGGAACCTGGCATGCAAAGTTAAGTGGGAAATCGACAAGGTGGGCAATGCTGAAGAGCTGCTGGGTCTGTCTCTTTCCAGTCGAGTATCGTAACCTGTGGTCTGCTGTGGAGTCTGCTCTGACTTGCTGAGAACAACCAGAAGGCGCCTCAAAAAAGTGATCTAGAAAGAAAGTTCATATATGTAAGGCAGATAATTAGACTTGCATCTCTTCAGAAACCCCAGTGTTACATTACATACTATGGAGGTGTGCTCTTTGGGATATGTGAGGATTATACTTAATTCTGCTTTTGATCGAACTGGAATAGAAAAGTAAAACATCCGCTTTCATTCATACTTTTCAATGAAAAGACTATACATTAAAAAAAGCATCACGCAGTTGGATGGGAAACAAGAATTAGTTAAGTGCTAATTTTGCACTCTTTAAACTGAGGTAAAGAGGCCAAAATCAAAATCCACAAGTATTTCTTATCAGAATTGAGATGCTTACCAATAAAGGTTGTTCAATTTATTTGCTTTTCACTGTTAAGAGTCTCTATGCATGCCTCTCTAAGAAAGGGAATGGTCGTCTGTGAGGCCTCTAACCACAGATCGCTTCTCTCAATAGATTTTTGGACAGGCAGATACTTCATTAAAGAGGTGGATGCTGGATTTTGCTTCCAAGAGGAAAGAAGCAGAACTCAGAAGCGGTATAGTTAGAAATAACAGTTTCTGGGATAAAGTCATCTTCCGCAAAATACAGGTATGTTTGAAAGCCTCTGAGTCTAAGAGTCTTTGTATGGTGGATGCTGGAACTTTTTTATTATGTTATTTGCTCATGATTATTTTGAGAACAGAGCTCCAAATGTGCTCACTGTGTTGCAGAACGGCAGCTGGACGTGTGTTTTCAATATTGGAAGCGTGAAGCATCACTATATATACTGGTTCATAGGCATCAGTTTGCAATTGCTGAATTTCATATGGGCACTCATAATCTGGTATCACTGGTTAAAGGCTACCTGGCCACTCAGAATAAAAACCGAAACTGTCTTATTTCCAACTTCACTCTTCAATTCCCTTTGTTCTAATAATATCACCTAACTGCATTAGGGAGGTTTCTCTAAAACAGCCCTGTGCTTCTCTCTTGCCACTTTGGAAGCAAACACTGTCCTTCTGAAGGAGGAATGCTAAATGTGACTTAATGCCACCCGTAGCCCCTGCTGTCCCCTGACTGTTGGCCACTAGTAAGTTATGCCTGCTGTTATATCTGGCGCTCGCTTGCTGTGGCCCTAACCTTGGTTGTACAACGTGCCCCTGTGGCAGCTTTTTATAGCGTTCAGGGAGTACGAGAAGCCGATAGAAGGCAGTTAAAAATAGTCATTGCTGTAAGGCCATAACTTAAGCTCTTTTAGACTTTTGGCCAGGTGTGTGTTGCAGTGACGCTACAGCACTGTCTTAGTAGATAGAACGAAGCCCAGTGATAGGACAAGAGGTAAATGAGTATAAACGTGAACATAGGAAGTTCCATCTGAACATGAGGAGGAACTTCTTTCCTTTGAGGGCGGTGGAGTCTCCCACTCTGGAGACATTCCCAACCTGCCTGGACGCCATCCTGTGCCGCCTGCTGTAGGTGGACCTGCTCTGGCAGGGGGTTGGACCAGATGATCTCTAGAGGTCCCTGCCAACCCCTGACATTCTGTGATCCTAGAGACTGCATGTTTGAGATACTGCTTCTTCTAGCCATCAATGAGATGAGAAACACTGCAAGAAAGACAATAGGAGACTAAACTTTCATCTCTAACGTTTGTGGGTGGTGCTGTAGGCTGAGGGGTGGGATGGAAAAAGACTCTGGAAACTTCTCTAAAATGCTTTTGGTGTCCACAGTATCTTGTGTCTGTTGTAGGCAAGTTTGGGAGGAAGAGTAAGGCTCATGGTCACAGGGGCGGCACCTGTATCTGCAAGTGTACTGACCTTCCTGAGAACAGCTCTTGGCTGTCAGGTGAGTTTCCTGGCCTGAATCCTAAAATGTAAAGGGTTTAGTGCCTCATTCCAGCTTTGATGTTAGAGCATTCCTAGTACCCTGATTATATGGTTAACTCTTTCTGGCATTCTTCTTGAAGTGCCTAGTCCTTTCCAGAGTTCCTTCCTGTCCCCTAAGATTTCTGTATTCATTCCAAAATCTATTATAACTGAAGTAACCAGCTGAACTGTCCTAACGGAAAGAATTTTGGGCGCTGCTGTAAGCAATAACTAACGTTCTTGGATTAAGCTTCTGGGACTTGCCTTGCTTACAGAAATACTCCTAACTACCATAGAGATCCTAATCAACATGATAATTGTAGCGTTCTTGCTTTGAAGATGAGACTGGGAGAATCAGATTGCACATACTGCATTTACCTTGAGCTTCTTCAAACTGTATGCTTTTTGAGGTAAAATCTGAGTAACAATGGCACAGGATGGAACAAACGCACTGAAATAAATGTCAAGGATAGAAAATGCTCCGAAATGATTCTGTGACTTCTTGGAAGTTCTTGAGTAGGGTGTTGGTGTAGCAATGCATTCTGCAGAGAAAAGGCAAGTCTTGTATATAATAGTCACAGAGCTGTGATGGGATATAGGGGTTCTGTTCCTACCTGTCTTGGACAATCCTGTCCTTAAGTGATGCAAATGAAGTCATTGCTAGTGCTGCCACTGTTTTTAGTTTCTTCCTCTTGCTCCCTCTGTTGCTTTCTGGTTTGATCTAAACGGGTGTCATGTGGCATGTGAAACTCAATGTTGGAACTGAAGGTGGAATATTAGCACTTAAAATTGTGTATTATGATTAAAATTAATACAGTGATTCTTTTCAGAACATGCTGGTGGTTTTGCTAAACTCTAATATTTCGCTTCTTTTTCTAGTTGTTTAAATTTATTTCATTTTAATGAAGAAACCGTATGTTGAAAAGTAAGAATTTTAAATAATCTTTTGGTTTCACGTCCTAGTTCTATGAAGGTTATGGACAGACTGAATGCACAGCTGGATGCTCACTGTCACTGCCTGGCGACTGGACAGCAGGTATGGTGTTCCATGCTCTGCCTGTCTGTTAAATGTCTGGATGCTCTAGAGGTTCCTGATCGCATTATTTAGTCTTCAGCACACCTGTCATGAAGTGCAAGATTCTGTTTTTCTTCAAGTGAAGTAAAAAAGTTTTGAAGGGATCCCTTGCAGCTTCTACCCCAAAGTAGCTAGGAACGCTCAGTAATCCAAACTCTTAATAGGCTTTGTCCTTGTAAGCTGGAGTGGATTTAGGAGAGGGGAGGTCATAGTTATCAACCTTGCAATTTTTACAGAATGGGAATCCGCTGCGTATAAACACAGTGATGGAAATTTAAATGGCGTTTTTCTGGTGCTGGAACAAACAGTCGCCATTTCTGTCAGCTGTTACATCTCTGGCTCCCCAGCTGAAATAATACTCATCACTGAAACTGTAGTGGGACTTTTGCTACTTCAGCATGTCCACAGAGTGAGGATCTTGATTATAGGAAAAAGCAAGACTTGAGCATATGTGGTTCAGCTTATAACATTCTAGGGATATTTGAGAATTTACTGTTTCAGTCCCAGCAAATTTAAGCTATTGCTGTACCAGTATTGGTGTAGTACGTTGCCAGAAATTGGCTTCCCCTCTCTTTCACTTCAGCACATAACCAGTTTAGTGTGTTAAGAACCTGACTAGAAAGCAGTTCGGGCTATTGAAGTGTTACTCTTTGATAGGTCACGTTGGAGCACCCATGCCGTGCAATATCATCAAGCTTGTTGATGTACAGGAAATGAATTACTTGGCTGCCAAAGGAGAGGGTGAGGTAAGTAATTTCAAAAGGTCAATATGAGCCTCTTAGGAAATCTTGGAAAATGTTTTTTTGTTCCTGAAGTAACAGTAAGTGTCTTGAGTCTAGTAAAAGTGCTAAACATGGCCCACTACCTAAAAATCAACGACGCCTGCCTTGCCTGCATGTGATGTCAGCTAACAATTCATAGAGGCAAAACAGAACATGTATCGGAGGGGTGGAAAAGCAGGTTACTGTGGGGTAACGGATTGCTGCGTGTTCGTGGCTGTCTGACCAACGTGCCACCTTCCAGCTGTGGGACAGCAGAGAAGCTAGCTGTCTCCTACTGCACGTCTCCGGCAGTAAAATGCTTCCCGCTGCCAAGGGCTGCGGAACAGCTGATGCGTGTAGCTTGTTACCCAGCTTGTGATGGGTGAGATGAGGTAATGTAAGTGGCTGGAACACCATTAAGAGAAACAGAGATAAAATGCCATGAAGGCTGCTAACGATTTGTGACAACTGCCCGCGTGTTCTTCTGAATTTTTTTCCTGTGGCCTGCACAAATTGAACATGTATGTTTTACAAATTGCAATTTGAGGACTCAGCTTTGTACATAATACTACATGCTGTCTTTTTCAATATTTTTTCCAAATAAAATATATACAGCTTGAACTTTGCGTACAGACTTTGAACAGGTGTCGATGTAGTGACTTACTTCTTTCCCCAAACCCTGAAAGCAAATTAACTGGTGTCTTTCATAGCTTTCAAGATGCCTTGGGGGCATTTGGGTGAAAAATGGATAAGTTAAAAAGGAGCTTAAGTGTGTAACTAATCTGTGAGTACAAGCCATCTATAATCTTTATTTGATTTGGTTGTAATTTGTATGAGACTAGAGACAAATCACTGGGCTTTATTTCCCAGAAATACTGAAGGATTTAGTTGGGCTTGTCGAGATTCTTTCCTGTCCTGCATATGACCCTATGTTTAGTCTTCATTAGCAGTTTTTCCTTCACTTTAAATATGCTTTTAAAGCTTGGTCTGCTAGAGGAACTGTGTATAAATTGTCATAATGAGAAACAGTTAAGTAGCTTTAAAAAAAACCTAAAAATGTTTGGCTTGCACTTACTGGGAAAGCTTGCTATGTTAGGAGTTTCTTTGGAGTTGGATAAATGGAGTAGCCCCTCAATAGATCAGGTACCATCTTAATCTTTCAGTACTAACTTCCTCAGTGTCAACTGTTCTGAATTTAACAAATAAGTCTTGTAACCTGTTTCACAGAACAGGAAGCCCATAGCTATAGAACTGGCTCTCGTTATCCTTTGCCTAAAATAAATCTTCCTCCACATTGTCTGTCTGCTCCTCAGCTGGATTAAACACTACCAGCCCTCCTTTCTGGGAGTAAGCTGTCGATGTTTTCTGTTCTGTCAGCTTGCCTTTTCACTTTTGCCAGTTATCCATGTTCAAGAAGGATCAACTTGTGAATAGAATTATATACGCTTATATGCAGATGAGGTCTTAGTGCCAATTAGCACTAAGGATATAGATACGTGGTTTGCTGTCTCAACTGGGAAAAGCTGTCACCTACTGCCATCCTGTTACTGCAGGAGCCATGAAAAACGCAATGTTGATCAGCCTTTGACTTGACTGGGCTGTATAGTGGCATCGTTCCTGATAAGCTCTATTTTATAGCAGAAATGATTTGGTCCTTAAAGCATGACCTTGGTTTGGTCATGAGTTCGGTTCTGTTTATATGAGGTCATCAGAACCCTCACTAATACTCTGATCCCCTCCTATTGACAACATCTGCTGCTCATTGTGTTGTGGTTCACCAGCATACCTATCTCTTATGCTGAGGTAAGCACTGAAAATATTTGGGATGAGTTTTCCAAGAACTGGTCTCTGAATGAGATTAGTAATTTCTTCTAGTCTGAGAGTTGATGCCTGAAGATTCTTTAGCCAGTTCCTTGCCCAATTTATAACTGTACTCATCCCCTAGACTAATAGTTGGCCTAGTATTTTATCAGCCGCTATTGATGTTTATTATCCATTTGGCCTTAACTTAAAACTGGAGTTTCTATCCCATTCCTCTAGATTTGTTCTGGGGCCCTGATACTATTGACCGGACCCTTCTTACTGTCTGCTATCATCCCTGCATGCCAAGCCACTCCTAAGCTGGTGTGATGGTTTGAATCCTTTGTTACATCTGAGGACTCCTGTGTAGAGCTTTCAGGGATTTGGGACATCTGACTCCCCAGCGGTTGCGTGCAGTGGGCATCTTTTAAGTTTCGCTTCATTTTTGTTCATCTTGCCTATCTGTCTGTCCTTTCTTCTAAGAAGGCATTTTATTGTCCTGCTGATCCTTAAGTAACAAGAGTCGTGTTCTGTGTCACTCCCCTTCCCGCCAAAGAAGACTTAAGAACTCTGGGTTGTTCTTAAGAACCTTCTTGAGGAGAAAATACTTAAATCTGGGATTGTCTCTGAATACTTCAGTCTCTCTCTACACCGTGTTCCTGACTAGTTGCTTTACTGTTATGTTCTCTTACTACGGATTGTTTTAATTTAGCTTGTAAGGTCTGACCTGATTCCCTGGCAACCTTTTCACCGATAAACCTTTAATGTTGTTGGTCCTTTACTCATACTGTGTAAGCATGGGGGTTTTTCCTAATAATGCGCATGCATTCAGTTATATCCAGAGAAGTTGTTCTTCATTTTCTACTTGGTTCATAAATCCAGACAACCTTCAATTTAAAGAAACTGCAGGTTTCCTTTATTGATCGGTCTTGAGTGCTCTGAGCCCTAGTGTTAACTGCTTTATTTTTGGACAACAAACAAGTGATTGTTCGATATACAGCTCGTTTGTCACTAGTTTTAGCACAATGTCCCTGCTGCTTACGAGAGCTGAAACACGTTAATTTTTTCTAATAATATTATAATAATAATATGTAATGTTTCTGGATCCAGCAGAACTTCTTCAGATAAATAAAAACAAATTTCCTCTGATAAATTCAGATTACTCAAATAACAAGGAGGAACACTGCTATTGGACTGGAAGAGAACAGATGCTTCCAATTGCTTCTTATTATACTTTATACCAATGGAAAATGTTAGGTCCCCAAACACCAGGAGCAGAGATTTCTGTGCTAATGCATGAACTTCATCTTGTCTTCTGAGTGGGGGTTATTGAGAAGCACTGGAGAAAGCATTCGTTGCAATTAGTGTTTGTTAACTTCCCCTCGTAATAGCATGCATTAACAAATGGCTGTTTTCAGGTGTGTGTGAAAGGGCCAAATGTATTCCGCGGCTATCTGAAAGATCCAGAAAAAACGGCAGAAGCTCTGGACAAAGATGGGTGGCTTCATACAGGAGATATCGGGAAATGGCTACCAGTAAGTTAACTCGTGTGGCTGAAATGTACTTCTGTAGTTATTAGCAGTAATTTAACAAAAATAAAAATCAAAAAATATTTTGTATTAAATACAACTAATTAGGTGAAAGACAAGTAATTTTAAAAGCAGGATAATTATTGTTGCAGATAAATCTTTGTGCCTGGGGCTGAAGAAGTATTAGTAGTGCCAGTCCTGAGGGCTTCCCTAGTTTAGGTGCAGAGCCTGTTTTCTTCTAACATTAGTTTGGCCGTACTCCAGCTCTAGCACTATTTTTACTGTACCTAATCTAATTTAAACAAACAAATACTGTGAAAGATCAAGACAGTTTGCTTTTTATTGAACTGGAATTCAGGCGATAGCACTTCTGGTCTGTTGTTGAAAGCTTAACGAAGGTTGCACAGTAATATCTGCAGTTGAAACATGTAGAAAGAAATTCTTGCTTGTGTGTTTTAATTCTAGTAGTTATGTGAGCTAGTGGGGCATGGTTAAGCTGCGTAGATTGGTTTTTCACTTGAAGTGCCTCTTCTGAGTGGAAGTTATTTCTGTCAACAGAATGGTACATTGAAGATCATTGACCGGAAAAAACACATATTTAAACTAGCCCAGGGAGAGTACATAGCACCAGAGAAAATAGAAAATGTGTATCTGAGATGTGAAGCACTTGCTCAAGTGTTTGTCCATGGAGAGAGCTTGCAGGTAAGCATTCTTCAGGTAATTTTAAAAATGAACGCGAGAGGAGAATGCAGAAAAGAGTTTTCCTTTCCTCCCTCCCCCCACCCCAAATTTTGGGACTGAAATCTTACTACTTTTTTTTTTTAAGATTACACGCTTCCGTTCTGAAATGTACTTTCATCTCCAGCATGTTTCTAGATTTAATTTCAGAGCAGGTGGTAGAGCTGGATTAATTTGACTGCGTATTAATGACTGTACATAAGTTGCTAACAGTGTGCAGAGAAAATTTAAAAAAAAAAAAAAAAAAAATCCAAACACCCGCCTCGGGGCAGGGGGGAAAAAAAAACCACCAAAACCAACCAAACAAAAAAACCCCCCCAAAAATAACCCCAACCAAAGATGTGTCCAGGCTTTTGCCAGTGTAAATTGAAATGTGGGTTTTAAGAGAATGACTTTTGTTAAGTGCGAGCTTCTGACCTGCTCTCCAGTGTTCAGAAAGCTGCTGACTTTACAGCAGGGTCAGAACTGCTGTCCAAAACCGAACACTGACTAGTAAGAAAGGTGTAGAAGCTGAAGTGTTGAGTTTAAAAAGAAAAAAAAAAAAGCTTGACAAAAATTCCTTTTTTAGGCCTTCTTAGTAGCTATTGTGATACCTGATCCTGAGACTTTGCGCAACTGGGCCAAGAAAAAGGGATTTGCAGGCTCGTATGAAGAGCTGTGCAGAAACAAGGTGAGTGATATCTAACTAAACGGTTAGCTGTTCTACACCAACCGCTTCAAGCTACTCATTGTATTCCTGTATCCACAGGACCTCAAAAAACTCATCCTGGAAGACATGCTGCGGATTGGGAAGGAATCTGGTTTGAAGTCATTTGAACAGGTAAGCTGGTGATGAGAACCAAAAACCTAAGTCTTTAAACTTCTCAGTACCAATATAATATGGCTCTGCAGAAACTGGTTTTAATTTGCATCTGGAAAATCTTTAAAGTGATGGGCTTTGTTATGATGTCTGGGAAATACTTTTAATAGGCCTGTCTATTCCAAGGAGCGCAGCTTGGCTAGTAACTGTTTATTTTCCAGGTCAAAGACATCTTCATGCACACTGAAATGTTTTCTGTTGAAAACGGCCTGCTGACACCAACACTGAAGGCAAAGAGACCGGAATTGCGGAAATATTTCCAGTCACAGATAGATGAACTCTATGCTAATGCCAAAATGTAACTGAGAGCGGAATGAGGAAAGTGGCACGCGCCTGATGTGTCTGATGTCTACTGTTGGCCTTCATATCTGTAATTTGACTACAGCAAACATAGGGAAGGAAACTGTGCAATCATTGACTTGTACAAAAATGGGTACTTGCCATAGGAACATTGAAGAAATGGAACACTGCCTTACTGTCAAGTTGTGTTGCATACTGTTTTTATGGTGACCTACAATTTCCAAAAAGAGCCTTAACTATAAATAGTAACTATATGTAAGTTATTTAAGACTTCCTTGGCCAAAAAAATGGGACTCTCTTTCACCAAGGAGATAAGGTTTTCTTATTGCCAGCATGTTTGCTGTCTGCAGTGTATCTTGCAGTTGTCAGTTCCACAAAGGATTTGGCAGGTTTGAAAATGCCTCCAAGTATCTTACAGCCTCAGAAGGATTACTTAATCTGGTCAAAAAAAAAAACCCACAATAGAAAAGAAGCCAAACCACCCAACAACCAACCACCAAAAAACCCCCTCTGCAGCTGTATAGCTGTATCGCATCTTGCATTAGTTCTAACATTAACTGGGTCAAGGCGTCTGAGTGGGTTGTGGGGTTTTTTTCTCCCTTCTATATCCGCAAGCCAGTTCTGAGATCTACTTTTATAAGGTGGAAGTCAGAACTCCACACAAAGGAGAGTGACGAGTACAGGCTCCTCGGAGTAAGTCTGCATACGGTGGTTCCGCACTGAAAGCGTGGATGCATTTAATTCAGCAGGCGTAGCCTTTGCTACGTTAACACAAATCCCAAGTCATGCCAGCCCCGTAAATGAACGGATCCGAACTCTGGCAAAAACACTCGAGACCTAAAAACAAAACCATTGAGGAGGCTGGGCTATGCTAAGTCAGGTGAACATTGCACCTGTGCTAGCCACTTGTTTCCCTGTAATGAATGTGTATTTAAAGTGCATTTTTAAAAAATAAAATAAATGTGCCAGGTCCTCTATAAGCATAAGAGCTTCTGACATAACCCCTCAGTTTTCTGTGCTTTCTGTATGAACCACTGAGTATCCTTCACCGAATAGCAAAATAGGTCGGGTAGAATGTTGTGGGGTTTTTTTGCCTGATGCTTTGCAGCAATTGGAAGTATTTAAATATGCCAACGGAACTGTGTGTTGGCACAGGATAGGTATTTGTTCAGGGATTTAAAAAAAAACCTAATTCCCAGATAAATTACAAAACAACTAGTTACCTTTTTGTTTGAGAAATCAGCAGAAATAAGCCTTATTACAGCATAAGTCTTTTGCTATCCTTAACAGAGTTGGTTTTGCATTAGCATTCATTGCTGTTTTTTGAGAACATGGATATATGTAAAATACAAGCACAACGAGGTTTGCACTAAGATTTGTGTGTGATTGTAATGCACTACTCTGTAGCATAATTTCATACGTGTGTGCAATTAAGGTACACAGATCCGAGTCAACTGTTAGAGCAGTAGCTTGTTACATTGGAATTCAAATGTTTGCTTAGTGTTGGCTATTTCTATGTTTTATAAAACCAAAACAATTTTCAAAACCAATGAAGGAAACCAAAATAAATATTTCTGCATTTCAACTGGGTAAAGTGTTTGTTTATCAAGGAAAGAGGCTGCTGACTAACAAGCCAAGGTGCAATTTGGTGACTCTGACGTGCTGTTAAACTCCGCTGCTGCAAACATCCTAAATAGAGCGTAAATGCTGGTTGCTGACACTTCACTTTTGGAAGGTAACTTTCTGCTTCAGACCGATATTTATGTGTAAGGGGTTTTTTGGCCAGTATCTGTAAGAAAGGGATGCTGTTGTATGTAACCTGCTCCATGCCTTCAGTACGGTTTCTGACAGATAGCGTTCTTGTCACCATAAACAACTTTGGAGTGAAATCTGGAGTTTTCTTAAAACTCTTAATGCTGCGTTGGGGTGGTGGGGGGTTCTCCTTGCTGCATTGTCATCCTCTTTCCCCCTTTAGACCATGCAGTGGGCTCTAACGCGTCTGATCTGCGGCAGGGCATGAAGGGTTTCGTGGACAGGTTTATCAGTCATGGTAGGTGAGGCATCACCACCAAGACAGTGTTTACTGTGAAATACTGGTAGACTTACTCCTTTTGACTAATTTCTTATGTTCCTTTATACATTCCTTCCCTGCTGAAGCAACTCTTTATTGGTTTGTTGTTGTTGTTGTTGTGGCTTATTCAATCCTATATTCAAATATGTGTTAATGCCACTTGGAAAGGCAGAGTGAGGCGTCACTGTGCCTCTCCGAGATGGAGATAGCCGAGAGCTGTATCTAAGGTTTATGTTGTTGACACATCCCGGCCAGGAATGCTTAGTCTGTACCACTGCTCCTCACCTTCAGCTCCTGGACTGCCCAGCGGGGCTGGAGCTGGCACATTCCGCCCGTTACTCCTGAAGTGGTATTTCACCCCGGTTTAGCTTATCTGGCTGGAAAAAGGGGTGGGGAGGGAGGGAAGCAGCAGAGCATGGAGGAACGCCTTTACCTGGGGCTGACAAGCCTTGTGTTGACAAATCACTAAACCTCCTATTAGCAATTAAACACCAGAGATTGGCAATTACAGCTTTCCTAATCTTAAATTTACTTTTTTTTTGGCATGCTACTCTAGCAAGTAACACTTGCTGTACACTTTCAATCAACTACTCTTTTACCTGCTGCAAATTTCCTGATTTTAGATTTCAGGTTATCTTTGTAGGAATGATCTTGTTCACTTGGGGTTTTTTTTTTCCTAGATAGGTAGGAAGTTCCGGGTGTAGGAAGCAATGTCTTGAGGAGAAAACCTAGGTTTTGGGGTGGGATCGGTGGTTTTTTGTGTCCTGTAGTTTGTAGGGGGAGGAAAAAGGGTCAGCAGAGCCCCATGGTCAGGTGAATTCTCCTGGAGCGGTGAATCCAGAACGTGCTGCTGGATATGGCTGGGCACTGGAAAATAAAAAAAAATAATGGAATGAGGAAATAGCTTTTTCTCCTCATTCTTTTCTTTAAAATGAAGGGGGGGAGGGAGGGAGGCGGCTGCTGCTGCACAGGTACCTCACTATTCCATGGTACGACGATCCCTGAGCGCCGGAGGTGGGACATCGCCCCGCCGGCCCGGCTGCCGCTAGCCCGGGGGCGGCGCCGCTCCGCCATGGCGCCTCCGCCGCTCTCCCGCTTCCCCTTCCGGCGCTCCGCCGCCTCCTCGCACCGCCCCTTCCTCTCCCTCCCTTCCCTTTCCCCTTCCCCTTCCCATCCCCTTCCCGGCGGGCGGTTTGAATCGCGGCGGGAAGGCGGGTGGGTGCCCGGAGGGGGCCGGTGCCGGCGGGCGGGCGGGCGGGGAGGGCGGTGCGGCCGCTGCCCGCCATTTCTGCGCCTGAGGCGGCGGGCCCGGCCGCCGTGGGGACGGCAGCTGCGGAGCGAAAATGGAGGCGCAAATAGCGTTACGCCTCGTCTCGCTTTAACTTTTTGATCCGTCTGTCTTGTCACTAACTCGTACGTGCTACGTCAGGCGCCGGGCTGGTCTAATCAAGTGAGTTTTGCCGCTTTTAAAGCGAGTTGTGCGTAACGCGTTGAATTAACGAAGATTCCCCGTTCTCTCCCAGGTACCGAGACAGAGAAAGCGGATTTGTACTGGGGACAATTTTTCGGTATCCTCAGGTAACTTCTGGTGTCCTCGGTAACTTTATCCTCGGTTGTATGTTTATCAGCGTATACCGAACAGCAAAATGTCCTCGAAGAAGAAAATGAAGCGAAACCGTTTGGGAAATAAATTAAAGGTAAGTTTTACTAGGCTGGGCAGAATTAACCCAGCCAGAGTGGTGATGTTTTACCATGCTCGTGTGGCGTTAACCTGGCGCTTTGCTGGGATGTGCTGGGCAGGTTTGGGCTGCCTCGGGCTTTTCTTCTCCTATTTTTATTTATTTTTTTACCTTTAGGGGTAGTATGTCATCAGGCAGAGTGGGCCATTGTCTTTCAAACAGGCAGAAGTTTGAAAACGGTCTTGTAAAACCAAAGAGAACAGCTGAACGAGGAAATGGTTGATGTGTCTTTATTCGGTACTGTAGCAAAACTTGTGAGGCGCTGCCAACTGCTGGTAAAATAAAAAAGCTCAGGAAGCTGGTGTTTTCTGCTTGTAATTCCCTTTCCATGCACACACGCACAAACGAGTGAGGAAATTTACTCCCGCACGTAGGTGTGAATGATCCGTCCACAAACATATCCTAAAGCAGTGCCATTCTCCCTTACCCTGCTGCTTTGCAGAAGCATCTGTGTCATACTTAACTTTAAAATTCCACCTTTTATAAGAAGCTATGCGTAGCTTTTCATTTTTTTTTTAAGTGTCCATTAGATTGGACAAGGATGGATGTTCAGGTAATACAGAGAGAAAAGAAGTATTTTAATGCCTCAAAAGAAAAAGGCTACAGATCATAGAAACTAGGTATTAGAGTATTATAAGATTTCTAAACTTACTTTATAAAAGTAAGTTAGTTTTATAAAATAAGGTAAAGCTCACACTACAGTATAGTGTCAAAGAGGAAAATAGATGAGTTTTATACCTTTGCTTCTCTTGGGGAGGGGAAAAAAACCATAGCCTGAGGAAAAACCACATGCTTCAAATACTTTATGCGATAGCTCAGTAGTCAATACAGTCCTGGTTAAATATATTTCTAGCCAAACATTTGTGAAATTGATTGTCATATTTAATCTGTTTTACACTCCAAAAGCTGGGTGAACTAGGTGTTTGTTAATTTCATACTCATCCAGGAACAGGAAGCCAGCTCCCATCCTCGCTGGAAATTGCTTCCGCCTGAAGAACCAGATGTCTCCAGGATACTGAAGGTAGCGGAAGCAAATCAACTCGAGGAGCCTGACGATTCGTTTGGTTAGTATTAACTCGGATGTCATTTAACGTATGATTTTCACAAACAAACTGTACAGGCAAAATACTGCAGTGCTTTCCTAGGAAGAGGGATTGTTTCTTTGCCAGAGGAAGTTACAGGCAGGAGAGACACAGGGTTTTTTTGAAAGTGGTGTTACTTTCTGTCATTTAGGAAGTAACAAGAATAATACTGTAATATGTGCAAGTAAAAGAAAAAATACTGGCTATTCAGGTTTTATAGCCTGAGAGGTAGAATTTCACACAATATAACATTGCAGTTGTGTAAAAGTTTACATTTTAAAAGGAAGGTTCAATGTCTTAAGTTACTCTTAAATACACAAATGAAGTTTTTTGCTATTGTAAGAGTATGCATGGCAGCAAACTTAGACATTCACGGGGATGTTCTGTTTAAAAAGGAACATCATAAAAACATACTGGTTTTGGTGAAGCATTAAAACCACTTTCATGGTTTCATGGGACTTGTACAATGAGGCCTCAGTATACTGGAAAAGAATCAATTCAGATGTGCCCCTGTCTGAAGTTCTCTATTTTTAAATGTATATAGCTTTTAGGTGTGTCAATGTTGGTAAGAAAAATCCTTGAAAAACTGTAATTGGAAGTTGTAGAGAAAATGCTAAGAGCTGCTTCTTAGCTGTAATAGTTATTTCTCTAAAAAAAGTACGGAAATATACATGTAACTACTAGAAACAGCACTGAAAATGAGCTACGAAGAACAATCGAGCACAAGGGTTGTCATAAGGGAAAAGCCACAAAATGAAAAGCTCTTCCTCGCTTCTGTGGTATATGTTAAAAACTATAAAAAGGATGACCACTAAAACTAACATAAGCTGGCATTAAACTTCGGTGACAATGTGCTTGAAAAAAGAAATATATACTGTGGGAGGCAGGCTACAACCTTAAGGTTCTCAGAGTTTTAATCTATTCTGGTAGCTACCGTCAAGAATTCTGCATTTACAAACTTTCTGTAGCAGCTGTAACTGAAGTCTTACATCTTCCAATAAAGCAGCTAAAAATCCATGTTTTTTAAAAGGTACAATTTAGAAAGTAGTTGTTTAAATGTACGGGAGATTGGTGTATGCCGTAGCAAAGACAGTATATGGATGAGTATAGAAACTATGAAGCTTTTCATGATACATGTTTTTCCTAATCCTCAAACAATGCTTTTAACCAAATTTCCTCTGTATTACTGAGCAAATCACAAATATTCGAACTAAATGCCTAATGGCAGGCAGTGCTGGCATGTCTATGCTCTTTGCCGGAGCCGGATGGGAAGAATTTTCATGGGGTTTATTTTCTGTTCCTTATAGATCACCCTTTGCACAGCACGGCTGTGGATGCTTATGGAGAGGAACATTCGCAGAACAAGTCACTTGAGCGTGTTTCAGCGCCGCAAAGGAAAAATACGGACAGAAGGTCTGGTGAAAAAAAACAATTGTCAGCATTTAATTTAGTCCTTAGATTTTTAGATTAAATGGGAAAAGTGTTCTGTTTGTCAGGTTTCCCTTGTTCCGTATCAGACAGGTGCTTTAACTGAAAATTTCGCAGATGAGAAAGCAAAAGAGGAGGTAAAATTGGGGACTGTAGAAAAGACATGGGAGAATAAATTAGTGTATCCCTTTTGCAAGTAGTATGTTAATTTCAGTACTTGCTGTAACTTTTTTCCAAATGAAAAGACTTTAAAATATCTCTGTGAGATATTAATTAGTCCTCTAAATGCTGGTGTCTTTAAAGTTAAAAGGTCAAAAAAAGGAAATATAGGTAAAAGCCAGTTAAGCTATTCGTAACAAAATTAATTTTAAAAAAAACTTTTACTACAAATTTCAGTGTGTTTCTCATTTGTTCAATCAAATCTGGTTTAAATCTGAAATAGTTCTTACTTGAATGAAGTAGAAAGTATTTGAGCTTGTATGAGAGTGTGCATTTTTTTGTGTTTTGATTTCTAACCCCGCCCCGCCACCAGGAGTCTTCTCCTTTCCTGCCAAAATATCCTCAGTAATAATTTTGTTTCTGTTTTGAAGTTTCTTCTCAAAACAACGTGGCTATCCCAGTGGCCCGTTAGTAATGGATTTCTAACTGTCACAAGGGTTGCTCTTGAGGGATAAAGATTCTGTTCCCTTTATATGCCATTTTGCAGCTTTTTGCCTAGTTGATTTAGGAGACACAAACCGACATAGCAATACAAAATGTTCCCCAAGCCCTAACATTTTCTTGTTTATACGGTTGAAGATCATTCTTTCTCAGCCTATAGTGGGCTTACACACAGATATTTTTCTTTTCCCAGTAAAAAACCGCATCGCTCGAAAACGTCCAATGGTGATGTTTGGAAATTCAGCGCCACTGATCCCGAGGATGAACCCCGTAATGAGAATGTGGTACGGAGAAAGTTGCATAAGTGTATCAGTCAATTTAGTTTAAACTTACTTTATGCCGTGCCTGCATTAGAGAGGAGCGGGGAGCAAGACCTTTCGTTTGTCTCTTAGTGCTTCCCAAGTACTTAGTTGCTTCCCAAATAATTAATCCTCAGAGTATTCCCGTGAGATGGCTCAGTGAAGTGCTTAAAGCTACAGTCATCGTGGCAACGGGGAATATATTAGCCAGGCGTTCCTGTGTCCTGTATTCCTGTGTTCTCTTGCTCATTTGGGAATACGTTCTTTTCTTCTTTCAAATATCTTCTTTATGTCTGGAATATATGTTCTTAAAGAATACTAACTAGCATATAAATCCCTTGTACTTGTTCAGTATTGAAGTAAGAACGTACTTATGGGAGAATTTAATTTTTTATGGATAAAACTAATTTTGAATATATATTAGAAATAGACAAAAAGCCACTTGGTTTCGAATGAGTGTTTTTCCACGCTTAGGCTGCAATTAGCGTGAAATGCTTTCACCCCACTTGGCTTCCGGTCCTACAGAGGAAGAGGTAACTCTCTGCAGGCTTGAGAAAGCAGGCCTGCGATAAACAGAAGCTGTGCAGTGGTTTGCATAAAAGTGTTTTACATACTGAAATTCCCTGGAATTGTTGAAAATCCTTCCGTAAGATTCAGTACGGAGGGGCAGTCTTTCATCAGGCAACGGCATGTGTGCGGCGCTCCTGTAGAATTACTATTTTGTGTTGGTACCACAAAGTAGTCCGAGTCGAGCAGGGATTGGGACAGAGCGTGGGTGAAACGGAAGGTAACGAGGCACTGTTCATCAGAGAACCATTAATTATGCTGAACGGAGGGTCCGCCTGCTCCTTACAATGTTCCTCCCGCCGCAGGGCCAGCGGCAACGTGTCAGTGCCGCCAGGCAGCTGCTGTCCCTCAGCAGGGTGGTGGCTGCGCTGTGGTTGTGGTCAAGCAGCCCTAAGCAGACGTGACTGATGTTTCAGTCCTGAAAAGCTGCAGTACTTCGTGTGTTCTGCCTAATTGCCATCTCTCAGAGCGTTAAATGCGTGAAAACACAAGGGGTTACTTTTTGCCGTTAATCTGCTTTTTATATTACAGAAGGGTCTGAATACTACTCCATTCCAGGCAAAAAAGAAGCGGCCTTCAGAGAACAACACATCAGATCCTTCTGGTAAAGCAGACTTTTTCAAAACTCCTGCATGGCTTTTCCTCATTCGAGATGAGTGCTTTCCCATAACTCCATGGTTTTCATTTCTGGTGTGTCGCAGCATTACTGCTTCTAGAAGAGGGACGTGCGAGTTTTGTATTAATACAAAATGTGTACAAATACAATACAACAACTCATGATTCTTTGAGTCATGGAGGTCGCCCAAACTCGGGCTAATAGTTTTTACAGCACAAACAGCTCTTATCTGCAACACACTGTGGAGTTTATCAGTCAGTGTAATAACGTGCTCCTGGACTTCTTTGAAATGATGAAGAATAAGAAATAAGGCGTGTATAATTGATCATCCAAATTCTAAAGTGGTCCTGGATAAGTCTATCATAGTTGCTCAGCCAAAGACAGATGAAGTAATTCATGTTTCCTTCTTGTTGAGTTTCATATTAAAATATTCATATATTTTAGATGGCTATTTTAATGGTGGGCACAATAACTTTTCTTATTATTTTAGAACATGTACCCGAATTGTACAGTGCTTATCTTTATTCTCTCGTTTCAGTGGACAGCCCGTGTTCCATACAGGTTTGGTGTCCCAAAGAGCTGAAGAGATCTCCCAGGGATATTACAGAACTGGATGTTGTTCTGGCTGAATTTGAGAGGATAGCAGCAAATTACAGGTGAAAGTTCAGCTTTCCTAGGCCTGAACACTCAAAAGTTTTAAAAACAAATAGCCTGTGGTTTTGCTAATGGGCAGTCCTTTAGGGAATGCAGTATTGCATGGTCACATTCCGATGTTATTTTAATGATTATTAGGTTTCTGTGGTACAACTGCCCAGGGAAGCTGTGGCTGCCCCATCCCTGGAGGTTCAAGGCCAGGTTGGACGGGGCTTGGAGCAACCTGGTCTAGTGGGAGGTGTCCCTGCCCAGGGCAGGGGGGTGGGACTGGGTGGGCTTTACGGTCCCTTCCAGCCCAAACCATTCTGTGGTTCTGTGAAATATTTTTCATATGTGATCTTGAGGTGGTCTCCAGGAATTTGATATTCTTCCAAACCTAAGAACACCACATGTCAGCTGATGTTTTCCAACGTAGACATTGAGCTGTTGCTAGTACATTGAAGATCCGCAGTTGGCTGCGCTACTAGCTGCTTAACACTGGGCTTTATTCATTACTCAGAGGAACGATTTTAGATGAGATTTCTCCTTTACTGAACTAAATGGGTTGTGTTTTGTCCCTCTGACTTCTCCAGACAAAGCATAGAATCAAACATTTGCCGAAAAGCTGTCAGTAGCTTCTGTTCTGCTTTCAAGGACCAAATCACTGATCTTGTAAGTAAATCATAAATAAAGTCAAATTTATGGTAGTGATTACAGAGCTGTATATTACACTGTCGTCAGCATGTCCCTAGTTCTATGTTCTCCTTTACACATTTATTTTACAATACTCTTCTCATCTCTTGTCAGGGTAAATAATATGAAAACAGTTTGTTGTGCGCAGCCTCTGCGCTGGCTTTCATGAAAATTGTCTTTAGGCACAATGCTGCTGTCATGCAAATACCTTGCAAAATTGTCAGCTTTTGGGGAAAGGGCAACATCAGTATTTCTTGTATCTAGACCATTATGCAGTAAAACTGGAGAGCTACGTAATTTGAATGAGGAAACAGTTATGTCAAACACTGTTTTAAAAGCTCATGGGCTCAAGTTTTCAAAGGCTGACAATTTAATCTTTATACTGTGTCTCAGTGACTCTTGCGTAGAGGCCTGACTGAGGCTTCTAACATAGTTCAGGGAAAATAGTCCTTTTTTAATTAACAGTTTGAATGTAACTGTAAAAAGCTTATTAGCTTGGAAGACTAAGATCTCTTCTCACTAATTACAGTGAGTAAAACAAACTCAGAACTTTGTAGGAGCTGGGATAAGTACAATAGATAAGTACTAAAACTGTAGTTCTAAGTGATTCATTAGAATGGACAAGTTTTAAAATTACTAGATTTATACATTTTATATAAAATTAAAGAAAAATTAAGCTAGGTAGTATTACACTAATTGGTCCAAGGAGTATTACATGCACTAACTTGCACGAGGAGGCCATGAAGATGCTGGGGGGCTGGAGCCCTTCTGCTGTGAGGACAGGCTGGGAGAGCTGGGGGGGTTCAGCCTGGAGAAGAGAAGGCTCCGGGGAGACCTTAGAGCCCCTTCTGGTACCTAAAGGGGCTCCAGGAAAGATGGGGAGGGACTTTTGACAAGGGCATGTAGCAATAGGACAAGGCGTGACAGCTTCAAACTGGAAGAGGGGAGACTTAGATAGATATTGGGAAGAAATTGTTGCCTGTGAGGGCGGCGAGACCCTGGCTGGGGTTGCCCAGAGAAGCTGTGGCTGCCCCATCCCTGGAGGTTCAAGGCCAGGTTGGACGGGGCTTGGAGCAACCTGGTCTAGTGGGAGGTGTCCCTGCCCAGGGCAGGGGGGTGGAACTAGATGTTCTTTAAGGTCCCTTCCAACCCAAACCATTCTGTGATTGTAACTGCTGCAAAGTGACTAATTTTGTGCAACAGTCATCTTCTGGCCTGAGGAGAGAATTGATACACAAACTGATACGCTTGTAATCTTCCTTTGAACCAGTGTTGGGGGGTTTTTTATTAGCTCTTTATGTTATTCTGAAGTAATTCTTGCAATTGTGTTTTTAGGAGGCTGGATATGAAATCAAGATCCATAGTCACCCTATAATTTGATGAAATCAAGATCCATAGTCACCCTGTAATTTTTCTTTCCCTCCGTAGATAGCGGGAGTCCAGGAATTCAAGAATACGAAGAAAAAAAATGCTAAGGTAAATGCATGTCTGTCACTAGATTGTACAGCACACAGAGGTGGGCATTGACATTTCAAGAAGTTGACTAGAAGTAGTAAAATAATTCACAAAAAAGTGTACTGTCCTGCAGAATCGACTGCGCAAATAGAGGATAGGGAACCACCAGAGGGTTTTTGGGGGAAAGATCTGAGTAAATATGATGGATTGCAAACTCCATAGGTACGCTTCTATGCTGGTGTAAAAAGACGGAATGCAGATGAGGATGTGCAGCTATCTATGCATAAGAATTACTGTTATTTTGTTTTTAATTACTTTTTATTTTTTAAAATGAGCCCTGGTGAGGCCTCTGGAGAGCCAATTAAATATTGAGAGCTAACACCCAGCAAACACAAATGAATATAAAATCTAGGAGAGCAGCAGAGATGGTGAGCTGTGAGGGCAGAATTGGACTGCTTAGTTTAAAGGAGAGAAGTCCAAGGGAGCTGCTTTCCCTACATACATGCGGAATTTCTGTTGGGAGCAAGGCAGTTCCTCTGTTCATTCAGAGCAAGGGGGAGGGAGGAGGTGGTTTGAGCAGAAAAGCTGCAGTGGTCTCATCAGGAGACAGGTGGATGCCTGCAGTGGACAGATTTAAGAGGCTTTCTGCCCAGATTAACCTCTTCCGCAAAGTTTTCCATGACAAAATAGCTTTTAACAAGTAAAGTCAACAGAAAGCTTATTCTGGGAGGTAGCAATTAATGTGCTAAAGTCCTGTTAATTTGAGGTGATCCGGTAAGCTACTCAGCATGTAAAATGAACATTTTAATACACATCTAGCATTCACAGCTGCTCAGTTATCCTTATTTTGCCTCTTACACATTTCTTTAAAATCAGATTTGTTGGTTGCTAAATTGAAATTTATGGTTAGTTTTGGTTTTGTATTAAATTGGATGTATTAAAGCTTGATTATGCTTAGTTCCTTAGTTATGGCAATCACACTGAACATAAATTTGTTTTAGTTTGCATTTTTAAAACAGAAACAAACAAAAACCTGCTGGAGTTGGTAATGTTTGAGTTCAAAATGTCACAAACTCCTCTTATATGCTTGTAAATTCAGTGTCCCGTAAGAGAAAATTTGGATGGATATGAGAGTTTTAACACTTTAAAGGTCTCTTAAAATGTTTAAAATGTGAATTTCAAATATGGCTCTCGGTGAGGTCTGGTATCTTGGAATCTTCCACATCCAGAATCAGACGCACAAAACCTCAAAGAGAAAAAGCCAATGAAATGTGAGTTGTTTTGCCTTTGAAGTTACGGAAAGACTTTCCTTGCTCTTTGTTTCAGGTAATAACAGACATCAAAAAGAAAAGGCAGCGACTGTTGCAACTCAGGGAAGAGCTAATTGGGTATGTTTCTAATGACGTACAGTAATAGCCTGAAGAACTTCAGGAGTCTGGTATTTGTAACTCGGAAGTGACTTTTTTTGTTCTTCCGTTTTATTTTGATTGAACTCTACTTCTGTGTTGCTTTCTGCTTTCACAAAAGCGCAGGATAACCTCCTTTCCATATTTCAGTTGCCTAGATAGCCATCCTTGGGAGTTCTTTTAGCTAACTGGTAGCTGGGATGGTATTTTGGACCAGAAATTCCTAAGGAAAGCACTAACATTACCATTGGAATGGCAAAGGGGATGAATTGTAAATTTGCAAAGGTAGTACAGAGAGCTTTTTTGGTTTTGAGGTGGGAGAATGTATTTCACCTCTCCAATTTGGCAGGGATGCCTCCGAGGAGACAGTTTCCTTCCATCTCAGGTGGCCACACGATTCCCCTTCTCTAACTAAGTGTCATTTAGATACACGAGACGGAAATTATGTTCTTTGGAAGAACCGTTGGACTTCCCCAAGTCCAGCTGGTCACTAGTGACAAGCTTTACACTGGAGCTGCGTATAACGTACGTGCTGCAAGAACCAATTTTTTCATTGGTGCTGTTTGAACCCTTTGATCATCTTAAGAAAGCTCTTTTTTTTTTGCTGCAACACTGTTAAATGCAAATGGCCGACGTTTTTCCGTTTTCGGAGTGCTAATTAATGGGACTGAGCCCTCCCGGTCACTCGGGCAGAGGCGTGTCTGGTTTGTGGATCCTCAGCGTGGGCGCAGATGCTGAACTCCAGGTACTTTAGAAACTGCACTTGAAAAACTTCAGTGCTCAAGAGAGAGTGGCCGTTTCCTCTGATTTAGAAGTGAGATGTCTGGGGGTTTTTTGTGGATTTGGACCCGTGCTCCTGTTTAAATAACATAGTAGTTCTAATTAAACAGTATGTTATACTAACCTGTGCTTTGTGTTGCTGACCAACCTGTCCCTGAAGTCACCTTCAGAGGAAACGTGTTCGTAGTTACTCATGCAATAAATACGCAGATACAGTCATCAAAGCCTCCATCTTTTTCAGAGCTGAACGACAACTGACACAACTACAAAGAGAATACGCTGAGGTGCAGGAAAGGAAATCGTCCCTGAAGCAGGCAACCGAATTGCTTACAGATTTAAAGGAGTTACAACAAGACTGCTTGGATTATATAGAAGAAAACCCAAAAGAAAAAGTGGTAGTAAGTACATATTTTTTGTGTGTTTCTGAACTGCTCTGGATCAGGTCCTGTGTCCACCCCCCCCTTTTTTTAAATTTCTTGGGCTGGTGGGCATTTCTATTCATGTTTAACTTACATTGAATACCGGTATTTTGTTAATTGTCTTTGTGGAAGCAACTTGAGAATCATCGCTGTAACTGTACCGCAGCATCTCATTCTTTTGTTTGCAACTAAAGTATTTCAGGGAGGATTCTGCTCCTTTGCTGTCTACGTCCAGGAATTCAAAGGACAGAAGGGCAATGGTTGTCCTCAGGTTTAACACATTTTTATAGACATTGAAGAAAGATTAACAGTGAGAAACAAGTAATCGGTTTCTTTTGTTGCTCTTGTTCAAAGTTTGGGAAAGCTCTGTCGGTTACAGGTCTGTTCTGCAAGGCAGTTAATGCCAAGAACAGCGCTTGTGCTTCATGACCAGAGGAGCTTCTCACGTAGCCTGGGAACTCCTTCCCTTTTTCCCTCAGGAAAAAGGGGTGGCACTTTCCGTTTCTATGTGCCCGCCAGGTGTAAGGAAATCCTGTCATTTCAGAAGACTCTAATGTTGGCTCTTCTCCACTTCTAAAAGATCAAGTTGCATCGTTTTAGATAGAGAAAAAATAAATAGATATATAAGTGTTTTTTTCCAAGAGTTAAAAATGTTGCCTCGCAATTTTATTTTCCTTATCAACAGTATGGAGCTTCCAGCCTCCCAGCTCTTCTGGTGGAGTCGCGGAGAATTCTAGGAGCGGAAAGGCACTTTCAGAATATTAATATGAAACTGGAAGAGGCTCTGGCTGTACAAAGAGGGAAGCTGTCACAGAAACACTGAGTTGTTCCAATACTTTTAATGTTTTTTGACATTCATTAATAGACTGGTCAGTGCTTAAAGGTTGTTTAATCATTGCTGTATTTTGCTTCAGTGTTTAAAAGAAGTCAGTGACTTAATCGGAGATTGTATCCTTGTGCTGTCAAACAGTCTGTGTGAGAATTTACTCCGGATGTCAATGGAATTAATGCAAGAGCAATTCCAGTTAAAGTGGTAGAACTGTTCTGCGGTCTGTTAACAATGTTGGGTTTCAGTCTTGGGCTATTAAAGATGTGATCTTGAAAGCTTTTTAAAAGAGAACACAAACATTGATCGAATTATTGATAGACAAATCTTTTTATTAAATTCTCCCGTTTCTGGAAGCAAAGGAATCTATTTTGCTTGGCTCATCAGTAAAAGCTGGACATCCAGCTAACGAAAGAGAACTGGTACAGCAGTGAGCGGGAGAAGCGCTAAACCTGGAGCAGCGTTCACGACGATGTTTCAGCCCAGTACCCTTCAACCCCCATGTAATTTTCCATGATCTCCTCATGCTTGTTGAAGCTCATCCAGCCCTGAGGATGCTTGTTGCTCGGTTCTTTGCCTTTTGGCTCTGGAAGAGCATTTTTGAAGGCTGTGGCAGTACCCTTCACAGAAGGCGTGCGATACGCACCTTGTCTTCAAGCAGTCCGTCTGCTAGCCGAGTCTGGGGTTAGCTGCCGCCTTTAGTGCAAGCGTCCTGTTTCCTTAACGCTTCCAGAAGAACTTCATCGGGAATTTCTTCCCTGGCACAATGCAGGCTATTGCTTGCAGCTTCAGCTAGTTCCACGTCATCGGTAGCTTCTAGGAAACAGGCATCATCGCTTGCGTTGTCCCACTCGCTGTCTGACAACAGGAAGTCTTGAGACACGCTCTTTTCGAGAGACACTGAGCTGTCTGACACGTCCAATGTGCCAGAACGCGGTTTCACTTTTTCTTCTGTGTTCCCCCTTTCGTCCACCAGTGGATACTCTTCTTCCTTTTAGAAACAAGAATAGTATTTATTCCATATGAAAATGGCCTTCACACCGTTAACGGCTCTGATCTCAAAGCTTGAAACTCCTAGCGTCACGTATAAAGGATACTACAGGAAGCTGACCAGCCACATCACCTTGCCGAAGCCTGTTTTAATAGAATAGAAACTTGCTGTTTTTCTAGCAAGCTACAAGTAGTCTGTTGTATATACAGCTTCTTAAAATAATACAGGGTTAAACCTAATTTTAGTGTCTGAAAGATGTTGTCAGGATCTGAAAACACATTTAAATTGCGCTTTCTGTGAAAGAAGCACATCGTCAATAGCTATGAGCGTGAAGTAGAGCTTTGTGTGCCGTTCTTGTAGTATGGCATTTGAAAATGTAAAATGTAAATTTAGAAGCTGCGAAGACACCACCTCTCACTGCCTACTCAGTGGAAAAAAAAAAAAACCTGTTATGTTCAGGGCTTCAAGTCTAAGTGCAGTATCAGGTGGGTTTAAATATTCTGCCCGTGTGGGTAAACACAGCTGCTTTAATAGGCTAAACTGGAGTTAAGCAAACTTCAGGTTTGGGGGTCACTGTCTTAGAAGTGACTCAAGCGTCCCGGAATCGCGTCTGTTTCGGCTGGCCCAGCGTGGAGCTGAACCTGGGCAGTGCTTCCCTTCTGCGCCGGCAGTGGTCTGGTGGTTTATGCACAGGAAACTGCTCTTCAGACCATGACGGAGGAAAGGCTCTAGTCCCAGGGGAAGTCAGGCTATCCCAGTAACCCAGCTTTAGCCACGCTGACTGTTTTTGTGCTAGATCTGCTGCTGGAGAACTTAAAAACGACTCTGTGGAGTTGCCACCCCAGCACCGCTGCTGCGGGGAGCTCTTCTATGCCAGTGTCACTCCTGTACGGAGCTCACAGAGCGCGTTAGCGGGGATTCGCAGTGAATTCCAGAGACAGCCTTACTCACGAGAACTTCAGCATATCCATAGGACAAGAACATACCTCTTTGAAAAGAAAAGGGAGACATATCCGAGGTGGTAACGGAAAACCTAAATCAAATATACGGCATTAAGTAAAGTTACCGTTCCAAAAAGAGTGAAGCATTAATTGCTTTGAAATCACAGAATACATACTTTGTGATTTGAAGTTTTTCTCTCTGCAGACTGGATCGTGACACTTTTGATACCAGACTTCCTTCTTTAGATCTACCAGAATCCTAAGAATGAAATAATTTAGTTCTTACTAACAGTACATAAATGAAGCACATTCTTACACTACAAAAGTCTGACGCTAAATGAGCAGGTTGTATTTGTCCCCAGCTATGGCTGTTGCTTTCACACTCCGACATACTCACTACATGCTTTCAAGAAACTTCAGCTTTCTAATGTTAAAAATACATTTCTTTTAAGACTTGAGACTATGAAACTGAATGAAACTGTTTCGAAATGAAAATGAAACTTAGGTAACTCCATTACATTAAGCTTGGAAGAAGAAGTCATTAAAGTAAGATTAGTATAAGTGACCTAACTGTATGGTAAGATTTTTGCTGCTGTTACAGATAATTTCAGTACAAAAGCCAGGTAAAAGTCACTGTTTCCTGTCAGCTGATCAGACAACCCAACTTTTCCAGCTGTGCGTGAGAAACACCATGCGGCTGTGGGGTTTTAAAAATTTTTTTGTATTTCTAAAAACCACATTCCTTAACTTTCAGTTATTTCAAATGTTATATACAATTATTTTTAAGTTAAAAAATATTTCTACTAGTGATATACTACAATTCTAACGTCCTGCCTTTTCAACACTTACTTTGCTAAAATGATAAGAAATCCAAGTCCTTGTAGAGTCACTGGCAAAACTCATTTTGACCGAAGCGGTGGAGTTACCTTTGTCATTTTAATAACCTAAGAATGTAATTTAGGATGCACTGTAAATGAATTTGAGTGGTCTGTTTTTTCTTGACCTTCTTTCTGATTGTTCAGCTCCGTAGCTGAGAAGCATTGAAGCATAGTGCCCCTGACAGCTTCACCATTCTCTGACTTGTACGTCAGCATCTTTAGGCAGGGATCTTAAGTAGTGTGAAGGTGATTTCATAGAAATAATAGAAATGCAAGTTCAGTTATCACAAAATAAATTTAGGGGGGAAAAAGGTTGTGTGTTTGATTTTTTTTAAAAAGCATCACATCCCCACAGAGCAAGAGAGCATAAATTCTCTAACAGGTGCTGATTCCATCTATAAGAGTTTTTCAATATTTTTACAGAATAACAGTTGAGCAGGAAAATAAATAACACTTTTCAAAGTGAATACTTAAAGCACATACATTATGTTGTTACTTTTGTGAGCTCTTCCGATATTTTCACACCAACGGTAACCAGAAATATCATATACAAGTATTTCTTCCAGAGAGAAATAATTCCATCGCCGTATCCCTGGAGGGGGGCGGAATAAATAAAAATTTAACTCTTTAAAAATACTGCTGTGGAAAACTCATTTGTAAATAGTGAAGTGGTCTTTACCTCCTTGTATCCCATCTTTATTAACCAAAGAACGAACAAAATAATCGATTTCTGGATATGGTGAATCCTGATAACCTTCCATGGAATCTGTTAAAACAAAGACCACAGGTACGTAACCGTTACTGGTTTTGTCATTGTTACACATTAGATGGACCACAGACACAAAACATCCGGGAATCCCACCAAATCCCTCAGTAAAACCGGGGCAAACCCAGTGCGGAGCTTTAAACTGCACAGGCCACTGCCACGGGTGCGAGGGAACCGGGACACAGCCGAGCGGGAGGGTAAATGGCATTCCTGCCCCGCAGAGAACCCTTCAGCCAGCTGAAGAAAAGCTGCTCTGGAGGTTATCTGCTGCCTAAGTCACAGCACATTTATTTTAATGTATTTTTTTTTCTTTACAATAGCAAAGGTTTGAGGTACCTCCACCGCTTCTGGTAGTTTTGCTGTTCAAAAAAGCAGCCATTCTTCTCTCCTCCTCGGGACACCCAGAGGACAGAACTTTGGTGTCACCCCTCACGCTGAAAAAAAGTGAGAAGACAAAAGTAAAAGGTGCGACTCTTACACCACTGGCTCCTGCTGGGGCAGGGGCACGGGCCTCCGGACTCCTGGCCACCCTGAGGCCACCTCCCACTGTCCCTGCAGCAGGGTTTTTCCCTCATTTCGCTGGTTTCCTCTGACCAACGCCAGCAGAGGGCAGGGTGTCCTCCCCCAGCAACATCTGCCTCCTGGCAGAAATCCCAGGACCCAGCCATTTAATGACTGCTGGGCCACAAACTTACACCAGTATTTGCTCTAGATGTGATGTTTATGCATTTATACCCTTTGAAAGGTTTCTTTCTTCTCCCCCCCTCCCCTCTCTCTACAATGAGCTACTTTTCTTTGCTCTATTTCTAGCTGGAAGCCGGGTGAGCACAAAAGACTAAATTCAGCCCAGCAGAATTTGTCCTCCATATTGATGGCAGACATGATCTGAACACGTGACGCAATCTATGCTACGGGACAGCTGGCATCAGTTTTTAGAAAAAAAATATATAATATCATACAGAGGGACGTACTATTTTAACCTGTCTGCTGCAGTAATGATTAGGATCACCTCAGGATGATCAGTGCAGGGTAAGACATAGGGGAGGTTTAGATTAAATACAGCAAACTTGATTATTGTATGTGCCAGTATCCAACCTAAGGAGGTATCGGTGCCAAATGGGAAATCTGGTGTGCGAGTAAACATGGACAAGAATCCTTTTTTGGTTCTTTTTTGTTGTTGTTTTGGTTTTGTTTGTTTTTTTATCACACTTCAGAAAATATTTAGATTCTTCATATTTGATTGACTGGAAAGCTGTAATTTTCCCTTTCCAAACTACCCAGAATCTAACCAAACTTAATAACAGTTACATTTCAGCATTTTGAGCATGTCTAGAGAACTGAGGTACCACTCAGCAGCCAACCACATGTTCTGTGTTCCTTAAACATTTGACAGTAGGTTAAAAAAAAAACCCACCCAATTTTTTTTTTTCCTTCAAAACCAAGGGATTCTACTGGAAACTGCTAAATTACCCTATAATTATGTTCATGGAATAACTGCCCAGTGACAGTAGTTGTAACTGCTGCCGGAGAAAAATCACTAAGTACTTTAGTAATTTTAAAATACTTTAGAATGTTTTCAAATTCACTGGAATTAAACAATTACCTGACGTTGCAGATCAAAGAGGAAAGAAAATACGCTTCTTCCAAGGAAATACTCTCTTCACAGTGAGGGACAAACTTATTATCCTCTGCTATCTTCAGAATCACATTTTTTCCTGCTTTCGATGATTTATACATCCGGAAATTTCTGTTCTTTGTATAAACTCCTACAGGAAAACAAGTATTTCTTACCATAACAATGCTGGCCAGGATTTACCATACTTAGTACTTGTAAATTAAACAGTTTTCCTTAGACCCAGCTGAGGGTCAAAGGAATGGACAAAAACTCTTTACCGACTTCAGCTCACATCCCATAGAAGAAATGCAACAAAGCAGGACCATGCACACACGTACGTTTTTATGGTATAGAAGAATTAAGACAAACACCCAACACCTCTACAAAGGCATTTTAACCGTTCTGATATTATCATTGCTAAAATTTTCCCCTCGGCATAAGAAATGGGTGCTTCCACACTCATTTTGTGAAATACAACTGAGTGCAAAAGACTGCACAATTACTTTAACCAGAAAGAACTTCAGATTCATCAAACTTTGTTTTCTGTGGACCAGACACTGCTTGTCTGAAGCATGTATCAGGAAAATTTAATTTCAATCTCAAAAACAAACCAACAAAAAAATGAACAGGTATCTTTAACACTGCCTAATCCGTCTAAGAATTTATTGGGGTGGGTGCTTTATTTTGTGGGGTGGGTGCTTTTAGTTTTCATGAAGATAAAACAACTCAAAGATAAAACATGCCACAGCAGGAATGTCATGTAGCTTTCTGTCACTGCAGCCTCATGATGTAATTCAGTATTCCAGCTATTTTGATTTTAGCTTTCCAGTTTTGAGGTAATGCACGTAACAGAAATGCCGAGGATGGCTGATTTCTGGGGAGTAACATCAAATTCTTAAAAGGGCAACGCAGTAAATGCTTTGGTGTTAATTTCCGTTCACAAACAGGTTTGAATGAATTTTGAACAGTAGGTGCAAAGTAATCCTGCTGAATCAGTAACGGAGAAGCCTGCTACAGGGCCAGCTTGGGGATTGCATTGCAACAAGCCAGAGATACTGAAGCAATAAAAGTGATCCTGAATTCCACACGAAGTATTTGAAGGAATGGGGGTTCTTCAGAGAAGTCAGAGAAGAAACAAGATAAAGTCCTCAAGTACATAACACAGAGCTTTTGTACAAAAGCTGAGCTACTTTCATCTCCCTGAGACAGGGCAAAAAGCAGAGAAACAGCTACAGGGATGGAGAAGGGTGGAACTTTGAAACTTTGGGTTGCCTGGGGGCGTTGTGCTCCTGGAGATTTTTAACATTTTAATACCATGAATGGGTTAAGCCCAGCTGTGGGCGTGAAGTCCCCAACCCCAAATTTCTATTATTCTCTCATTAAAATTTAACAACTGCCATTCCAACCAGGGGAACAAGGCTCAATTCACACACACACATAGAACAACACGATATGGAAGGCCACGCCTGTAGGACTTGTTCCATAATTAAGCAGCTTGTAATTCAACTGAAATGACAAGAAAGCAATACATGCTATCCTCTTTTAATCCAAAGAGGAGCACTAGGAACAAAATTAATTGGAGAGTCTTGTGTGGCAAGAGCTTCTTCAAACTTGAGAACAAAATCATGAAATGTAGTAATATAAGAAGTTCCATGGAGCAAGAATCTAAGGCTGCCTTTAAAGTACAGCATTTATGATCCCAGTTTCAGCACGTATCATGTTGTGTTTAAATTCTGACTGCAGGAACAGCAATGAGGACACTGTTGTTGATTAAGGAACATCTCATTTATCATTTGTTGCATCCCAAAAAGGTTTAAGAGCACGTCTTATATTTACCTAGATCCACAAAAAGTTGCTTGTCTCCTCCTTTATCATTTACTATTAGAAAGGAAAATTCCGAATTTTCCCCCTGGCGTGGTGTTTCCATATCCTTTGTTTTGCAAGCAATGGCTGGCCAGCCTTGGGAAGGATCTTCACCGGCTGTCGGGTTTGTAAGAGAACTGTCTGACCCAACAGTTTCTGCGGAACACTGGAAAACATCTTCTGCTCCTCCCTCTGGAATCGCAACAGCAGCCTTGCTCTCCATTAACCTTATGGCAGGCTGCAAAATAGTTCTCACAAAGTTCCCTTAAAAACAAAACAGAAACAAAACCCAAAAGCAGATAACATCATTTATGAGTCAAAAAAAACTTAATAGTTCCTGTGCAAACATTTTTCATAACGGCCAAGATGGAAGTGGTTGAGTTTGGAGGTTTTTTTTTCCCTAGCCTGGATTTTTTTAAAAGAATCTTCTCTGACCTTCTGAATCTTCGTGCACAAAATAGTTCTGATTAGTAACTAAGAAACCTGTGCTTGGCAAGAATTTTTGCTAAACTTTAAAAACAAAACAACCCAGAAGAAAATAAACGATTATGCGTATTATTAATTGTATCATACAGCCACAATCTTGCCCTTTGCAATTTTGCTACTGAGAACAGCGAGAACCAAGAAGTGGGTTGGCTTAGCAAAAACCTCTTCAGAAATAAAAACAACTACAGGAAACCGAAACGCACAGGCTGTCACTACAATTTCCCAAACTAAATTCAAAGTCCAGGATAAAAGTGCAAAATTGAAATAAATGGCTTTTGTATCTTTCAAAAGAATCTCTCCTACCCGTCACATCTGGAGCGCTGCAGTTATTAAGGCCTCTGGCAGGCAAGATCTCAAGCTGCCCCATGCTTAGAGAGCAAACGATCCTGACAACGATTTACACGAGGAAGGGACTTTTGCACTGAAACGTCTGTGAATCTGAATTTTCCACTAGAATGTCAGAAACTTACTGAACAAGTTCAGTTTGGGTCTTCACACTCGCTTAGCGGGAACATTTCTGCATATGAACTAGGCTGTTAATAGTAAGACTTAATCAAATGCTTAATGTAGGACTGTTTTGTTAATGACAGTGATATCAAAAAATAAGCAAAGTAGTCAAGATCCTTGATAAAACCTAGTTTAATATTTCAAGTACCACTTAGTAAAACTCTTCAGTAGCTGAATAAAGCATTTATACAGCTTTGCTATTGCACAACTTGTTTTTTTATCCAATCATAGGTAGCTTTTAATGATTTAACTGGATGTTTTTGCAGTAGTTAATGACGGCATGCGATGACATTAATAAACTCAGATTTAGGATTCTGAAGAGCTTGTGATTGTCCCTCTCCCTAATTTCACTTTCAGAATAATCACAAAGGTTTATTTGCAGCTTCACGGTATATTAACTGACGTTACAGTTTGACCTGGGCTTACTTGAACAACTAATTACTTTTAGAAAAGTATTTTGTAATGACTTTTCACACTCCCAGTACTGTAATCCACCTGCCACTGTACTCCAGGCTCTGCTAAATGGTAACCACAGGCAGACAAATGAAAACCACGGCCAAATGACTTGCAGGGAGAAAGAAGAGAATAAATACAGATGTGGAAGGAATACTGGCAAGGAGGATTCTGCAGTTGTTGGCGGAAGCTTCAACGGGGAACCCAAAGAATATGAGATGTGCTACAGACCAGCAGAACAGGTCGGCGTATCAAGCTTTAGTATCACCATCCTCGTAATTCACTGCAGGACTACTGAGGCACACAGAGCATGCAAAGTCATAGACAGCATTTTAACCCTCTGTGTTCAAATAAGCACACAGAATTTTTATATAACGGTTTATAACGATGGTTACTCAGATCTTCAGGGAGAAAATATACCTATTTCAGAACTGAAGTTTATTTCAGTGATCATAAAAGTATCTTTGAAAGAACATTTAGATGTCTTTAACTATGAAAGAAAAAAACCAAACAATTTTTACTGCAACTTTTACTTGCAGCTTCACAGTATATTAAGTGATGTTACAGTTTGACCTGGGCTTACTTGAACAACTAATTACTTTTAGAAAAGTATTTTGTAATGACTTTTCACACTCCCAGTACTGTAATCCACCTGCCACTATACTCCAGGCCCTGCTAGATAATACCCACATCTTGTTGAAAAGGCAAAGGCAGAAGAGGAATACACAACCTCTAAATATATTTTAAGTCCGACAGTAAACATGTCAAATCCATGTCACGGTGGAGACGCAGAACACTTAACTGATGGACTAGAATAAACTATTTTAGCTCCCACTGAAAGAACTGACTCATCTAATTTAATTATCAAGATCACAGGCCAAAATTGCTGTCATACCAAATTATTTATCATCCATGTATTACTTAAGAGTTTTATAGCGGCAGAGGAGTTAAAGACCGTACTTTTGAACTCAAAATTGCAGTAATCCTATTTAAGCCTTCGGGGTTTGGAGCTGTTACCACGGTGTCACATAAGAAATAACTGCTCTGTGTCACACCTGGGGCTGGCAGCCAATATTAGAAGCATTTGCTTCTAACTTTGACAATCTGCTTAGCTTGCCGTGTCAGCTACTCCTCGAAAGGTTTAGGGATGTACATCCCACTGCTCCTAAGAATGAGAAATAGGGTTTTTTAATGTCAAAAAAGCTAAAATAAAAAAAAAAAAAGGGTTCTGAGAAATCCTATGGCCTCTTTGTGTTGGAGTAAGGTTCTGAATTTTGGCTTGAAGTGATGTTTAGGCCAACAATGTGTGTGTACTGCCCACGGAATAACGAGACAATTTGAAAGGAAAATGAGATTTTCGCTAATGCTGTACTGGGCTAGAAAGAAGCCCAGCACTGTGTCATTAATGACAGCATCACTGTGCTGTCATTAAGTACTAAAAGTAAAGAGCCCACCTTCCCTGTGCTCTCTACAATCCCCTGCTAGGACACGCACAGTAAGAAGCCACTTAAAATCACAGGAGGTATAAAAGAAGAGGAAATACAGTGTAAGTTTTACCCAAGACTGGAATGAGGGAAGCTGCAGAGCTAGAAAAAGAGGCAAGGAAGAGAACGGAAAAGGAAGATTGGGCATCAAGATAGTTGGATAGATTGTGACCAAGCAGAGAGCAGAATAAAATTGGGAACCTTAGTAGGACGAGAATTATGAACCCAACATCCTCAACTCTTCCTATTCTACTGCCAGTGGAAACCGAAGAACAAAGTCCGTAATTTCCTTTCTGCTGCTGTTGTCACAGTTCCTCCTGAACACAAATGGTAGAGGTGAATGTCACAAACCTAAATTTCATCCCTCCTAATAACCCGTGAGACTATCAATATGGTACTTCTAACAGCATTTCTGCTGCCTTTCCCTAGGTTTGTTTGAAACAAACAGAATAGGGAACAAAGGTTACAGAATCAAACACTCAAATATTAAGAAAGGACAAAACCAAGGCTGCAGGTGCAACGTTAAATAACCCCAACTTCTGCATTTGTAGGTCGATACAGATTTTACTTCCCCCACGGGGCGAGCTGTTTTCCATCAGTTCCTGCTTTGTCAGAGGGAACTCAGCTGATACTCCACTGCACCCTCATTGTTCGCTGCACATCTAAGAGCCGCTTTGCCGCACACCACACAGAATATATATACACAAGAAGAAGAAATGATGAAATTCAACATTTACTTTTCTTAACGCTCACCACCAGCACCTCGGTGCTTCACAAACAATATTTTAAATGTATGTTCAAAACACTTCTGTGAAGTGAGGAGGTATTGTCACACTTGTTTTTAAAATGGTATCAAGACAAGACTGAACTGGAAATTCTTTGTGTTGGAGTTGCCCTATCCTACGAAATCCCAACTTGATATAACAATTAAAATTGATTTTGGCTTTCTCTTACTCATGTTTATGCACAGGTGGCTTGAAACCACCTCTTCCTGCCTTTCTGTCCCTGTGCTGAGCACAAACCAGCCAATAATCTTAGCTTCAATTGTTAAAGCTGACATTGACCTGGAAATTATGGATTCATAGTCATACTGTAAAACAATTTTTAAGCCAAAAAGCCAGTCTTGCCAGTAGTTTCGTAAACAAAACCCACAGGCACCAAAAAAGTTACATTTGTGCAAACACAAATGCTAATTATAGAAAAAGGAAGTAGATGATGAGCTGAGAAAGAATGAGGCTTAACAAAGCAGAAATAGTAACTTCTGCTGGAAATACATATATGCTTCCACATATGAATCCATTAAAATAAATATTCAAATGTGAGAAGGCACATTTGTCTGTGCAAAGTCAAAATCTCACCTTTTATTTCTAGATGTAAGAGAAAAGAGTACACTTACCAACATTGATATTATCCTTAAATACAGTCTTCTGGGGTAGAAATATTAAGTGCCGACTAAATTTTTCATCAGTACTGGAATCTAAATTCAAGACATCTTTGGCCGAACAATTTACATCGTAAAGTTCTTTCAATTTTTGGCTGACAAGCTGAAATTATAAATATTAATTAGGCTACTTTCTCTAGCATTTTTAATCTATATCTATTGGTATATGTAGCAGTATCTATAAAACCTAACACAAATGCAGATTCTACATCTTTTTTTTTTCTTCAAGTTTTTTGCCCTCATTTTGAGCATACAATTAACTGTAATTCAACCTAACACATAATATAGCAAATTTTAACCAAATTTGACACAGACTGTATTTCCTGAAGTAAACGTGTTACTGAATATGCTAACAGTGATAAGCTGAGCAGATTTTCAGTTTCTGAGGTCAAAATCTAATTTATTGGCTTTATCTCCTGGGGTTTTTCCACCACGAAGCAGTGGACACCCCCAGTGACAACATTTGCAATGCAGGCTTACCTGGAATGGAAGATAGAGGCTATCATGATATAAAGGTTTGCTATGCTAATTCACTGTTACGACATAGCTAATTCATTGGTGTGACCCAATGGGCACTAACTAAGCAGAAAACATAAGATGTCTGGCTCTAAAATAGCTCTAAAACCTGTCTATAAGCCAGGTTTGCGATTACTCCTATTTAGAACTTGGACTCAGAACCGAAGGGTCTGGAAGCTTAGGATTTTAGCATCTCGGATCCCCCACCCAGCAAATCCGAAGTTCTCTTCTTAAACTGAGGAATCTCTTGATTTCAGAATTGATCTCCAATGGTGTAAACCCCTCTGGATTCTGCATCAATGAATTCCTTTACAAAGGAATTACCTCAATCGTGTTTTTCTTTCTTTCCTTTCTAGCTAGGGACATGTAAGCATCAGAAGTCCCACAAATAAACGGCCACTCTCAAAGAGATTTTTACTGGAACAGAAGATACTCTTCTAAAAACCTCCTTTACTTTCCACCTTTGGCATACTGAATTTGCAGCGGCGCTCATTTTTCAACCAAATTTGCAATAAAATGGAAATTTGCACTCGTGAAGAAAACTGGTAATTAGCAAAGATATTTAACTTTAGGTACCAAATTGATAAGTGTGGTCACCTGATGTTCTCTACAACATCATCAAACTCAACTATAACGAACTGCCACCCGAAGGCACCTAAAATCAGGAGGGATTTATCTTGGCCTTGATATATGACGGCACCAGCTGGCAAAGGAAATGATCGGAGGAGTATCTGAAAGGAACTTTTATTGACCCTACTCTGAAGAATACCGAAGCACTCCTTCAGTTTGACCGCTTCAAAGTGGCGGAGCACATAAAACAATCTGCAAAAGCAAACTTAGCGTATCAGTAAACCTACCGTGAACACAAGCGTTCCAACAACCATCATTCTCTATTTTTTTCCTTTCACTTTCACATTTGCTATTTTTTCCTTTCACTTTGCTTTAGCTAAAACAGTACTTTTTACTTCGTTAAAAATAACTACTAGGTCTACAATTCTTTTTCATTTCACTACAGAATAATCAAGATAAAGTGGTAGATACTTTGGTTTCCTATTAAATCAACAACAAATCCATATTAGTCTACGACATGTAGGTTAATTTGTTAATTAATTCAGTTTACCTCAATTAACTTCGCAACCATGCTCTTGCCATCTGCACCAGGATTTGCTGGTTTGTGGAACTCCAAATCAAAATAAAGTTTGCAAGGATCTTTTTCAGGAATTACTTCATAGCAATGCATAAGACTTGTTTTATAACCTATGCTAAAGAAAAACAAAACCAAATCACAACCTCTCACCATAAACATTTATACATACTCATCAGTTGCAAACAAGGATCTCCCAAGTCCTAAATACTCTTTTCTTTTTCAATCAACCAACCGTATTAAAAAAAGTAGCAGCCCTATAATGCTCTGAAAAATTTGTAACTAACTTTGTCCTCAAATAGCAACAGAGATAACTTGTCTGGCCTAGAATTTGTTTGTATTCTCCTCCCCACCCCCCCCCCCCCCCAGCCCCCCCACCCCACCCCCCAC
>VZSF01009689.1:0-32365 GCA_013398295.1 Chionis minor | reverse complement strand
CCCAACCAAACAAAAAAACCCAGAACACCAATAGGGTTTGGGTTCCACCAAGTCAAAGGTGACACAGCGACAAAAAGGGCCCGGTCCTTCATGTCGCCCGCCGTGTGACAGGGCACACCGAGGCGCCGGGCCCGGCCCGCCACAGCCAGCCCCGCCCGCCGCCTCAGCCATGGCGCCGCGCCGCCCCGGCCCCCCAGCCATGGCGCCCGGCCCGTCCTCACGCNGGGCCGGGCCGGGCCGGGGGGGGCCGCCGCTCCTACCGCGGGGAGCGGGATCCTCCCCACAACCGTGGCCGCTTTCCCGCTCCCCGCCCCGGCCGGGGAGGGGAGGGATCGCCGGTCTGCTGGGCCCGGGGGGAGTGGGGCGGCCGCGGGGCCCTGCCCGGAGACGGGGAGCACCGGGGCTCGTTTTCCAGGAGGTCAGAGGCGGCTAAGGGCGGGGGGGGGGCTGGCTAAACAAAAGGGAGGCCCTCACAGCCGCCCGGGCCAGCTTCTGCTGGAGCGTGTCCAGGGAAGGGCAGCGGAGCTGGTGGGGGGTCTGGAGCACAAGTCTCCTGAGGAGCGGCTGAGGGAACTGGGGTTGTTCAGCCTGGAGAAGAGGAGGCTGGGGGGAGACCTCTCTCTCTACAACTGCCTGAAAGGAGGGTGTAGCCGGGGGGGGTCGGTCTCTTCTCCCAAGGAACAAGCGATGGGACAAGAGGAAACGGCCTCAAGTTGCACCAGGGGAGGTTTAGGTTGGATATGAGGAAAAATGTCTTCACCAAAAGGGTTGTTGAGCATCGGAACAGGCTGCCCAGGGCAGTGGCAGAGCTGCCATCCCTGGAGGTATTTCCCAGCCAGGCAGACGTGGTGCTGAGGGACATGGGTCAGGGGTGGGTTTGGCAGTGCCAGGTTGATGGTTGGACCCAGTGATCTTAAAGGTCTCTTCCAACCAAAAGGATTCCGTGGATCTATTTCTCATCAGTTGGTAGGTTTGGAAATTACACGCCTTTCCCGTAAGGCTGAGGAGCCTGGCAGGGCTGTTAGCTGTCGCAGCGGTGATGTGGTTCATAGGGGTCGGCGAACTGATAAGCAAGCGTCCCACCTACCTTCAGAGTAATTTTGGGTCTCACTGATGATGTTGCAGGTTCATGCTGGCTAACTGGAAGTCTGCTTGCCTTGGGAAGATGGGAGCGCTTTCCAAAGAGCGCACCTAGACCGGACGTAATGTGAAGGGCTGTCACAGAATTGGCACGCTTCTGTCGGCAGCAGCAGCGTTTAGTAGCAGCAGCGTTTAGTAGTAGTATAAGGCCACATAGAAGGTATAATGGTGCATTTCAAATGTTTTTAGTTTATTCATACAGCCAGCTTCCACGTTTTCCTTCCATTACTAATTAGACAACTATAAATGATCATTACGCGCAGTAGAATGGAAAATTACTGATTTTCCGTTGACTATTGATGTCCGCGTGAGTGTCACAGCGTGCTGCTGATGCACATAAAATAGCTGCTTTGAATGCTTGACGCTTTCTCCTGCAGTCATGTGAGGTGGAAAACTCTGCCCTTTTCTAATCTTTAAGGATTATTTTATGATACTGGTTTCTGTTTTGGACGCGTATTTTAATACTGCTACAATCATTGCTTTGTGGCAGCTGGCGTATACTGAACATGTGTTGTCTTGTCTCCTGTGGTTTGCATATTTCAAGATACAGTTGGTAACTAGAGACAATTCAGTTATTTGCTTCCTTCCCTGTCTGAGAAGCTTTGCTATTGTTTTTATCACTATATCATGACTTTGCTTTCCTCGCTCACAGTTCAAATAAATACTGCTGTAAAAAGAAACCTGGTGGTTCTTATGGCAGTGGTGATATATGATGATGTGAATTTATTTTCATTAGGTCTGGGTAGAATAAGTGAATCCAGGCTGGAATGGAGTAAAAACGCTGCTTTATTTATCATTTTCCTATCAAAGGAAAAGCACTGGAACAACTGTGTTTATATAATACAAAATATGTTTTTGCTTTTGTTGCTATACAGAGAGACTTTGGTCATTTTTGATAGCTTGCTGAGGATTGTTTTGGACCTTTTTGAACTACTTACTTTTTACTGCTTAGTACCTGTAAAGGTCATTGTAGCATCGTCTTTATATTCACTATCTCTGTCTCAGAGAGTTTTTTAAAAACTTTGTATATTTTCAGATAAAGTATTGTATAATAAGCTACCTAAAACCTACAGAACACATTCTGCTGGATTAGAAAAATGCCGTTGCTCATTTCACCTACTTGTTTTTTAAGTTGCCTTACAGTGAAATGCTCATCTTACCTGAGCTTTTAGAGAAAAGACTATCAAAGAGCAGAATAACATTTTTAAATTAAATTTTTAAAGCATTGTCCTGATTCCCCCCCCCTCACCCCCACCATCCCTAACAACATGAGATCATCCTCTGCAGGGAAATGTATATTCTGCTTGGCAGAACATGACATCATTGCATTACCTAAACCAAGATGAGGCAGTTCTCAGTAGTCTGTAGAATCAGCATCATCCTGCAGAGAGCGTTGCTGTTACCCTGACTAGTGCTGTAGAGCAGAAAACATACTGCTGATTAAAACCTGCATTTGAGAGCCTGGCAACAAAACAGGTACCTCTTTGTGGATGTCTTTTGTTCTTTAAAAGAAGTGCAGATGACTTGGTGCGTTCAGGTGCTCAGAAATTGATGGATGTTAGAGGTGAGTTAACAGATTCTATTCTGAAGACGAAGCATGCGTATTTAAAATACTTAAAGTATTATGCCCAGTTTTTCTTCGCTGTCTCTCTCGCTTCTGTAAAGACTATTAGACAAGCTCCGGTCACAATGCAGTAAGCTCTGTTGCTTCATTAAGCAATTGAAACTGTGAGCTAGGCTTGCAAAGGCTTTAGTAAGAAATGCTTTTTATGATAAGGTATTACAAAATGTGTTTTACATTTTTCAGAAACAGAGTGCTGTAGTTCGTTGTAACTGTAGGTTTTGCTAGCTGCTTCTTCAGATTTCATTGTTTCTTTGGCATTGGCTCAAGGACAGCAGTTTTGGAGTTCTAAGGTTGCAAAAGGGTCAAGGAGATAAGTTAATTTAAGGTCACTTAAATGTTGAAGATCTTTCTTACTGTTTGCAGCGTGCTTTAACACTGGTGTTATAGAAGCATTCGGTGGTCCCAGTCCGTTTGGTCTCCAGTTTGCTTGCTGAAGTCTGCTGTTCACCAGTGTGGTTCCCACCAGCTTACCAAAACCAGTCGCTGGTGGGACAAACAGTTTGGTTGGAGCATACCTGATCTGAACCCAAGGCAGCCTAATGATCCACTTACACTCCCTAACGATTCCCAGGTCTCATCTCGTGCCCAGAGAGTTGTTAGATTTCCCTACACTGTAGCTGAGTCTTTCTCCAGGTGGCTGTTGGTAGTCCAGGCTGGCTGGTACGATAGACAGGCGATGACTACAGCTCAGGTAGGCACATATTTACTAGTTTGCTCCACCTGGTTCGGGTACTTGCGGCACTGGCACTGCAGATTTTCACAGTGCCAGACAGCTGGGATAAACTCCTGGGCTTTTAGCAGAAGCCAAATTCCATGGTGACATGGCTACGTTGCTCCCGGTGCACCCGCTGGCTCAGTTCGATAACAGAGTTGGTACATGATACTGTGGGGTTTTTTTATACGGTGTGGTTCTTCATTACTGTTGACAAAGAACAAATAAGGAAGAAAGTCAACCTTTCCTGTGTCACTCCTGTTAATTCTAGCCACAGAGAAGGGTTTGGGTTGTGCCTCTGCACGTAGTACTTCTGTGGAAGAAGGGACAGCATGAGTGGCGTCAGAATTGTGGGCCAGCCTGGATGTTTTCCTGCAAAATGGAAGTTCTGTTCAAAAGCGTTGGGCTGAGAGCTCAGGAAAGCTGAGAACCAGCCACGGATGATTGCGGTAGGGACAGGGTTGAAAGAGGCATAGGAACTCCTGGAAGCTGGGCTGTGCTGGAGAAGGGGAACTTCGAGCATTCTTGTCATTGAAAGCCATTCTTTCCACTTCCCAGGGATGAGAAGCTCGGCTTTTCACTTGCAGCTGGGTGGACACACCAGTTGTCACCCTAGACTGGACTTTGTTGTTAAAGCTAGTGCTCCCTGCCCGATGATAAGGCACAGGGTTGGGATCACTGCCGTGCCACAGGTCTTAGGTACTTGAATTACCCTTGGGAAGAGCTTGTCTTTTTTCACATAGGCAACTTTTAAGGCATTAGACTTCAAAGTTAGGGTGAGCGAATCCAGGTCGTGGTGCTAGGCAGGCAAGCTCGGCGTCATTGATGTAGTTCGTGCCCCTCATACTGTCTCTGAAGTGCGTTTCTAAAATATGGAGCCGCAATGTATTTTAGAAATTTCATTTCTAAAATATCAAGCTGATTTGATACTTTTGTAATTTGGTTTTCAGGAAGTTTCCAGTGTGCTACTAATTTACACGACATAGCTCTCAAGCCTGGTATAGTTTTATAACCGAGAAGATTTCTTGATTACATCAGTGCTCCAAGATACGAAGAAATAGTATTCAGAGTAACCTTGAAGATCTTTTGAAGTCACTAAAAGTGTAAGTAAATGTCTTTTAAGAAACAAGGAAAGAAAGAGGGTTATACCTACACAGATGAGTGCTTCTGATGCATCGGTAATTGTTGACACAGAAAATGGATGTTCACAGTTCTCTATTCACTTAGAGAATAAGTATGAAGAGACCTAATATAATAATGATATGATGGTATAAGATGGCAGATACAGATTGCCACCAAAGAACCTAAGCCTTAAATAAGAATCTTCATCATATCTGACCAGCAAGTCTTGCTACTTGGTCTGGTTATTTATACATTCCTGTTTACCATAAGTATATCTGCTAAGTAAGTTTCTGTAAAATTCTTGCCTTATAGTGCCTTGTTTGTTTCTTGAGGCCTAAACTTACTTCACTTCTGAGCATTTATTACTTTGTCCTGTCTGGCAATTTAACTTTGTGATGCTTAATCCTTTTCTGAATCCCAAGTTAAAGGTAACTTGTGGTAATGTGTTCCATGAGTGCACACAGAGTAATTGGGAGGGAGGTTTATTGCTTTTAAATTGATTTCTGGCTTGGTATCAATCACTATTTCTTGTCTGGCGTTGTAATCAAAAGTAAATAGCAGCCTACAGCATAGAATTCATTTCGTCAACTGTTTAAGGTTATATTGTTGTGATTTTATGTTATTTATATTGCAATTGCCTCCACATACACTGATAAGGATTGGATGTAGTGATGTTTCATTTGAAATGGAATGCAGAGAAATTATTTATTTCTCACAATAGTAAACTATGACCCAAAATCTAATCATCTATGTTAGTCTTTGCACACCTCCAATGACTTGTATAGCTTGGTTTTGGATTTCAGTTTCTGTCTTGCGGAGATGGAAGGATCCATATATATGACACAATTTTCATAATACTAAAATGCTACTAATGCATGTAGGGACATTACAATATTTTAAAGGTTTTTTCCAATTTGTCTCTTATCCTGCTTTTTGTAGGCATTTTCAGTGATTTGGTCACAGGGATCTGCAAACTATTTTTCTCAGGGTTGTTTTAGCATGGAATAACTTGGAAAAATATTTCATGCTCTTCTTTCAAATGTTAAGATATGAAGAAGTACTCAGAAATGTTACTTTTTGCCTACCAATACTAATACTCCGAGGCTAACGTTATTCTGTGTGAATGTCCCCTTTTAACACGCCTGTTTTCTGTATAATTCTAAAAAAATTGCTCTCTGGTTGTGTAAGACTTTAAGGAAACCTGACAAAAATGAAGCAATCTGAAGGTATTATTTCAAATGAAAATTAACTGTCATCTATTTCTCTTTTCTTATTCAAGCTGATAATTGAGAGCCATAATGGCAGACATTGGAGATGGACCACATTTGGGGGAAGATCAGGCAGATGCAAAATCTGTTCCTGCTTCCAAAGGGTAAGTGAAGTGCTTTTCATAGAATCATAGAATAGTTTAGGTTGGAAGGGACCTTGCAGATCATAGAGTTCCATCCCCGCTGCCACAGGCAGGGACACCTCCCACTAGACCAGGTTGCCCAAGGCCACATCCAGCCTGGCCTTAAACACCTTCAGGGATGGGGCCTCAACAACCTCTCTGGGCAGCAAAATTGGCTCCACTTCCTGATCCAGAGTCCCTCCCCACCTTTCCTGGAGCCCCTTTAGGCACTGGAAGGGGCTCTAAGGTCTCCCTGGAGCCTTCTCTTCTCCAGGCTGAACAATCCCAACTCGCCCAGCCTGTCCTCTCAGTAGAGGGGCTCCCGTCCTCTAATCATTTTTGTGGCCTCCTCTGGACCCATTTCAATAGCTCCGTGTCCTTCTGCTGTTGGGACCCCCAGAGCTGGACCCAGTATTCCAGGTGGGGTCTCCCCCGAGCGGAGCAGAGGGGCAGAATCCCCTCCCTGGCCCTGCTGCCCACGCTGTGGGGATGCAGCCCGGGATGTGGGGGGGTTTCTGGGCTGTGAGCGCATGGTGCTGGCTCGTGGCCAGCTTCTCACCCACCAACACCCCCAAGTCCTTCTGGGCAGGGCTGCTCTCCATCCCTTCACCCCCAGCCTGTGCCGATACCGGGGGTTGCCCCGACCCAGGTGCAGGACCCTGCACTTGGCCTTGTGGAACCTCATGAGGTTCACACGGACCCACTTCTCCAGCCTGTCCAGGTCCCTCTGGATGGCGTCCCCTCCCTCAGGCCCATCAACCGCTCAGCTTGGTGTCATCAACAAACTTCCTGAGGGAACTTCTAAGGAACAAGTAGCAAACCTTACCAGTTTCATTGGTTTTGCTAAAATAACCTTGTTTTATCATTATTTTGAAACTAGAGAAGAGAGATCAGAAATTAACACCTGAAGTTTGTCTCATTTCTATACAGAATGAACCTACCTCCTAGCAAGTCTATGGACTCTGGGATTCTACCAGACTACAGTTATAGAATGGATTATCCAGAGATGGGGCAATGCATAATAATAAACAATAAGAATTTCCACAGACAGACAGGTACCACTTCCGCATTTTTAAATTTTTTTCCTTAATAAATCAGTGGCATGTATTATTCTTCAAAAATAAATATGCAGACCCATTTTGACAGCAGTCTATAATTAAGTGGTTTGAATGGGGGTGATTAATTTCTGTACATTCTTCCAAATATGCTTAGAGGGAACACGTTAGGATATAGCAGTAATGGGGAGAAAAATTGATAGGCAGTACAAGTCCGTCTTGCCTTTTAGTGAGGATTTCTCTTTTGCAAATGAAATCCTTTTTTTATATCTTTATATAGACAGGTAGATATAAAAATGAGGAGTAGATAAGTCTACAGTATAGGTACGGAGAGAGGGAGATGGGGTGCATGTGTAAGTGCAATGTTTTTTCTGTTAGACTGGGTCTGGAATAATGCAGTAATTACTGATACAGGTATAAGTGACAAAAGAGTTCAGCTCAATCAGACCATGCCATCTATATCGTATCAAAAATAATACATTTCTCTTACGTGTAGGGATGTTACCCCGTTCGGGTACAGATGCAGATGCTGCAAGCATCAGAGAAGTTTTTATGAAGCTGGGCTATAAAATAAAGATCAGCAATGATCTTTCATGCGATGACATTTTTAAACTATTGAAAAATGGTAAGTAATAATATGTTCAGTGTGTGTATTAAATCAGCTGCTGTTTCTAAATACGCCTCTAGCCCTCAAATCTCTTCTTCCATGGTTCTTTTAGATATTTCACACCTACCAGTGGTTTATTGCTAAGGATGGCATGTACATCGTAGTTTCTATGTTTATTCATCTTTGCTGTCTCTCCATCTATTGTGCCATGACTGTTGTCTCCGTATCCTTTCTCATCTTCTAAAGGCAGCTGGAAAAAAGGCTGAAACTTAAATGCAGACTGATTTATATTCTGACCCTGGATCACTGAAGCTCTGTGAGTTGGAAAGAAACCTGCTTAATTGGGTAGCGGGGTTCTGTGCTGTACGCTTAGCGGCGCGGCCCAAGAGGTGCTCTGATCCGAGGGGGGGGGACCAAAACTGCCAGTGTGGGGACTGAATTACTCCTTTTAGAGAAACAACTTGTGCTCTGTTCGACTTGTGAAACAAAACACCCTTCTGTCAAGCGAGAGCTTTATGCTGCTGCTTGTGTTAGTACTGCTTTCTTCGGACTGTTGGCTGTTGGCTACATCTAGAGCGGTAAATTAAGTGGTGCCTGTAGGTGTCTGTGGCCCTGGAACGCAGTCTGTTCTGGTTAACTGTCGGAAGGTTCCCTGGCATGACTGTGGCTCATGCCTGCTAGCGCTCTCCCAGGTCACAGTTCGACAGTAAAAGTGTTCCGGGGATTATTCCCAACAGCCAGAGAATGCTCCCAGGCGTGGTTAATTTACTAGCATAGTTGCAGCCTGTCGGTTGACAGTAGCTGAAAGGGGGAAGTCAGATTCTCCCACTCAAAGCCTCTGTCTTACCTCTGCTTTAAGGCCTCCAAATAGACAGTGTAAACTACAGACTGTAGCCTGACTAGAGATTCCCCAAAAACAGCCCTTCCTGGCTCTTCCAGGTGCGGTGCTTGTCCATAGATTGTAGAAATGCCTGAGTGTGCATCCCTTGAGAAAACTCTAAATAGTTCAGTTTTTCCAGCATAGAAGTTCAATGTTTTGTCAAGCTCTAAACAGAAGGCTTCGGCTTTTGGGACTGTTATGCTTTCCATCTAGAAACTCTTGCATCTTCTTGAGCTTCCCCGCTAGGAATTCCTTTTGGATCCTTTCTTTTAAACCATGTTTGTATCTTTTCACGTATTTAAAAGAATCATCTTGGTCCTCAAGTACCATCCCCACAATGTCAGGCAACGAAAGGCATCAGAGAATCTCTGTTCTATGCTCTTTGCACACCACGAGATGGAAAAAAATACAAATCTACAAATACTTTATATCAAGCTTAAATGTGTTTAAGTACAAAATTCAGAGGCTTGAAAAATCTTTTAGACCTTGCTACAGGGCAAGAGGGAGAGAGAGAGGGGTAATGCTAGTGTCTAGGCTCCTGCAGCAGCAACAGCTTTCATGGTGTGTTCTGTTCCCGTATAATCCAAGTAGTTGAAGCATTTCTGATTGGAACGAGAGGTAAGACTTCCCTGTCCTTCCCAAAACTCAGAACTTCCCATCAGTCTGATCCCAGGTCACGAGCCCGTTGCCCGTGACTGCGTGAGCGAGGTGTACCGTTCCTGTGGAGACAACTGTGGGAACAGCCGCTTCGTCTTCTCATGCTGTTCCTGGCCTAATTCTGTGGCCGTGTCTCAGAATGGGTAGGGTTGGCCTTTAATTTGGGGTTTTCTGTGTCCAGCCTCCTGAAGTAAAGTAGGCTGGCTCCTTTTGCTCGGAAGGGAAAACTGGTTGGAGGTTTCTAAGCATGGGAGTGAGTTCTTAAAGGCTTCTGTCACATAGGGAGCATCAAATGTTCGAAGCTTTTAGGGAATTTAATTCTTTTTTTCTTTTTTCTTTCAAGTGTCCGAAGAAGATCACAGCAAGCGCAGCAGTTTTGTTTGTGTGTTGCTAAGCCATGGAGAGGAAGGATTAATCTATGGTACAGATGGTCCCATCGAACTGAAAACACTAACAAGCCTTTTCAGAGGTGACAAGTGCAGAAGTTTAGCGGGCAAACCCAAGCTCTTTTTCATTCAGGTGATGTACAACTGAACAATTATCATCAAATCAGCTGGATACGTTAAAAAAAAAACAAAAAACAAAAAACTGTTTCCCTTTAGGTACGAGTGCAAAAAGTTAATTATTTCTGAAATTGATCTAAATGGAATTACTTTCAGAATAAGATTCTCTTCAGGTCTAAAGGTGGCAGAGCCTGCCCTATTAGGGAGGCAGTATTTCTAATAGCTGAGATCGCATTACCTTCGTGCTATGGATTAAATCAAATCTTTCTGAACAGGAGCCAATATTTTAGTGAGTTTCTGAATGCACTTTTGAATGAATCATCTTAACTGAATCATGTAGTTGATTTAAATAAAAGCTAGTTACTTTTCTGAGTGTGTCTAATAGAAATGTGACATAAATTCCTGTTAATTTTGCAGTTTTTAATTGGAATATTATCGTCTTTAAAACGGAAAAAAAAAAAAATTAGTATTCTGATCACGATCACTGCCTTTCTTTATTTTTTGTTTTATTTTCCTTTCTCTTTTAACCAAATAGGCTTGTAGAGGGACGGAATTAGATTCTGGTATTGAGGCAGACAGTGGATCAGAGGAACCAATGTGCCAGAAGATACCTGTAGAAGCAGACTTCCTGTATGCATATTCTACAGCTCCAGGTGAGAGAGAGAGACTTGCAAAGGAATTTTTGTTTCTGAAATTGTACCTATATGTCAGCTTGTCTTGATATTGTAAGTGACAGTTTGCAGTTGTATCCAGTCAGGGGGTGACTACTTCTTTTGTTGTCTTTCATGGAAATACGAATTTTCTTCCCTCAATTGTTTTTCCTCCCCTGATTTGATTTCTTTTTGGTCTCAGTTCCTACAAAAAAAAAAAAAACAACCCAAAAAAACCCAAAACAAAACACACCACCAACCCCGAATATACATCTTTCTCCCTAGCAAACCCTCAAATGTTCATCTGCTACAATTCAGTTAATCTGACTCATGCAAATAATTTACAGCAAGAAGTAAAAGGTGTTACTACTTCCAAGAGAACAAAGCAACAAGATATCTGTAGATGCATTTACAGAAGTGGGTGATGAACACCAGCATATTATTTGCTTATCAACTCTATTTTTCATTGCATCCTGATACCAAATTAGTAGTGGGAAAGCCCTTAGTATGCCCTTTACGTTATCAGTTAGCAGAAGGAGGTTCCAGTCTTTAAATCACGTGGATGGTCCTGAAGACAGTGATGCTGAAATCCATTTTGCATCTCGGTTCCATCTATACTGTCACCTCTCCTCCTTTGCGTGCACTGTGTAAAGAAGTAGTAAGTGATTAGTGGCTAAGAGTGTTGCAGCACAAGACAGCTTTTCCTGCCTTTTGATTTTCTACCTACTTAAAGTTTTTCTTAGATTCGAAAAGATGAGAGGGTAAGAAGAATCTTTTGAGTTGGAAATCGCGGAGATTATAAAATCTAAATTTTTTCTGGGTTAGTGGTTTTGATTTTTTTATTTTAAAACATTGTTTTAATGGGAAACAATGCATTGTTCCTCTGACTGCTCTCCTGTCCTGTATCAGAGGTTGCTACGTCTGATGAATTTGACATCTCTGTCTTCCACAGGATATTACTCCTGGAGGAACTCGGCTGAAGGCTCCTGGTTTATTCAGTCGCTGTGTAAAATGCTGAAGGAACACGCAAGGAAACTTGAACTCATGCAGATTTTAACTCGTGTAAATCGCAGAGTGGCGGAGTACGAGTCCTGCTCAACTCGGCAGGATTTTAATGCGAAGAAGCAGATTCCATGCATCGTCTCTATGCTCACCAAAGAATTTTACTTCCCTTACTAAAAGAATTTCACCTGGGAATTTTTCAGTTCGTGTTCTTATCTGTAATTTATATGCAATGTTAGTATGGAATATCATTTAAAAATCTGAATTACTGTTCACTGCTGTGTGTGGCATAATGAACTGTCTCCGAGTTAGATATGTCCATTGTTAGAACGTAGTATGGCTGTGTTAGAAATGCGAACTTGAGTAGCTGAAGCACAGGCAAATTTGAAAGTAGTGCTCCGAGTATCTCAAAAAATTAGGAAGAGGAGACTGAAGAAAGATCAGATCACTTATCAGATCTATTTGGTGCTACACGTCACTTTGCTGAAAGGGCAGGGAAAAGAAACAGTTCTTGTACGTAGTTTCGTTTCATATCTTTGCCAACAGGAAGGAGATTCAGAATGCGGTATGTTTACTAATGATGGTAGTAAAATAGTAGTGTCATCATGCATTTCTTCTTAACTCAAGTTCCTAAAGTTTAGATTAGAAACTAACCTAAACTGTTTTTATAACTTGGGGCATAAACTGTGGCAAACAGCCATTTCATTTTTTACAGATAATTAGGAAGCATATTTAGAATACAGTCAGTTTTTTTTCCTGATCGTTTTATACCTTTTTGTATGGAGTATTAGGGAAAGTAATTATATCAACACGGTAGCTGTTTCAAAATAAATTTTGTATTCTGACCTTGAAGCTGAGTGACCGAGGGACCAGTCCCTAAGGGGGAGCTGTTGGGGCGTATTTTGACCCTTAAGCGTCGGGTCTGCATTCTGAATAGTCTGCTTTCCCCTTTCTGGCCATAAATAAGAGGGGGTTTGCTTTGTGCTGGGTGCGCGCCACGTTTAATCCCTGTGGAAACCTAGATTTGGGGTACTGGAGAAATTTCACTTCTTAACTCTAATATCGATTTGAGTTAATGACAAGACTTTAGCTAAAATGTGTTAACAAATCGTAAATTTATATCTTGACTCTGAATTTTGTGGAACAGGCTTTTACGAAATTGTAAAACATTTTTGTTGATGTTTCCACTTGTGGCAGTCCTTTTAAGATCAGAGGAAGACAGAATGGTAAATGACTCTAGGGTGCTTACAAAACAAGACTTAAAACTCTTTAAATTGTGTAGCAGAAACAGTGTTAGCGAATTGATGTTCTCTTCCAGAGGCATTTGGGGTTTTTTTTTAAATAATTAAATACTGTTTCCTAAATTGTATCATGCTTTTCTATGTGTATTACTTGTGTAGGATTGGATAGCTTTTGCCAATTAATTGTAATTATGTCCCTTTTTCTCAGTCTGCCTCACCACCTGAAGCTGAAAAGGAGCCGCTTTCAAGCGTTGTGTACCGTGTAGCCAGGTAATGCGAGTAGTGATTGAGACATGGGAAATGCAGGTTCGAAAGTTACGGAGAAGAGGCAGTTTCAAACACGGTAGAAGAGTTTTCTGCTGGCCGCCTGCTGAGTAGGAGGAATCCTCTCTCTCTTGTTGAAGTGTTTTGTGAGGGAGGGTTAGTCTGTTTTGACTGATTAAAACTTCCGTTCCAGGCAGATTTATTACCCACGCTTCTGTTGGAAAACTAAGTAGGCCCCTGTTAAACATACCTAAAAATAACATTTACACAAACGTATTATGTCGGTTTCTTCAGGTAGGTTGTGAGTTACAACAAGCAGCTGCACAGTTATTATGTTGTAAATGACTGACAGGACTTGTGTTAATCTGCTTCAAAGTAATTGGGAATAGGAATGTTTTTTGAATTCTTAATTATTTTGCTGTGGAGAAGTCCTCTCGTGGCGTTTGCTCTCCCCTTAGATTTAATAGGTTCTAGTCTTGATTCTTTTTGTTCCTTAAAGAAAAAATGATGCTACAACTTTTCCAATTGTCTTTAAAATAGAGTGAAACAAAGTTGGAGCTAAGCTACAATGAGGGAGAGAGGTAATATTCCCGCCAGCCCTTTCCTTTTGGGACATGAGTGAATTCTGTACAGTGCCAGGAAGGCTTCTGGGTGTTTCTAGCTGAGGGCAGGCATTCCAGTCGGTGGGAGTTGTGGGTAGAGACGGAGCCTGTTGGAGAAGGGAGAGGGGGAGGCGAGAAGGTCCTTGAACCCTCACTCTGTTTGGCAAGGAGCTCTGACCGGAGCTGGCGAGCTGAGCTCACGGTAACTGGGAAAACGTGATCTAGTCAGAAGATTGAATTTGGAGAAGAGGCAGTGGGGTGGAAGATTGTAATAGGGTACGCGTTTAGGGAAAACACGAGGAAAATAGGACAAACTGTTGTCGATAGGGTGATGCTTTGAAATGGATGAAGGCCATAGTGTAGAGGCACAATTGCCAGTTCATGCTTGCAGTAGGTTTTGGCTGGATAAATCATGGAAAATTGGAAGATGAAGGTCGAGCACTGGAAGCAAAGTGGAAGGAGGGATTGCACAATGTAATGAGAAAGAGGCAGCTGCCTTAGTTTGGGTGAAGCTGAAGGAGAAAGGAAGAGGTGATTCATGCTAAAAACCTGTCAGGAAACACGTGTCAGTTTTACAGCAGGTTCCGCTGGTAAAGGGGCAGTTGAATTATCTTTTTCTTGTTGGGTTATGTGGTAAAAGCTCGTCCGCGCACCCACAAAGCAGCACGGAAAGACAAGGGCGGGAGGGGAAGCCTAAATAATACCCTGGCGGGAAGATGCAGGGCAAGAGCATTTGGGGGTTGCACAGGATTTATTCTGGAATGCTTAGGGAAGGAACAAAAGGCACAGGAAGGGATGGATTTGGGTGGTTTGGGGAGGAACAGCTGTGGGGAAAATAGAGGTGTAAGGGGATGAAAAGGGCTGGTCGCACGCGAGTCATCTGCCACACCTGACCAGCACGGTCCGTCCTGACCGGCCAGCACGAGTGAGATGGTTTGTACCAGCAACTGGAGTGGGGATGTGGCCTCGAGGCGCCAGCATGGGGGAAACTGGGATCCAGGGTCAGCTGTGGCGCAGGCTGAGTGTCCCCATGCGTGTACGTTCCCAGCCATGGACCTCCATCCGTCCTGCTTAGGCAGAGAGGGGAGCAGGATGAGGCCGCTGACGGTGCCTGTGTTGGTGTCGGCGCTCGGGAGCGTCTGTGTGCGTTAGCAGCGTGTGTGATCACACGTGTGCTCAGGTGCATGTGTGTACACGCGGCGTACACGTGTGCTCTGCCTCTGCGCGCCTGCTGGCCCCGCGTCAGCCTTGCTGCGGGTGGGACCTGGGGACAGGGAGCTGCAGCGAGCTTACCTCTCTCCAGCCGTTGGATACAGCCTGATACAATTTTTTCCTAACATATCTCTTTAGAAAAAGCAATTTGGGAAGACTTGCCATCCAACAAACTCCTGAAATGTGAGGGAGACAACTGTGGGGTTTTTTTTTTTTTCCCAGAAGGGGCAGGAAATTAGTATGTTAAATATGGAAGCCTTCAGAGACCAGTGGTGAAAGGCTGGGGGGAAAACACTTGCCTGAAAGCGTTGCAGTTTTGAACACACGAACTGGTGGGAGCAGTTCATCGCTGCCCTAGGGAAAGCCTTTGTGCCGAGTGCGGCTGCCGTTTCCAAGCTGAGATGGAAAGCGCCCAACTGTGTTTTCACCTGCAGATACATATATGTGCATGGCTAACTGGATCACCAGTTAAATCCACATCCACAAGGCTACTAAAAAGCCCGGCCTTAGTATTTTGGTGATTTGAAAAGCCACCAGAACCACAAACATCTCGTAAATCAGTGATGAAGTTCACAAAGATGGCATATGAGACACCTAACAATTTTTACTGTTTGCTAAAGAACTCCAGTGTTTTAAATTTGTTTTAAATGCATTTGCTGCTCAGCAATGGAAGGATGAAGAAAATAAAGACTCAGGCTGAATGTGTGGAGGCAATTCATGCTGCCAGGTCAAGTACTCGCTTCTGGCTCGGCAAATCCTTAGGTTGAATGCAGTCTGTGTGCCCTTGTCCCGCAACAGCAACACTCCCAGAGAGTGTTTTTCAAATCTGGTTTTGTTAAAAGGAGAAAAAAAAGGCAGGTCAAACTGATGCTGCTGAGCCTCATGGAAACAGCCTGACCTTGAGAACAGAATCCACACTTTTGGTACTCTGCTCCGTAGCAGAAGAAAACCCATGTAACTTACTCAAAATATAAATTTGGGATTGCTCGGCCTGGAGAAGAGAGGGCTCCGGGGAGACCTTATAGTCTCTTCCAGTACCTAAAGGGGCTACAGGAAAGATGGGGAGGGACTTTTTTCTTGGGGCCTGTTGCGATAGGACAAGGTGTAATGCCTATAAACTGAAAGAGGGAGGATTTGGAGTAGATAGAAGGAAGAAGTTCTTTACTGTGAGGGTGGTGAAACACTGGCCCAGGTTGCCCAGAGAAACTGTGGATGCCCCATCCCTGGAAACATTCCAGGTCAGGTTGGACGGGGCTTGGAGCAACCTGCTGTAGGTGAAGATGTCCCTGCCCGTGGCAGGGGGGTTGGACTAGATGGCCTTAAAGGTCCCTTCCGACCCAAACCATTCTATGATGATACAGTTCTTCACAAGTTCCAGGGCCCTTTTTTATACACAATGCATTCCTCTTGGAAGTATGTATGGTTTCTCCGTACATTTTCACACAGATTATATTTTTAACCGTAATCTCACATTTATTTCTTTTCTGCTCAAGCTAGGCGCTATGCGTATAGAATCAGTTAGAAATATTAGCAGTAGGAATAATAATTGATAAATTATAACAGTAACAGCAAAAGACTCGTCTCCTCGTCCTACGAGGAATGCTACTCATTACCAGGAAAAACCACCTTTCAGCTGGGTATTTCCTCCTGCCAATGACTGCCGGCAGCGGGACAGTCCCCACAGAACTCTGTTTTTTTGAGATAACGGGGTGAGAAATAAACTACTGCTTCATTACCACAGGGTGTCACTGCAGATAGCACGATAATCTCCCAAACGCACGTTAATGAGTCATTTAAAACCAAAACCAAAAGCCGCCTGAATGAAGCAACCCCGGTCGCATCTCCCAGTGGCTGGTTGCTGCCTGTCAGCCTGAGTGTTTATTGCATCCTGGGATTTGCATCCCGAAGTACGTGAGAACATCGCATGGCTGCTTCCCAAGAAAACCTCCCCATCTTTCTCGCGTGTCAGAGTACACCAGAACCAGCTCCTTTTGAGGCAAAAAGGTTGTCCCTGCTGTCCGAGACCTACCCAGAGAGCGCTTCCAACTATGGAGCATCTCCCCCTGCGGATCCCTACCACGCCGCAGCTAGTCCCGTAACATTTAATTAAAAAAAATCCCACCACAGCCCCCCCCCCAAAAGCTTCTGCCGTGCCTGTGGTGACGGCCTTCAAGCAGATGGATGGTGCAATAGCTTGCTTTGCTTGTGTTATGAAAGGCCATTGCTGGAAACGGAGAGAAGAACTTGCCTCGCAAGCTCTCAAATTTTATTTTTATGCCTTAAAAGTCGAATGCTGATGTTGGGATTTTCCTGGATAATCACCAAACTGCAACTTAAGACCTGCCTTTGCCACCCAAACGCCGTGACCATTAAGAAAATACTGGTTCTATTTATTTAACTGCAAGACCTTTAAAGAGGGCAGTGCAAACAACCATTGCTGCGCAATTTACGCTCTTCTGTGCAAAACCATGAGCAGTACTAAACGCTGACTTACAGGGGGATTTAAATTCGTAGGATCCCTCTTACCAGACACAAGCATTTCCTCTTTCTCTCCTTATCTGCTTCTGGTACTGAAACCAGAACGTTTTGGGTTCCCTTTTATCCCATTCAGCTCAAAGCAGCTTCCTCAAACGCGCAGCCCGCACCTCTCCGACATCGTGCCACGCAAAAAGGCCGGCTGAAGGCAGACGGAACCTCCTCTGGATAGCGCGGTCCTCCTGCAGAGCCCCTTCACCCTCCTTTGCCTCCTCATCTGCAGCTGGATGCCCGCGCCCAGCTCTTCCCACCTCGCCTCGGCTGGGGCTAGGAGCTTCCAGGGGGAGGGCTGACCTCCAGGGGACAGGGAATGCGGCTGCTGCGGGAGGTCCCGAGCCCCGGCCGCGCACTCGGGGGACCACGGGTTCCTCACCTGACGTCTGGTGCCGTTGGCCGAACCGCGGGTAGGACTGGTGAGCCTTCTCCGCTCAGCCTGCCTGTTACGAAGACCTCAGGAAGGCCATAAATAACCCCGCGTGAGCCGCGGTCTCTCTGCCCTTCAGCCTCCACATTTAAAGCAGACATCGGTTCGCCCATCATTCATAATTCTTGGTTAACCTTTTCTTGACCAGGAGAGGGTCTATGCAAGATTAGGTGACACTACTATGATAAAAATGTCTCCTGAGATCTACGGAAGATGGGAGAAGCATAGGAAGAAGGACCCGGCTGTCCCAAGTCTCTGGGAGATGGTACCACCTCCCTGCCTTGGGCTCAGTCGTTGCCGCTTGCTGAAATGCTGCAGAGTGAAGGCACCTGGGGGTGAAATGACAACCAGACTCTTCCCCCCGCTTTCACTAGTCCCCAGATTTTACACCTGGAATCTTCCCGGGGGCTGGATGTGATGGAGAAGCCTCCCTGGCCGGCACCCTGCTGTAGTGGGGCTTCCTGGTCTCGCTGCAGACCAGCTCTAAGTGCCAGCGCTGTGCAGGGCTTGGTGGCCCCCAGGACTCTGGGTTTCTGTAGGCAAGCCCAACGGGTGGCACTGGCTGACTTTTGTAAGTCAGTCATGGGAAAAAAGAGCGGGGTTTTGGGTCGTGCTGAAATCAGTTTTAAAAAGGCAGGTGGCTCGGCTGCCCAAAGCGACCTGGGCCCGTGATGACGGCAGGAGAGCAGCCAGCTATTGCTGGAACCCCGGCAGCAGGGAGGGACAGGAGCCCGGCGAGCATCGTCACCTGTCCCTGCGGTCCCCAGCTGGGTGCTGCGAGGGCTGTATCCCAGAGGGTGGTGGGGCACTGGAACAGGGTGCCCAGAGAAGCTGTGGCTGCCCCATCCCTGGAGGTTCAAGGCCAGGTTGGATGGGGCTTGGAGCAACCAGGTCTAGTGGGAGGTGTCCCTGCCCAGGGCAAAGGGGTGGAACTGGATGGTCTTTAAGATCCCTTCCAACCCAACCCATTCGATGATTCTGTGATCTCCTCGGGGCAGGCTGGGTGAGCTGGGGACACCCTGCTGGGGTATGTGGTCTGCAGGCTTGACCTGCTGGGGCATGTCAACGCAGGCACTTTTTGACCAGCTTTCCCCAAAAGTACCAGGGAAGGGCAGGGGGAGCGACAGGAGAAGCAGCCAAGTGGGATAGCCGGGAGAGAGGTGACACCTCCGACCACCACCTTCAACTACAGCCCAGCAGCTCTGGAAACCTGCGGGGGAGACGAGGAGGTTTTGCAGCAGTACATCAGCTCCTCTGAGTCTGTTAACTTGGATGTTGACCTTAGGAATGTAATCAGAGAGCTGATTATAAATAGTTTGTGCAGTTGTTGATGACATTAAAATGTGCTGCGGCAGGCGGCTGGAAGCAGAGGGTTACTCCAGTGTGTGCCCGGGATGCTGTACCCTCAGTCATCTGCGGCTGTACGGCAAGCCTGAAAAAGGGAAGTGGCTAAAAAAAAAATGGTCAGAAAATGGTCCCGGGGGGGGGGGGGAAAGGAGGAAGCAGCCTGGCTTACAAAACAAGGGGGGAAACAAAGGGGAACGGGCCAGGGAGCGGAGAAAATTAAGAAGGAAGGAGGACAGTCGCTGCGAGAGATCGTAGTCCAGGCATGGACTTAACTTGGAGCTAAAAAAATGCTCTGCAAGGAAAAAGGCTAAACCAGCAAAACCCCCAAACCGGGGGGATGCCCTAAATAGCAGAAGTAAAAACCTGCAGGTGAAACTGTCGGTGCTAACTTGTGTTTGGAGGGCAGGATGTGAGGGAGCTTGGGAGAAGGAGCGGGCAAAGGAGGTGGGGAAGGAGAGGAGCGAGAGGCGGCGACCCAGCAGGTCGGGGCTCCTGCTGTAGCCCAGAGCTGCGGCAGCATCCCGAAATGGGCACAAAAGGTCCCCGGGAACGCCCGATTGTATCAGCCAGGAGCTTGGGCAGGTGTTGTGGCCAGACCTGCGCGGCCTCCGCAAGTGGAGGAAAGCCAACTGCCTCCTGGAAAGCCCCAAACTTTACAACCTCGAGGCCTCCACAAGGGAAGGGCAGGGAAGGAAGCAGTGGGGCAGGAGAAGGAGGGAAGGAGACGGTGCGGGGCAGCGTAAGAGGTGGCGGTATCAACCCGCCGGGGGGTTTTCAGCAGTTACTGTGAAGAGTTTTAAGGAGAGATGCCAGGAGCTGTGTGGGATGCTGCTCTGGAGCATCACCCAAATGGGGGTGGCCGCTGGGAAGAAGGCGGAAGAGTCCTTGTCGGGCAGCGGAGCAAGGATGGCTTCGGTGGGCAAGGGGGACCAGGAAAGGCCTGGAAAGCAAAGACAGGCTGTGCCAGAAAACGGCATTTGGAAGAGAACGGTGAAGCAGCAGAGAGATGCAAGAGGAAGGGGGCGATGACCAACGGTGGGCTGGGAAAGCCACCACAACAGCCGCCCCCAGGAAGCTGTCCGTGGGGAAAACCGCCTGCGCCAGGTCCCAGCAGAACATTGGCTCCAAGATGTGGAGCTCCTGAGCAAGGGTTGTAGCTGGAGGGATGCCCTGGAAAGGCCGGATCCTTCGCAGGCGAGTGTGTAGGTAAGGCGAGCTCTGCCGGCATCCCTCACCGGCGGCTCCCACATTTGGAGAGCTGCTGAGGTCTCCGCACGCTGGTTCCATTATTCAGGACGGACAGACCTGGAAGCTTCAGGTTTCTCTCTGTCCTGCCTCTGGGGACCACCTGGTTTTTGGTTTGGCAGGTGAATGGTGCTGGGGCAGAGAGCGGACCCATCCGTCAGCAGCACAGGGCATGGAGTGGGATTTGTGTCTATGGATCAAGAAATCCCTGTGGAAAGGTGTGTCAGGACAAGAGGAGGGGAGAAGTATGGGGCGCCCCTCGTTCACTACTGCGAGTTGGAGGATATGGGAGAAAAACTGCTCATATGTGTAATTCATAGATGGGAAGATTTTGCTGAGAGAAGCAGCAAAAAAAACATTATGAAGGACTAAAAGGAGTGCTCTGAGAGACGCTACGAAGCACGTTATTTTCTGCCCCTTCAAAACAAAGCAGCAGTTATCAGCCTTGTCCTGGTGACTGAGACGCACGGAGGTACTGAAGGATGTCTTATTCCTGACACCCGAGTGCACGCACAAGGTGACAGCAGCAGCTCTCGCGGGTGCCAAGCTCTATAAACCCATTTAAATCAATACAACATTCCCGTCGAGCCAGTCTGCCCAAGTTCTGGCTGGAGCTGTGTCCCTACGGCTGGACTTCAGCATCCCCCGCTGTGAATTTTTTAGGGCTCGGCGTCACCAGGTTGTAACGCCGCGGGAGGCAGAACGTAAAGCAATCCATAACCTAAAGGGACTATATTTTTCCTACCCAAGGTCTGAGCAGAGTGAGAAAACGAACACTCTTTACTGCCAGAAGACACGGCGATACAGCTAGTAAAAATAATGCTTCTATGAACGGTGAAACTTCAGTCGTCGAACTTCCTGCGGCTTCGTGCTTCCTGTTTATGTTCCTTTCATGCCACGCGTACGAAGGGCTGAGCTCTCCTCTCTCAGGGCTCTTTGGGTGCTCTGCACAGTCCTACCTGCCTCGGCACCCCGTGCCTGTGGCTCTCCTGGAAGGAGGACCCCAGCACCACCGCAGCTCCTCCCCATCTCTCCTCCCTGTGGAGCCAGTCGGGATGCTGAGGGCCGGGGAAAAGGGGCACTGAGAAAACGCGGTGACACGTGGCCTCTTTTCTTTGGGAAAACAAAATAAAAGCAAAATGCGAACCTGTGTCAGAACAAAGGACTTTTCTGCGCACGTGTTTCTTCACCGGGGAAGAGGGTGACAGTGACAGCGGCCATGGGTGGTTTGTTCTTGCAGGGATGGTCACGGGGGTTCTCCAGCGCCCCGGAGATGAACACGGTGTGTGAAACCGGTGTGCAGCGTGAAAGCAACGCAAAGACAGCACCACCTTTTTTAACGACCAGTTGTAACGCCGCAGGCGATTTAAAAAGAAAACCGGCCCTACATTCCAGTGGATGGACAACGGCCCCACTAAACCAACCGCCCTTCTTTCGCTACCCAGCATCCAGGTGACGAGCACAAAGTGCTGGGCAGCGTCACGGGGAGCCCGGTCACTCGCTGGCTTTACTCCGGGTTTAAGCTGAAAGCCACATCGATTGCAGTCTGACCCGCAGCCGAGTCGTGGCAGTAGGGGAATAAACCCAGGGTGCTACCAAGCCGGGAAACGAGATTCCAGCGTGGATGTACGCGCAGAGGCTGGCACTGAGCGAGGGGCCATTTCTGCGCAAGGGCTCTGCAAAAGGTCGGAGCAAAACGTCACAAACCTCTGGAGCTCAAAGATACCAGTTGAAAAAGTGTAAAACTACAGCGTCAGGCTTCCTCTGCCTCGGGCTTCTCGTTTTGACTGTATCCTGATCTCTCCATAGCTGCAAGAGATAAGGTATCTGCAGTGGAGTTCACCATTTGCCTCCTTTCAAAAACAGAGGACCATTTGTTTTGCTGTCTTGCAAAATGTTGCAAAACACTCCAAACACTGATTGCAGGCGTAAGTCAACAGCTTTGCTGGTGCCGCCCATTTCCAGGCTGGTTTTACTCCACGACTTGGAGTCTGGAGAAATTACTGCCTACAAGAGACAGTAGCGCAGCCACAGCAGAACTCCTGCAACTCCACTCGCCGAGGTCCCGCGGGGATTTTGGTTGGGAAACGGCAAAACTGAAACTCAGCTCTAATGAGGTTAAAGTGAGCTCCTGGGGGTGGGGGGAGGAACCATCGAGGAGAATTTAGCCCAGGATTTTCAAGGCTGTTTTAAGGTGCAGGCAGCGCTGCCGGCCTCACCGGCATTGTGCCGGGCAGCGAGGAGAAGTCTTACCACCGGGGTACCGGGCAGCGCATCGGGGCTTGCTGTATTCCAGGGATTTAATTTCCAGCTGGGATTAGATGGTTTTGGCCAGCCAAAATCCAAAAAGCTGTGGCGGGTCAGGCGGGCTGAGGACTGCGTCTTCGCCGTTCCCGGTTTACCATAGGCATGGAGTAACAGGGATGGCCTGGGGCCAGGAGGAGCCCTGCAGGACAGACACTCAACGAGCCCTCCAAACCCAGTGGCTTTTGTCCTTGAGGCATTTCCTTCACCTCAGCAACAGAACCAGCAGCTCCGCGTGCAACCAGCAGCATCTGAGTTCTGGTGGGAAGTGGGAGATGAGGAGCAACCTGGCAACGCCGGGCGTGGAGAGAGAGGTCGTACCTTTCACCAGAACCACTAATAAAGAGCGAGAAAGGGGCATTTTGAGCAGCCTGGCTTCTTTCGCCCTTCTCATGTCCTCAGCTCATCAGGTCTACCGCAACCCAGAGCCTGTGACTGAAGGAGAAAAAACAATCGTGCATCTTGATCTTTTTTTTGGTTGATATCATAGCTTGGCTGTGCTGTCAGGTCAAGGGACAGAAGAGCAACGGTGAAGTTAAAGTGCTCGACGTGAGAGACCAGATGGGACGACAGGCCAAGCAACGAAGCTCTTCTCAGAGCCACCTTCTCTGCCTGGGCCCTTTTGCACATGAAACTGTTCAATGCAGCGGCATTTGGCGTTGGCCAAGGGGGAGAAGCCGCTCAGCTGGACAAGCTGCAACTTTGCACTGGGAGAAGCGAGAGATGTTACTGCTCAGAGGGCTGGATGCTAAAAATCGCATCGCTTTGGACAACCGGCCACGGACCAGCACCTGCGGAGCAGCGAGGAATTGCAAATGAGCCGAAATGAAAACGAAACCTGTGAGGAACCAGATTCCCCTGGTTGGGAAGAGAGGGGAGATAACGTTAAATACGGGGTGGGGAAAAGGATGGGAAGCCTGTGCAAATACCACCGGCAGACCTGCTAACAGCTTTTGTGTGAATGTTCTCTGCAACTATTCCACAAACTATTTACAACTGGTTTATGTGCATTAAGTGTTGGCTTGCCAAGCTATGAAACATTACCCTTTCTTTGAAGCTGACTGGGAACCATTAACACCTGCTTATCAGGATTTTACATATCTAGCCCAAGGTATAATTTTATAAGGCTTTCCAACTCCGGGCTCTTCAGCCAGCTCCGCTCCACAAGTGAAAGGGTGGTGCGGGAGGAAAAGGAACGCAGTGAAATTATACCTAATTGCTTTTTCTCCACCTCTATCACCCAGGGAGCAGGTGAGTCAGCATTCCCAAAGAACTACTTTCCTGGGAAAGGAGGAGCTCTGCCTTGCCTCTGCTTTTGATAGCTGCATACTAAAACTTTCCTGCAGGGTTGGTTGCTGCTTATCAGCGCTGTAACAACGCATACCTGCACAGTGCTCCTTTCTCCTTTCACTAGGAGGAGGATTTGCCACCCCACACCAAATTATTTAAAGCAAGGTGCAAATAGGCAAATTGTAACCACAAGCATCTGAGTCCTGTTTTTCCAAACAGTCCCACTAATTCCATGTACTACTGAAATCCAGTTGGGTTCACGGGGCCAGGTGTCACGTCATGACTTACAGAGCTAAGGAAGCAAGCCTTCTCCTGGCTTTAAATCACCCAAACAGCTGCTTCTGGTTGTTGCTGTTGTTTATTTCTTTGGGATACTGAAAATACAAGTACAAATATATTGTGCTACTGGAGAACCACCGTACAATATTATTTCTTGTAGCGCCGCACAAGAGCAAGGTTCCTGAGAAAGCGAGACGCGTTTGTACCAGGCACTGTCAAACTGCGTAAGATGAGATGGCCGTTATCTCCGGGAGCTTATGGTCCACACGGATAGAAAAGACAAAATCTGAGAGAAATAGGAGCAACAGGGAAACCTCACGGCGGGCAGGTAAGGCTGGGAAGGTGACTCCGATTCCCTGAGCCTGAGCTGGTGCTGACTCTGCTAGCCCACATCCGAAGACTGCCTCTCTGAAGATGGAGGTTGGTTGATCTCCTGATTAATTTTAATTTGGGCATTTTAGCTCGGCCTATTTAAAACTCCCCTGCATGGCGACAGTTTTTTATCTGCCTGCCTCTCTCTGATCTGCGCCTGGGAAGTCAGCAGGTAGAGCGCCTTGCGAGCCTTGCTTCTGCGCTGCATGTCACTAATTAAAGAAGCCATTCAAAATAAAGCTCCTACTCATATTCTCTATTAATAGCCCACAGTTTTTCTCCTCCCTCCCCTCCCACAACCTCTTTCTTTTAAAGTGATAAAGCAACCCTGCCCAGATTAGATCTCGGGAAGAAATTCTTGACTGTGAGGGCGGTGAGACATGGGCCCAGGTTGCCCAGCAAAGCTGTGGCTGCCCCATCCCTGGAGGTTCAAGGTCAGGTTGGATGGGGCTTGGAGCAACCTGGTCTGGTGGGAGGTGTCCCTGCCCAGGGCAAGGGGGTGGAACTAGATGGTCTTTAAGGTCCCCTCCAACCCAAACCATCATATGATTCTATGATCCCTTGCACTAAAATACTGACTCAGCACCTTTTCAGCTGCTTCCAAGCATTCCCCAAGACGGTTTCCCCATTAAATATGCCCCATCAACACCCCAGTAACGATGGCAAATTCTGGGAAGAGATGACTTAAAACCGATGTCAGCTTTTACTATGCCATGAAAGGTTTCTTGTTCAGCCTCTGACACTGACGATCCGCTTGCCTCCAAAAAGAGTCCCTTCCTCAGTTGCGTGGGCTTAGCAAACCTGAGAGCGGGGCAACGGTCAGAGCGACAGAAATGACTCGCCAAAAGAGAAGTGCTGCGAGAGGGGCCGGAGGAGAGATGAGTCACGGGGGAGCTGCGCTCCAGAAACAGCTCAGCAGGGCCAGCTGCTGCCTCTCAGAAAACGAACTCGCCGGACTCGATGGGCCGGCACCAAAGGGAGCAGCCGAGGAGCTCGGTTGGCATCAGCGAGTCCCGCGCGCTCAGGAGAAGCTGCATCTGCTCTTGCTTTGGGAGGACTGTCAGCTGGGTGCGGAAAAGCTCTCCGGAGATCGGTGTCACCAGGCCAAATACAGGCAGGCAGCAGGCAGCAGACGGGACTCGTTATCCAAAAATGACTCCGCTGCTAAGAATTAAACGCTGATTAGGAAAGGCAAAAGAGCCAGAGCTTTAAAAAGGGTGCCGACTTGGAAATAGATTTGTAACTTGCAGTGACCATTTTAACGTAAGGTAGAAGAGCCTTAAATTCTTAAATTAAATGTTTATAATTGGCTCTTTTTTTTTTTTNTTTTTTGTGAGTCACACTGGGCTGTCACCCAGGCTGCGTTGCAGTATGAGCTGGGGCGTGCACCAAAGAGGAAAGGCTGGAGCTATATTTAAGTAGCGCCCCCCAACCCCGAAACGTGGCGTCAGAGGCTGCTGCAGGGTCAGACGAGCTGGGGGGGGGGCACACAGAGCACTGCCAGTTCTGCCAGCAGGAGACCTCCAGAGCAGGACTTCCCCCCTGGTGGCACCTCTCTGCCTCCACCACCCCCTCGAGGGGGCTGGTGTGGTGGCCACGTCCCAGCACCTCCTGCCTCTCCAATGGTCCCTGCTGACCCCCATTGCCCAGCACGGGGCCACGCTGGCGTGGAGCACGGGAGGCAGGGATGGGAGGTGGGATGCTGGTTTGCCCATGCATCCCACACATGATCCCCAGGGCAGCCTGGGGAAGGTCCCACGGGTGGGCCGGCTCCCTCCGTCCCCCCGTCCTCCAGCTCCAGAGGGAAGGAAAGCACCCCTAGCACGGGGTGGGACCTTTCTCCCCATCAAAGCCATGGGATATTGGCAGGATTCGCGGAAGAGCGTCGTCTGCTTCAGATGGTGATCGATGGGGGAATGTGCCTGGTAAGCATTTCTGGGATGAGTGTCCCTGGAAAGGCTTCTTTATACGTGAAAATCCACTACAAACAGAAAGTGAAAAGAGAAAAAAGTCCCTTCCCCCTCAACAAAGAGAAGTGACCTGATTTTAATAATAAGTAAGTTTTGAATGAATACATCAAAGCCTGTGTTTACACATGATATGAAGCAAAGCTCTTAATATCTCATTATTATCCAGAAGAAAAAGTATTTGTTCTGCTTTGTCGAGCCAATAGGCAATATATCACTTATCTTTTTGTTCTACCTCAGTTTCACTGGGAAAATTGCCATAAAAGCTTCCACTTCAGCGAAACGCTCTATTAAAGCAGGGCTAAGCAGGATCACTTTCAGGTAGGATCTGCTGAAGCAGCCTGGCTCCCGTCCAGGTTTTCTCTGCCAAGCTCCGCTCCAGCCCTGAAATGTCAAGATGCTGTGCGTGTTTCTAAAGGACTGCTTTCCCCCTCGAAAATTTGCTGCGAGGGCCAAGAGACGTGAGTAACTAAAACAGTCTCACAATGCTGGTGTTAAGCAAATTCCTTGTTCCCTCTCTTCTCTCCTGCAGAAGAAAATGAAGTGTGTACAGCAGCTGAGCTGGCAGAGCGACGGGCTGAAGTACTGCAGCCAGATAAAAGCCCTGACAAGTAAAATGAATAATCGCCCCAGCCCTCGACGGTGTTCTTCTCCGTCGGATATGGGTTGTTGGCTCAGAAGACAGGCTCTCCCCACCTCCCCGTCCTCCTGGGTGCTGCCAGACCAATACGATGGGGAAGGTATAAAATTTCCTTTGTAGAAAAGATGCCGGTCGTGGGTTATTATTTTATCTCTTGGCTCTAACTGAATTCGCTAAGGGCTGGATACAGCAGCACCTTAATGAGGACACTTGCTTTACTGAAAGTGTAAGTAAGGCTTTGAGTTCATAGAAACATAGAATGGTTTAGGTTGGAAGGAACCTGAAAGATCATCTTTCCACCCCCCTGCCCTGGGCAGGGACACCTCCCACCAGACCAGGTTGCTCCAAGCCCTGTCTAACCTGGCCTTGAACCTCCAGGGATGGGGCAGCCACAGGTTCTCTGGGCAACCTGGGCCAGGGGCTCACCACCTTCACAGGGTGAAGAATTTCTTCGTAATATCTATTATAAATCTCCCCTCTTCCAGTTTGAAGCCATCGTACCTCGTCCTATCATTACATGCCCTTCTCAAAAGTCCCTCCCCAGCTTTCTTGTAGGCCCCCTTTAGGCACTGGAAGGGGCTCTAAGGTCTCCCGGGAGCCTTCTCTTCTCCAGGCTGAACACCCCCAGCTCTCCCAGCCTGTCCTCACAGCAGAGGGGCTCCAGCCCTCCCAGCATCTCCGGGGCCTCCTCTGGACCCGCTCCAACAGCTCCGTGTCCTTCTGCTGTTGGGACCCCCAGAGCTGGACACAGTATTCCAGGTGGGGTCTCCCCCGAGCGGAGCAGAGGGGCAGAATCCCCTCCCTGGCCCTGCTGCCCACGCTGTGGGGATGCAGCCCGGGATGTGGGGGGGTTTCTGGGCTGCCAGTGCACGGTGCCGGCTCCTGGTGAGCTTCTCATCCACCAACACCCCCAGTCCCTCTCCTGAGGGCTGCTCCCCATCCATTCTCTGCCCAGCCTCTATTGGAATTCCGATGGAAAAATTTTATTTTGTCGGCTAAAGAAGTTACTGTTCAGAAATCTAGTCTGAGCAAATAGACTTTTCCATCCTGGAACAGTTTTCTGTAATTATTACTTTAATTATTACCAATAAAAACAAAGCAACACTCCCACCATCTAGCATCTTAGCAATCAGAAGATCAGCACAGCTGGAATATGAGAGCTGAGAAGTACTCACTAATTTAGACACCCTGTTAAGCCTCTCAAGGGTAGTTCTCCCCGCTGGCGTAATCCAACGGAAAACAATTATCCCATGGATAGATTTGCTCTGAAATGCGTTAAGGAAATTCCCTCTTTGTGGGGAGGAGGCCCTCAGGCCATGCCTCTGTCCCCTGAGATGCCGTGACCAAGTCCCACCAGGAACGGGCAGAGGTCCACATCCCACGGAAGCAGCCTGAGCAAGCTACGTGTCACCCTGCAGCCATTGGAATGGGAAAGAAGAGGAGGAAAGACCACAAAAATGTTGACTTAAGGAACCTGGGCAAAACAAAGGCAAAGAGGACGAGCCAGGGCGCTCTCCCCATCCACGCTCCTGCGCGTACACGTAACGTCAGGCACGTGAAAACTCTCTCAGAACCTGAGAGGAATTGCTCATGTCCTTGTATTTAAGGGCATATTTACTCAATTGGGACTTCAGTGAGTTGGTTTTGTTTCCCCCCAGATGTTGCATAAGGAAGAAGAGACCCAGCTGTATCTCCAGGGCTCCAGCGGCGATGGTTTGCAGATGCTTCCTGATGGCCACTGCTCTGCCCGTCCCCCTCCCCGTGCCCAGGCTGGAGTCACAGCAAAAGCGACAAAGAGGCAACAAGTTTTAGTTTCCATTAATTTTAATAAGATATGAGGAAAAAATTGTTGCCTGTGAGGGTGGCGAGACCCTGGCCCAGGCTGCCCAGAGAAGCTGTGGCTGCCCCATCCCTGGAGGTTCAAGGACAGGTTGGATGGGACTTGGAGCGACCTGGTCTCGTGGGAGGTGTCCCTGCCCAGGGCAGGGGGGTGGCACTGGGTGATCTCCAAGGTCCCTTCCAACCTAAACCATCCCATCATTCTATGAAACACCAAAGACCAGACAGTCCTCTTATTCACACCAGTATAAGCACAAAGTAAATCAAATTAAAAAAACAAAAAAACCCCCAATGAATAAAACTGATTTCAGAGGAGTAATCAATTGCAAGTTGTTAAAGTGTTAGCCAACATTTTTTCCATTATACTTGGGGTGATTATTTGTGTTATAGTAATATGCAAATACTTTAAATTCTGAACTATAATCAGAAATTTCATATTTTGGTTTGGTTTTGTTTGGTCTTTTTTATAGAAAGGTGCCATTACTATGTAGTATCTAAAAAAAATATCAGTGCTGCAGACTACATCAGCATCAGAATGTTTTTCACAGGACAAATGAAAATTGAAAACAAATTTCACTGTTCGTCATGATTTCAAATGGGTATAAGACACTCAGGAAGACATGGGGAATATTATTAAAGTAAGAATTACAGGACTCTTGCAACTGATTTATTTTCTTGATAAGCGCTGGCCTGTAATGCAAATTACCAACGTGGTTTCCGCTCCAGAGCTTTCCTACTTTAACATACCAAAAAACCAAACAGGCTGGCTGTGGGTGAGTACGTAAGCTTGGGCCCAACTCCATGAGAAAATTCACCTACTCCAATTCTACAGATAAAAAGTCATGTTGCCTGTGCCAGGGTTTTTAAGAACCAAAACGATGGAATAGTCAGCTCCACGAGCCCCACACCAGCAGCAACAACAAAAAAAGAAAAATCCGTAAGTATTATTAAATTTTAAAAATAAGCTGGACGGCTTATTTGCCTCCTGGAACTTAAAGGGTTCCCATTTTCAGATTTTTTTTCCTCACAGAAATGAAGGCCAGGCCAGAAAAGTCCATCTTTCATGAAGGAAAGACGGGATGCTAATGGAAACAATCAATTCCAGTTGCTGGATCCCTAAGGAAGGTGATTAAAAGAGTAAGTTGCAAACTTTGTCAGTTCTGCAGAGAAAAAGCCGTGGCTATTTGATGCTTCTGGGTTAAATTTTCTGATTTCAAAGCTGCCAGGTCTTACTGAAACAGCAAAGTCACGAGAGGTAAAAGTCTCTTTTTAGAGGGAATGAGTCACCGCTGCAAGTTAAGTTTAGAAAACAAAACCTGCCCATTCCCGTTACCTTTCAACATCAAAAAAAAGAAAAGAATCACCACAGCAGATTTGACTTCTGGTATATCCTGCGAACTTGCGATGCTAGAAGCCGTGGAGGGAAATGCTGTTGTTAATGCCTCGAATGCGCCCTGCCGAGATCCTTGAACGTGCCCCGCTGAGATCGGCAGAAGGCGGTGGGAAGAAACGGCACGAGCGAGCCGCAAATTCTGCTCGACGCTTTGCCTTGTGTTCCTCAAGGAAGCCAACTGCGTTTTATTTGACCAAAACCAATTAATGTCATTCACGGCGTTGCCACTTGGTGAATAAGCAGTCCTCCGAGTGCGATATTGAATTATTAATATGAGGGTAAGCATTCTCTTCCCCACAATATCTGCTGATACACAAACTGCAGTCTTTCTCACAGTTGGCTCGCTCTGTACAACAAATTAAAAGCGCGTGCTAGAAACGACCGCTGCCACCGAGCACTGCAAAAGCCAGCCCCAGCCGCTCTTCCCTTCGCTCGGAGGGAGGTGTCGGGGCAGTGCCGGGCACCTTTCCTGTCCTGAGCTATTTGCAGCCATCCCCAGTCACGTCTTTATCAAGGCTTTGGACAAAAGCATCTTCCGAACAGCTTCTAGCCCCTAGAAATTCATGGCTTGAGGCGGAGTTGGTGTCTTTACATTTAAGAGCATCTCATTTATTTATTTTTTTCTTCTGCGAATGCGTGTGGGTGCTTTTTTGGATCCCCCGTGAACTTTCGGCACCTCAAAGCAGGATGTCTCACTCTTTAACTACCTGTTGCATGAAGATCCTCCTCCTTCTGTTTGCTTTAAATCTGCCACCTGCTAGTTTCACTTGATGCTCTCTAGTTCTTAGATGAGAAAAGAAAGGAAATAATGCATCCCCACTCTTCTCTGCTCGTGATTGTGTGTTCTGTCTCATCTGACTGTTTTCTGCTGGTTGTCATTTCTCCATCCTAAATAATCCTGGTCACTCGAATCCTTGAATCACCCTAACATCGAGGTCGCTCCACATCTCTAGTTATCTTTGTTGTTCTTCTCTGGATCTTTGCCATTTCTGTCACACGGGCCAGAGCTGCCAGCAGCAGGTACGCTGCAGCCCTCCCCGCGCTCTCCGTTGTGCTCCGTCCCGGCATGTCCCACCAGCTTTCCTCTTTCCCACCAGCCACAGCCTAGCCTGACCCTTCTGAACAAGCTGTGACGGGTCACTACCATGTCCTGCTGATCAGCTCCTCTCCCCGCATGTCTATTCAGTCAACATGCTGATCCAAAGCCAGGTGTCCCAGGTCCCTCACCCTCCTTCCACTGTGGGCTTCACGGAGATCAGTCCCACTGGTCTCTTCTCTTCTAGAAGTATCTGGGAGAACCTGCCATGTGAATATGACCCTTCCTTGCTGCTGCTTCGCAGCTGCTCCAGGGACCTGTGTTCCTCCCCATCAGTGTGGACTTCTCCACCCTGCTGTGAGTGTTTCTGGAGAAGTTTTGGAGGAGATGCTTGATTTTACCATCCTGCCTTGCTTCCAAAACCTCTCCCTTGCCCTTTCCTACTTCATCGGTGCACATGTGGACCACAGGCACCTGCTAGGCCCCAGCGTTTTTTGGGAGGCGGTGGATTCCTGACCACCCATGGGTCCCTTCCAACCTACATTATTCTGTGATTATCTTCTCCTCAGTGCAAGCAGAGCACTTGCCAAAACAGGAGGACTCGTCACCCTCAGGGGCAGACTCCCCACCCCGTTGCTAGCTCAGTGTCCTCTGCATGTCCAAGGCTGCCACCGCAGAGGGTCTTCACGGCTCCTGGGGAACACATCCCTCTCCGTTTGCCGTCCAGCTGGAGAGCAGACTGGGCCTTAACGATCCCGCTGCACAGCCCCTCGTGTCCCGGCATTCCTCCCACCGCTGACGGCTGTGCATCACGGATCTGCACATGTGGCTACTACACCGCTTGTTTACCTGAATATATATATGTACATGTATATAGCACACGTATAGATACGAGCACGTGCGAGAGAGATGTGAACACACCTCTCTCAATACACAACCTTTCGCGATGATTACGTTTCATCCCCCGCCAGTCCCCCAGTGCTTGGGGCCTTTCCTTCATCATGTGTGGGTAACCATAGAATGGTTTAGGTTG
>VZSF01009688.1:210426-269308 GCA_013398295.1 Chionis minor | reverse complement strand
GAGGGGAGATTTAAATTAGGTATCAGGCAGACATTTTTCACCATGAGGGTGGTGAGGCACTGGAACAGGTTGCCCGGAGAAGCTGTGGAGGCCCCATCCCTGGAAGTGTTCAAGGCCAGGTTGGATGAGGCTTTGAGCAACCTGGTCTAGTAGGAGGTGTCCTTGTCCATGGCAAGGGGGTTGGAACTAGATGATCTTTAAGGTCCCTTCCAACCTAAACCATTCTATGATTCTATACTTAATAGTGATCTTCCTACCAACTGCTGGAGCTTCTCTCCAACAAGGAGGTTTATATTGTTTTAACTAATCAGTATCATAAATATTTTTGCTCTATCTTTTGATACCTAAAATGACAGGACAAGCCTTGAAGGCCCTCCCAATCTGGTAAACCTTAAAAAAACCAAACCAAACCAAATATACAGGGACACAGTAAACTGGAACAGTCAAACTCTTCCATTACCCAGAGAAAATTAAGAAGCACAATCACCTGCAGACAGCAAAACCATGTGTGACTTTTAAGACTTTATGAGTGTGCAGGAAAGAAAAGACTTCACTACTCTTGATGGGGAACTGCAGAGATGTTCCAGTGATTCTCAGCCTAAGCCACTAAAAGAATTACCTGGCTTCCACAGCCAAAATGGCTCAAGCAAAGCCAGTTTGTGTACTTCTCCAGCATGGCCAATCCATACAGGGATGATGCACCCATCAAGGGAAACGGAGAAGTAATTTTTATGTAGGCATAGTAATATGGATACAGTCTCAGAACTGGACAAACAAAAAAATGCCAATATAAAATTACTTGTTCAAGTTTTCTTAGATCTCAAACAAAAACAAAAAAACCCTCAAAAGCAGCAGTTACATAAGAATTAATTCTATTCTTATTTTCTATTTTCTTTCAGAAATTCCTAGCAGAGTTTTTTTTTAAAAGAGCAATACTTCACATGCAATGACACAATCGCATTTGATATTCTTGTGGCTTTAACTTTTAATGAGTAATGCTGAGGCAGGGCAATCATCATAAGGGATTTATACTAAAGAATGAGAATTTATACTTTAATATATTCTAACCGATATGTATTAGAAGATTAATCATTCTGTATTAGACACAGCAAAATTCCAGTGTTACCTCTATTTATACGTGTTTCTGATATGGAGTAAAATGAGTGTAAATGGTCATGAATATGAGAATGAACATTCTTGGAAAAAGTCAGTACATGGAGAATTTTACTCGGCTCTATACGGTCTTTGTTCTAAATGGTAATGAAATGCTTAACATGCTTTTTCTACACACATTAATGGCTAGTACGTCTTATCTCCACAGCTGCTTGAAATTGTTCTCAAAATCTAGGTAGGCATAAAAGAGAAAACATAGCTTCTGTCTGCTTCTGAGTAACCCTATAAAATGTAGGCAAGCATTCAAAACTACGCAGTTTAAACAGATCTCACACTTTAGTGAGGTTAGAAAGAACGATCAGTTATTATACAGAAAACCAAATAAAAAGTGTAAGAGGAAAAAAATGAAGATGTTTTAGGCTAATCTAGCTAATGAAAAACATTGAGGTATTAATTATTACGGTATTATTTTAGCAATATTATGTTTTCCTAAAATTTCTGTGCCTTTTGTATGGCAAATACTTGATACTTTACATTATATAGCTTAAAATAACAGCCTGGTGTTTAGTGTAACAATAAAGGCTTTATAGGATAAGAGCCATCTGTTGCAATCGCACTCACTTTCTCAAATTTTCTGAAAGGGATGAAAACCCTTAGACTTTGTCAATTATATGCCCTTGATAAAGTATGAGTCATCTTAAAGGAGTTTGGCATAGAGATGCAATTTTCATGGAAACAGCCTAATGAGAGAACATATTGAATGTATTCTAAATATGGCCATCCAAATGGTCACATTGATGAAAAGATTCTCAAATGAAAGAGAAAAATATGGCAATGTAATTTAGCCTTCCATGTCTGAAATACTGTCTGGTAATTTCTTAGACATTTCACAACTTTTAAGTCAAATACTATTTTCAGCACTTTTTCTAGTGAGATCATTAATATCATTATTTGGCCAAATGTATTTTAATTAAACCCCACCCCCAAATCGTAGGGTCTGGAACTTCTTCCCACACTATGGTAGGAAATATATCTATGTCCAGATGTTAATAATTAAGGCAATAAAGGGTAAACCCAGCACCCACTTCCGCAGCTGCCGAAGCTCCCACGGCAGTAAACTGGTGTGGTTACATTGCTGAAGAGTGTGGGTGGATTGGAAAAGGCCCTTCAGCGTTCGTGCACTTCGGCACAACATGGAAGCCAGATCAAAAGGGTTTCCACTGTAGGCAACATGTTGGCTGTGGATGGTGCAGGGCAGAATGGATATGTACTTCCCACACAAGTGGCTACGTGAGAAGCGGAGAGCAGATATTCTCTAACGTGGTCTCCTGGGGTACCACAAGAGCTGGGCACGGCAGCCCTCTTCTGGCCTGGATCCTGGCTAGGATCAGTCTTTCTAACCAGTCCTTCTCTGATTAAGCAATGTGCACGCAGATGTCTGAGGTAACAGATACCACTGCTGATGTGCGCGTCAATGGTAACCGTGTTTAGCAGAGACATGTTTCAAATTCAAATGCGTCGGCTTGAAAGACCATTTCTAGAAATATGGCAAGCAGGAAGGATGCCTCCCTTGCTTTCTCTCACCAACTTCTGCTTTCATGCCTGGGACTGGGTAGCAGGCTGTCCTTATTCTAGACAGGCATTAAATATAAAGAAATAGGACAAAAAGCTGCACTAGGCTAAAAGAGGGGTGGTGAGCAGATGTTTTTAAATAAAACTCAGTTTTCTGTTTGAAATCATAATTTGACCCAAAATACATTTGAAAGTCTCAGAGTGTTAATATAATGAGCAAGCATTGATATATATTGATCTGAATCAAGTTAATTTTAAATGCATTCCAAAATACCTTCAAATGCCTTTCTTGGAATATTATTTTCTAGGTTTCTATTCATTCACCTGTCTAGAAGTCTCTAATGTTATTAATTAAATTTCCTACACAGTCTAAAAGTATGTAAATATTTCACTACATACATGTTTAAAGACAGAGAAGTTTGCGATGGAAGCCATTAAGAAAAGCACAGAGTACAATGGCTTGCTGGACAAGTTTGCATGAGATCTGGAGTCTAGTACAACTTCTTTTGCTATGAACTGATATTTTTCTCTCTTCTACATTTTTAAATAACCTACATTAATTTGAGGTAGTTTGGGCTTCTCACATATCAGATAAGCATCTATTTCTTTCAAAGACAACTTTTTGAGACTCTGGACTATGCAAATGAAAAATGCCAGCAGAAGCTCTAGCAAAGAGAGTCAGGATTGCAGCTGGAAATAAATGAAGTGTAAGGTTTAATACAACTTATTTCCCCAAACTACCATTTTTCAAAATGATCTAGTTACAAGATGCTGGCATACTCTATGAACTGAAAACTACGGGCTTACAACACGAGAGTTATAATGTAGTATCTCTCTCATTCTACCATGATTCATTTGTACTTGTTACTGAAAAATAAGATCAGCATATCAAGGAATAAATTCCGAGTTCAGAACCTTTCCCAAATCTTCGTTTTATTTTTTTTAAATATGTATCTTGACTTTTATTGAACAGATATTAATGGGTCATTAAAAAAGGAGACTCCATGTAAAATATCTTTTGAACCGTGACACTTTTCATCTGTCTCACAAATTAATCTGTGTTCTGTTACAAAGAAAATGATCTTTGCCTGGGTCTCTAATTAATTCATTTACATTCCTTGTTCTGGAAAACACCGAAGAAAAGCCACCAACAAACATTCTTAAAACCCTCATCTGTAAATATGCAGCTATCACATGTGAGACAATGTAGAACACCAGCTGTATATTTATTTTAAAAAAACAAAACCACCCCCCTCAAAACAAAAAACAAACCCCCCATGTCTTCTAAGTATTCCTTTGGGTGACCTAAACAACTTGCCTCAAAAAATGTTCCAACTGCAATCACAGGATGATAAAACCTTGGCTTTACACTCATTTATAATGGTAGATATACAGTACATGTGCATGCACAACAGAACACACTGTAGATTAAAATCTCTACAGCAAAACTGGAAGAGATAAGGAGAGTGATTGAATGTCTACAATATTTACAAAAGCAGGTAATTTACAGGGGGAATTCGTGGAATGCTTAAGTACGCTGTATTTTTTCTTCACTGTTAACTGCTTTAAAAGAAACCTTTGAAGTGCCTTTTCTGTTACATACACAGAAAGTTTGGATAGCTGAATGGGAACTTTAAAAGTCATTTGCCAGGTTCTGTCAGAAAGTTCTAAATTTTGCTTTTTCTTGACCTGAAACGCTCTGCCGTATTTAAGTTGATTATTAACCTCCTTCTTCCTATTGCAGATTATTGCCTCCCAGGGCTAACCCTGGTCAGGGTACGTTGCTTATGATGCATCACAGCCTTCCCAGAGATCACTCTGCACAGCAGGCTGGGGGGGGACACTTCTGACCCGACCTGCTTGCATCGCTTCCAGAGGTGGTCAGGTTGTCAAGCCTGCTACCCAGTGAAAAGACTGGAGGTGAGGTGTGGGAAAGGTGAGAGTGCCGGGTCAGCGTCCTGCTCCATGTGGGAAGAGGGAGGGCACGGCCGAGCACCAGGCTAGGGACTTTACCCCACAGTGAGGGCATTCTGCTGTTTCCCACCCCTGGCCCTCCTGCACTCAAAGCTTGGGTGCTTTTTGGAAACCCCACTGAAGGGTGCACGGCCTTGGCAATGCTCCGTGGCGTGCAAGCGTTCACTGAAGCCAAGGGCTCACCTGCCTCCCAGTAGATTATACACCGTGCGGTTTAAATAAGCAAGATAATGAAGCGGAGGGAGCTGAATTACTCACCTTCTGCCCTTTTACTCCACTGCAGTCACATTTTCCACAACCAGAACAACCCTGAAAATAAGAGAAATTGAGAATTAACTGTCTGAGCTGGGACACAGGCAGAACATACCGCAACGAGCCAGGGATGTCAGCAGTACTATCCCAACCACAAGGCTGGACGGCACGGGGAATGGTTGCTTAAGCCCAACACAATACTTTGTTATCTCTATACAGATGTACACTTCTGGTCTCAGCCACACTGCAATAAAAAAAAGCCTTTGTCAAAGAAGAAAAAAACCTGCTATACTTTTTAACCATAGAAAACTGTCATATTACTTCTAAATAATTGTCTTTTGGGCCACCATTTTAAAAAATAACTAATTTTTATAGAACAGACACATACTTTGCATCTAGCAGTATGAACACCTCAATTTAAAACAAGTGGATTCTCCTCTAGGATTCTATAGTCATACATTGAGAGCCCAACAGAGCATTTAAAACAAAATCAATCCAGTCCTAGAAGCATCAAGAGATGTTTGCATCAAGTATCAGTTTGTTAATAAATAGCTTGCATTCTCCAGAAACACTTAATCTCTATATATATGTGCCACTGCTTTGAGGATTAAGGGATAGCAAAACTGCAGCTCATGACTTATTTTCTACACTTAAGGAGAAAAATAACAGACCTGAAGAATATAGGGGGTTTTTTTTCTCTTCTGAAGATAAAAAATGCTGCCTACACCCTTTGGATGTTTGCCATGAGATCTCTTAATACTGATTTACTACATTTTTTATCAGTAATTGGCAATCGGCAGATAGGAAGATGATAGTTTTAAAAAGAGATAAATTCCTGTGGTATAATTACTACAGGAAACTGTATCAACAAGTACTTCTGGACATACTTAATGAAACCAAGTCAAATCACAGCCTCTAAGAGGGCAAACTGATCCTAATGTTAAATAACAGATATAGAGGTAACTGTTAATGTTTACTGGCCAGGCAATGACTAGCTCCAGCGTTCTAGTCCGCTTCTTACATCTGCCACATTTCAAGTGATGTTTCTGTCTTGCCCAATGGTACTTCAGCGTTGACGCTGACAGACTTCAAAGTCTATCTGGATTCTGGGAAGTGAAACTCTAGAGGGCAAGTGGATGGGAGGATTTGGGAAAGGGGCTTTTTCATCTCAGAAGGGAAGGAAGGTGGACCGTGCAGCTGGCCTTGCTAGTCCCAACAAATGATCTCAACACATGAAATACTCCTAAGTGCCCTCAGAAGTAAGAGAGAGAAGATCTTGCTGTTGATGTTTGAAGAAGGGAGCTTAATACTAATAAATGCTACAAAAAGGTTTCATGCCTTTGTTCACGTAAGCTTTAAGATGAAAACTTGAGAGATTTGGGGGTTGGTTTGTTTGGATTGAGTCAACAGCAACCAAAAGAACAGGATTTCAATGACATGGTCATAAAGAGCAAAACATGAAAGGTGGTAACATATGAGAGAAGTCAGATTGACTGATGCACAGGTAAAAGCTTACAGTCGCTTTTTATTACCAAAGTATTTTAGTGCACTTAAGTGCATCTGGGCTACTCTCCTCTCTTCCTCCTCATAGTCACGGAGCAACCGGCAAGTAACTCAGCAGTCTATTGCTTTTACTGTTGTCATGTGCCTCAGAAACAAACTAGGAGCAAAACAAGTAAAACATTTGCTTCACTGAATATTCCACCAATGCATGCGAGATCCGTCAGCAGCCCTGTGAAGCTGTTATCAGGGGGCAGTGAGGGATGGCATCTGTCCAGAGCCAGCTCTCCGCACGGATGCTGGACACCTGTCCTTCAACACCAGCGGAGACCTCAGTACTTCTGGGAAATGAGGGGAAACGTGCCTAATCCATTTTGAATTTGGAAAACTCTCAATGAGACCAATAAACAATATCACTCTGGAAAGTTAAATAATACAGTAACATTTTTACTTGGAATATACATTTCTTTTTAAAGTAAAGCATCAAAGAAAAATGGAGGTTTAACGTTGAAAATAAAATTCTTACAGGCTATCCAATAAACCTTAAGTACCAGCTCCCAAAAAATTTGTTGCTTTTGTTGAGGTTCATTTTTTTAAAACTGTAGATCCACTGAATTTGTTGTTTGTAGTCAAAATTTCTCCATATTCACATAAAGCAAAAATAATCACTTTTTTCTCTTACATTATTACAGCATTTTACCATGTTATATTACAAATGCACAGAAAGATGACATTTAACGCTGATTAGAACGAGTGTACTGCAGAAAGAGAATCAGATGTGAAAACAACGCCAACACGTGCCACACCACCAACTCAGTACTGATCAGGAGGGAAAAGCGCCACCCACCGAATAATCCGCTTTACTCCTTGTGGTACATGGTTATGCCTGGAAAAACATTGGGCCTCCCATTTCAAGAAGTTACCCACTGTGACCTTTCCTAGTTTTTCAGACCTGATGAGATCACAGCTGGAGGACGCATGCTTGCAACTCATACTTCCTCCTCCAGCATCATGTAGAATGTTATCAGTTTTATCAACACATCCCTTAAATTCAGAAGAAGTCTGTTTTAATTGCATCTGGGAATGTAATTAAAATACGTCATCGAATCATTATAAACATCTGTTTTCAAGTTAATCCCCACATATTTCCTTCAGCCTGTTATTTAACATGCACTGTTTTAGGAAAAAAACCCCAACCCTATGTTGTCATTTATTTTTCAGTTGGGTTTTGTTCTTAAATCTGGCATGGGCAGAAGAATGGACTTGTGCTTTCAGGTCTCTTTTTGTGCTCCCAAAAATGGTGCCATTATATTCAATTTTTCCTGTTTCTTAAGCCTCAGATTAGAATACGCAAAGGCGAGGAAGGTAAAAAGGTACTGAGCATCAGGGAGCACAGCTGCAGAAGGTCCTATTTGCAGTCAAATGCTGCAGCCTGCTATGCCAGCACAGGCCACCTGTCCTACAAAACTCCACGTTTATTTTACAGTAGCATTGTCACCTATTATCACCGACTGTAACCTTTGCAGGTGGATGGAAGGTTGGCCACCAATGACAGCCACTACTACCCTCAGCTACTAAAACGTGTTTTTGAATCTGAGGGATGTGATAACATTCTGCATATACTAGGAAGAAGTATGAGCTTTTTCCTCCTGGCCCTCTGGGAAGATGGGAAGGCCAGACTGGAAAAAGCTTACGGATGAAAGGTGAATTTAAGGAGGTCAAAGATGCATTTAAGCAATGAGATACACTGAGAGATCAAGGTGCTTACAGCAGGTACAGGAATCAGGAATGTGTTCACCTAACCCAGTGTAAATACAAACATCTCTACCAGTCTCTGTAGTCTCCCTTTACTCAACGGCAAAAAACAGGCACTTCTGGGCTGGGATCCATCTCACCTATTTTGGATGTCTGTTTTCAGTGCAGACAAAGCACACCCTGGAGGACTAAGCAGGAAAGACTGAAATGGGCAGACAGGAGTATGGGCTATGTATGAGAACTAGGGGAAAATAGAGAGAAAAGTGGATATGGAGGAACAAACAGAGGGCTAGAGGTTACAGCAGAATGGGACAGAGCGTAAGAATAGCTCTTCATTTCTCAGAAATCGTTAGCAATTTAGTTGAGTATCTTTGAACAAGGAGATCTGCATTTCTGATACTCACTTAGGAATGACTTAAGAACCTTACATAATCACGTCCTAAGTGGGAAAATTCACCCTGCAGGAATAAAGATAATCATCACAAGGTAAGCAAGCTGAAACTATGCCTATTATTGCTTGTTTCTAAATTTTACGATTTTAAATCAGCCTTATGATATGAAAAATCCAGTTCATGATTTCCTGACACACATGAATAGATAATGAGAAAAATAGAGAGAAATAGTTTTGTCCTATCTCCCAGACATCTTCTTTGAAACAATGCCTTCCCGAGAAACTGCATGGAGCTTAGAGCAATCACTACTGTCCTCCAAGTGCCAAAACACAGAAAGAACGGTGCTGGCAGAAAGCATAATCTGGGCAGGCAATGTGGGTCGGGGGGAGGGGGATGAAAAAGATGGCTCTTTATCCCTTGTCTAGGAGCCAATTACAGACTAATCCAAAGATTTTGGCCAGGCGCTCCGTGATACCTCACCTATTTTGCACGGTAGGCTAGCAGTTTTCAAGTAGCCATAGCTTCCTTGCACCACCGGCCAGCCTCTCATATAATATTTGAAGGCATTAATTTTATCTCACTCCTCCCACAAAATATCAGTTAGCCCAGAAGCAGAAGCTCATTTTAGCGATACAAATTGCTTCACTTTTGGACAAGCATTTCCGTTTTGTTTCATTCTCCCAGACTGTCTGCAACTGATAAGCTTAGTGAATCACGCTAGCAAATCAGTATTAAACTACAGAAAGATGACATCCCTTCACATATATGAATGTGCGACATGCATATTGAGTATTTGTCTAAAGGACAGTGATTCATTTACTGTCGTATTAACATATAGTTCTAAAAGAGTGCCGCTAATGATGGGCATCCCAACCCAGACCTCTCGCTTCCATGAATCACAAACTGAGCCTTGGGAGCACTAAGCCCTGTCAATGAGAGCTGAAAAGGCTGTTAAAAGCTCCTGCAGCAGATGGAAGAAACTCTGCTCTGTGATACAGCCTGCAAGACATCTGTCAGACCGTAGCTACAGCCTTTTGTTGCGTTTTGCCCTGTTTTTCCACGTCCAGCTACTTTCCTGGCATTTGAGGACTACTGCTTGGAACTCACACAGGAAACAGCCAGATGAGCAGCCCAGGAGGGAGACAACGGCCATATTTGGACATGCACCATTTCTGGAGGCTACAGAGATCTCCAAAAAAATACAAAGGCCGAGTCAGTTCTTGGACGCTCCTCTCCCTTACAGAAGTGCATTCTTCAAGACAAAACCTCGTTCTCTTTCCCATAACATCAGCTCAGACTCTGCTCGCTGAGTTTCAGTTGCTGAGCTGCCCACCAGCTCAGGCTAATTGCACAGGTATCAATCAAGTTCAAATCGTACCCTGTAAAGAACGCGAGTAAGGTAGAAAGTTAAATTCTCCCTGTTTACTTTACTCTGTTCATGCTGAAAATATTATTCCGGGGAATACAGTTGCTTCTCCCACCCAAACCACAGCGTCTGTCAAATGATTAAAAATCCTGTAAACAGGTGACTGCTGAGACTAGCACAGATACCAAAATCCTCTGATTACTCACAGTGCTTCTAATTCATGGCTGAAATGCTTCAACAAGTAAAAATGGTCATAATTATTTCATCTCATGATTCATTCATTATGAAATGACATATTCTGTTTAGACACGACACTTAAACTGATCATGTTTTCTGATGAAACAGCGAAGATTTCCCACTCCATGTTGCTTTATTTCGAACTCCAATTGGAACTGAATTCCAATACAAGTTCTGAGCTCAAACAGCAACAATGGCTCTGCTAATGGGATGGGGATGGCTGTTTGACAATGACAGCTTCAGGTCTGAATCTCTCCTCTTCTACCCCTACACAATCCACCTCTTCTACCCCTACGCTAACCTAATCACAACGGGGAAGGGCAAGGGAGATTTATCCCCACGCAGCAGACACTGCACTTCCACCTACGCACACGTATGTACAAATCATGTCACCGACAAGAGAGCTGGATCAATAGATGTCTGCAGTTTCACATCCCACCAAATACAGGAATAGGGAGGTGGTGCCAACTGCAGGACACTTATCTCGCATTCCTCTCATATTTTCTTCTCTCTTCAGAATGTCAAAATAGCTCCCTGGCTGTATTACTATTCTTGTCTTTACCCTTCAGATATAACTGTACTGAATTAGCTGAACTGCTCTTTTGTATGTAAAGTACCATTAGAGGAAATCCCTGCTATACTCCGGTTAACCTCAATATTTTTCTGAACTGATTTCGCAGTCCATTAACAACTTTTAAAAAATCATGTTGCTAAAACTTCTTATTTACACTCAGCTAGAACCAAGGGAATAACAAAAAAATCCAGACCGTCTTAGCAAGTTACCACAATTTAGTCATTTGCCTTTGTAATATTAGATTTACGTTAGATTACAGAAATAGTTGGCTACACCTGAACAGTATAAAATGCACTTTTTTTCTTAAATAAACACACCAGGATGAAAAGCTTCATTATTTCTCTATCTGACTATACTATATTTAAACAACAGGATAAAAACTGTGATTTGCAAGAAATAAGAACTCTCACCTATTAAAAAACCCACAAATGACAGACTTTTAAACTTATAGTCCTGCTTAGGCAACACTAATAAGCTATGGATTAGTATTAACATACCTATTAGCAACAATTACATTTTGAGACGCTGTTTTTGAAAGGTTTAGTCATGTATTGATATACTGGTTGACAGGAACTCTGTGGGGGAAAATTAAATTTGTCCTGCCTCAACTAGGGTTTTAAAACATATTTGTAAAAATGTTGGCAAAACAAATCGATTGCTCAGTGTAAGTACATCATTCTTCTTTGCCATAATTTAAAAAAAAAAAAAAAAAACCAACAAAAAAACAACCAACCACAAAACCTCAAAATCACTCTCCTTGAAAACACAGCTTGGCATTAAGTGTTTGACCCAGACTTAGAGTTGTTCTACCATAATCCTCTGTCTCAGAGGGTCTGAGCTTTTAGAAGAGGAGGAGACCTGCTGGTCTGTGGAGCACTCCAAAAGCGCGTCTGACCCCCTCTCTCCCATTGAAATAATTTAATTTCACATGGTTCACTGAAATCTTACTAGATCAGAGATGGCAACCTGAGCGTCTTCCTTAATGACAGTCCAAACCACTGGAGTATGAAGGCATTTCCACTCACGCTCATCCTGCCTCTGCCAAGAGCCTGGTAGCTGGGCATGGAACCGCACTACCCAAGTGTGACAGCCGATCTCCTAAGCACCGGTTGGTAAATGGGCACTCATCCATTAGCTGAAGAGTGGATCCATAGCCTCTCACTGCGCTGAATATGGGCATCTTTAAAATTCAAGGAAAAAGCAACTCTTTTGCGAATCCAGCTTTTTATTTTCTTTGCTTGGAAAAAACAAAAAGTAGAAAAGTCAAAACTGTACTATCTAAACATTCCTGAAAAAAGTCTCTGAAATTATTTATGTCTTAATAATTTTATTATTCTTAGTATTTTATCTCTGACTATTTTGTTCATTGGATATGGTTCAAATATTTATTTCAGCAATTCTAAAGTCAAATATTCTATCAAGTCACTAACTTGCTGACAAACTCACCCATTTCTGACCAAAATGTACCAGCTAATAATTTTTAAAGGTTATACTCTGTCTCCATTAGTGTTTAAATTGGTAATTGAATTTGAACTGGAATTTAATTCAAACTGAAATCTGAACTAAAGCAACGTAGAGGGGTATGTCATCACTACTCTCATCCAAAAGCACAATCAACTTAAATAAGGTGCCTAAACAAAAAACCTGAGTTCAGAATGAATAAACTACTAAGGCTAGCTTGAAGTGAATCACAGAAACTACCACTTTTTATGACAAGTTAATATTAATTGGTAATTAGAATGGAAACCTCCGCGCGAGCATTCACACAAGTACTGCGGGAAGTCTAGCTGTGCACAGATGGGCTTCAGCAGAGCTGCTGTCTTCCCGAGGGTCAGACAGGAGAAGAGAGCAACTTGATGCACCTGTCCCTCACCCTCCGTTACTCCCACAACCTCTGCTGGAACACAGGTAACTGCTGCTCCTTGGCGACGTCTGCGCTAAAACACTGGCCTTGGTCAAACGCCTGGAGTGGGAAGTCTGTCCCTCACAGGAGCTGATACAAAGCCAGTTGTCCTGGACAGATGATTTGAACTTCAGACCCTCAAAATGGTCCAGCAAAAGGAACATCTGCCATGCCTTCATTTTCAGGACTTAAAGCAGAGAACCAAAATTGAGCACCATTGTCATTTCATTTGCAAACCCATCAATTTCAGTTTATGGACAGATAAGTAACAGACAAAAGGGAACATTTTATGCTTTTATAATGTCAGCACGCTCCAGCCTTTCTTCCTTTCCCAAGTCCTTTTTCTCCCCCATAAAAAAAACCATCAAAACCCCAACTTGGCATTCTATGGGGTTTTTTCCTTTTTTTCTCAGCAAATCATGGGTAGACTTCAACTACGACCGTTCAGGGAATTCCCTGAACCAAAGGACACCTTATTAGTTTTACAGCTTTCACCTTCTAGGTCATCAAATTAAGTTCAGCTCTAGTCAGCAATCACTGGAAGTTTCTGACATGTAGTAAGCTATTTAAAGTCCTTGCTTGTGTCATTTCGATTTTTGGTAGATCCTGTATTTGCAGAGCACAGAAAAACAGTGCTGTTCACGACGTCCTGTGGGATACCACCTGCCTCCAGCTGCAGGCCAGGTGGGAACAGCTCTCCCCTAGGTGCCAGGTCATATCTGTCAGGCCTATGTAAATACCTCAAATGGCACCAAATGCCTACATTTAAGCAACGGAAATCAGTGCAACCCAGTATCTCTAAAGGCTCATTAAACCTCGTGTGGACAGGAAGAGTTAAAATAATCTCCTGAAGACCTCCTTTGGCTATAGGTTGATGTACATGAGTAGGACAGAAGAAAGCAGCAGTGGTCCCCACTCATTTCTCTGTCAATGCAGAGCTATTCTAATCTTCTAGGAGTGGCTTTAGACCAGATGAAAAATCTCCTGCAACAAACCTACACAGTGGAAAACCATACCACTTAGTGGCTACTAGTATGTCACCGCATCAATTAAGTATCCCTGTTAGTCTGAGGGAAACTTTAAGTCTAGAGTGCCAAATTATCATATAGAAAATATCTGAAAGGAATGGCAAGTTACTGTCTGAAATATCACTGAACATGATGAAATTTGAACTAATTGCAACAATTCAGCTCTGGTTTTATCTAAGTGTCTTGTACAATTTTCAGAATATCAAGTGATTTTAAGAAAAGGTTTGTAGAATACAACCTGAAAAAAAAATTCATTATGGCTCTTGGGACATGAGGGGGCTATTTGTGGTTTTTGGCAGAGTTTTTCTGTTTGGCTGTGGGGGATGGGTTGTTTTGTTGTTATTGTTTTTAGTATTACCAGAATCCTACAGGATGTTCATATAAAAATTGCTGACAGACCACAGATTCTTATCAGAGATCTCCAGTGTATTTTAGCCACTCAAGGGAATATTATTTAATTTTCATATGCTTAATTATTTCAGAAAATATTTATTTTGTAAATTAGTATCGGTTGGAAGCAGTACTTCACTAAAAAGATGTTAAAAAAAAAGAATCGTGTCTTCTTAGTCAAAAGAATACCAGATTGTTTGAGCTGAAATGTTGTGTTGCTGGGACCTCATTTTTTACATTCTTTTCCAAATTCCCCAGGAGTCTGTCCTGGAGGTAGGGTCATGGGAGTCCCCTGAAAGCTGCTCTGTGAACATGACCTTCCTGCTGGTGATGTGAACATCATTTTCACAAAGCAATGCAAATCCAGGGGGCTTCCAGTTAGTTGACAGGAAATATAACGCTATTCCTGTTGTTCCATATTTGGACAAAAATGACATTTAAAGGAACTGTTTCCTCTAACTACATTATTTTACAGGAAGCTCTGGCAACAATCAGGGTATTTGCTTACTTAGTGAAAATTTCAGAATATCACATTATACCACTCAGTTCTGCACAGCTCAAAGCAGATACCTGGTTTGTGCATACTAACTAATGGCGTTATCAATAAAACAGAGTCTCCCATCAGCATTATCTACTAGCAGGTCTATTTCCACAGACTGCCAGATATTGCTTAACCTCCAGCAGGCAGCGAATATTGTATTTACCTAGCAAATACTGGTCCAGTTGGTTTTGTACCCTTCTCCTATTTAAGAACATCACTTTCAGTTCTATTTTCAAAGAAATGAAAAAAAATTCCAGGTGCCAGGAGGATTCTCTGGTGTTACAGCCACTTTACCACCAGTTGAGGATCAGAGTGCGCTTGAAGACTTTCTGACACCCAGTGACAAGCGCTTTCAGGAACCCATTTCAAAGGGCATGACCCTTCCTAAATGCCATTATGGTAATCATTGACAATAAGCCCCACCCTACTCTGCTAATGTGTGAATGGGCAAACTAGAGCCAGGCCACACAGGTGAGGAGCCCCCATTCCTCATCTTGATAACTTGAAAAAAAAAATCTGAGGGGAGGATGGCAAAACCTGTTGCAGAGCCACCATGGCTGTTGCAGATCTTACCTCCTGCCCCACATCCGACGACTCCGGAGCATACGAAGCAAAGTGCTCCTTGTCCTGCATGACACAGGCCCAGGCACCCTGCCTTCCAACTCGCCTTTTTCATGTAACTAGCATTAGCAGGTACCGGGCGGATAAACCGAAGGGAAACCAAACGTCAAACTTCATTCTCATTCACCAGGAGGAGACACTGCAGGCCCTGAAACAAATGGCGCCAGTTTGTTTCTCTCGCTGCCTTACAAGATGGATCCGCACAACCCCTTCCAGCACCTGCTAGCGGTACGAGGCTGGATCCCGCCATAACCTGGCAAGATGGAAACAGCGCCATTACAACAGCGTCCTCTAACTGCTGCCTCTGCCAGCGGTGGCGGGGGGACAGGCGGTAGTCTCCTTGCTGTCCTCTCAGTAAACCCACAACCCACCGGGCTCAGCTGCTTTCTAGAAACGCCTCAGAGCTTCTCCGGCCTCCACGCGCGCACTCATTTTCACAAGCACGAGGTACCCATAGTACGTTTGAGTATGGGTGCTCGGTGTGGTTGAAAGCCTGCCCCAAAATGGCACCAGCCAGCAAGAAAAATGCAACGCCACCAAAACTAGGCAGCAGCCGAGGGAGAGGCAGCGGCAGCCACCAGCCCGGCAGCGATGCAGCCCCTCCCAGCCACCCTCCAGCGCTCCCCCAACCCAGGCCAGAGGTGGAACTGGGCTGAAAGGAAACTGCCGTGGAGGATTCCCTCCTTCCCTCCTCTCGCGCTCGGTGTCCCTCTCTAAGCAGCTCTGGGGAAGATGGGAAGAGGTGGCTGCCGCCGCTGGAGAAAGCCCTCATGGCCAGCCATGGCCTGGGCCTGGCCCGGCCCACCGGCAGGAGGACAGACCGCAGCAGTGCGGCTACAAGCTGAGCTCCTTCGCTGCAGGACAACTTCTCAAAAGGTGGAGAAGAAAAATATCCCTCTCAAATATCTCTCCACCACCCTGCTTCCTCGCTTACAGTTTCCTTGACCACTGTGGTCAGCAGGACACAGACGCGTGGCTGCTGTTTTCGGCGTGAGGCGTTGCACCCAGTAGGGCGGCCCGGCCATGGTGGCAACCACCCGCAGAGCCGGCCCCCGCGCACGTGCCACCATGGGCCATGAAGGACCATCCCCACGGCCACGGGGCCATCGCCCTGACAGAGAGGCCACCTCTTTGCCATTCTGTCCACAGCCATCGCTAAAGTCTCCCCTTTAATAACCGTTAGGCCCCCGTGACGCCGGGGATCGCAGTGAAAGGGCCAGCCTGCAGGCAAAAGGTGGTCCCCAACCCTCCCCAGGGCGTTTTTGTGAACCCAAAGGCAAAGGAGACGCCTCAGGAGGGATATGCAGGAAGCCAGTGAAGCCATTTTGCAAGTGTTTACAGCAAGCCCACAAGGGGTGCTTTCCCTTCCCTAGGCTGATAAACATGAACATCAACATAAACAAATACATTTAAAAGCAACAGCTATAAAACAGGACAGCGCTGGGAAGTCAAGGACTTCTTCCTTGGCCATCCTTGCCTAGACTAAATAAACGGAGAGGCGAAATCCTCGTGGTTGGGATGCACACCAAAGAATGTGAGAAAAGCACAGGAAGATAAACTGGATTTCTAGGCTTGCGCCCAGGGAAGAAGCCCAGGTGACGTACAGCCCAGCACAGATAGAGGCTGCTGTGTTTTGAACTCGCGCTGCCCAAGCATGGCTTTCCTCTGGGGGAGCTCCGAGAACTGTGTTCTTGCCTATGCAACTCCTGATTTCCCATTAACACCCTCCCACATGTGGGATTCATCACCAGCCGAGGAGGTTGGGTGCGTAAGACCATCACCCTGGGCTGGATCTTGCCCAGGAGACCTCCTGCCTCCACGTCCCATCCACTGCATGATTGGCATCCATTTGCTCCTTCTTAGTCCTCTGCTCCTCATCACCAGTTCCCTGCCCTTCAGCCCTCGCCGCGTCTGATTTTGCACGACTTGGGAAGCAACAGGGCTTCATGTGGGTACGCGGTACAGCAGCAAGGGCTGCGCACGCGTGCCCAGTGGCAGTTCAACAGCACAAACAGACTGATGTCAAAGAGTCACTCCCTCAAGTGGTGGCTCTACCTGCATGGCGTGAATGTCCCCAGCACACAGCCCTGCCTCGCAAGAGCTGCAGCGTCCCGTTGCTAAGATCTGCCCCTATGTGTCCAATGCTGCAGTTTCCACAAGGAAAGCCTCAAAGGAGATCCCCACTGACCTCCATGGTGTACTGCAGGTGTATATGACTTGTTATCAGAATCCTTCCAGGAGGGCTCTGTCACCTGGAGTATTTAGAGACTATCAGATTTCACTAGACTGTATGCAATTTTATTGCATGAATTTATCAGAACGGTCTAAATGATTTCTCAATTAAAACAATGCTCATTTTACACAAAGTCATCTTTTCTTCTAGAAGAAACCTAAGTATTTTCAAAAATTCTGTCAATGAAATAACAAATCCATAATGAATAATATAAACAATTTTAAATACATTGTTCATACTTCACAACATCAGATAGGAGTTTATCTAACTCATCTCCTCAGCAATACTGGAAAGAGGAGACAGGTAAGATAGTGATAGCCAACAGACTCTGGCCAACTCTGTCCAGCAGACTCAACAAAGAGTCATAAGATTGTTAATGAGCAATTAATACATTTCAAGAACCTTACGGTATTCTGCAAACAGAAGTAGTAACCACAACAGTTCAACATCCTTGTCAAACACTGGATTTAAAAAGCATGCAGCATGTTTAGTCTACTTAGCAGCCAGCAAAAATATACACAAAATTTCATTTTATAAACCCACTTTTCTTCCACACTGATCTCAAAGCTCTTCAAAACAGGTTCATCCTATGGCAACACCACTGCTACAGTAAAAAAGCTGCATTTAATTGCTCTAGTGAAAGATTTCAGCCAGTTGCTGCAGCCAGCCAGTTCTAAGAACTGGAGCATCACAGCGCAGGCCTAAAATTGGAAGAGTATTTCCTGAAGTGAAATCTGTTCTAGGAGTATTTGCAACATAACCCTACCTCAAATTTTGGACTGGCAGCAGTACCAGAAGTTTACTCTATGCATTTTTCTCAAGTATTTTAACAAATAAACAGTCAACAGTCTACCTGGGCACCTTTTCTTAAGCTCCAAGTTACAACTTCGGTTCAGGTCAACTAGTATTTTTCGCAACAAATTGCCAGTCATTTATCTGTTTGGACTCCTAAAAAGCTGTAAGGGGAAGCATTGCTTTCTCTGCTCTTCAACAGGCCAGTGAACTCTGGGTTTTGCTCCTGTCAAGGATGTCATTGATTATGAGTGGCTTTCTCTGCAGGTCACATCAGTATCTTTTCTCCTAAAGACTCTGTCTCCAGAAACACTTCACTCATTACTCCACGCATTTCAAAGGACATTACTCCATATTTAAAGATCCCAGATGGATATGGCCATGGTTGTTTAAGAGTCCCAATTTGCAAGAGATACCCGTCTTAAATGCAGAGCTCATGGTTTTAGAAAAGCCCTTGCTCAGTAAAGAAGTGAAGATTCTGTACTGCTCAGAAGTACAAAGAAGAGTAACCAAAGAGCAAAAAAGCACTTTTCTTTGCTGTTGCAAACAAATGGTTGCAAAGGCCTCTTTATTCCTCTCTGAGGATAAGTGGTAATACTCAGGGGCTTGTCCAAGTGGTGGTGTTATCCTTTAAGAAAGGATTTAGAGATAAGAAAACAAGCAAAGGAAAAAGAAAAAGGAAAAAGAAAAATCCAACAACCAAAACCCAACCCTCAAACCACCTGTGAAGTTCAGCAGCAGGACAGACAATTCAGAAGCAACCCCCAAATCACTGTCTCAGTTCACAATTTCGCTTTGCAAGAACTTTACCATGCTCCATGGTAAAGCCGGCACAAGGCGCAGGCTCTAGAGCCTACAAAGGCAATGCCAGAAGCAGGGAAGTGTCTCCGTGAGCAAGCACGAGCCTCTCCATTTCACAAACTCACTTGGGGACCTGCAGTTTACGATGGTTTATGGACTCCCTTGTACTTGACTTCAACAAAAAGAATTAAATGAGCTTTATCACAGCCTAATCTATGGATTATTACGGTCTGTGCAACACTCGTCTGAGAATGAGAAGCTACAGAGAGGAGCTACCTGATGAGCAGCATTATCACCACACCGGGATGTAAAAACTAGCAATGACCTGTATGACTTGCAAGGACTCAGGGTACTTGTGCACATTATAAGGAGCGGATGGATCAGATCTGTCAGGATGTTGCCGTTTGCCTCATTCATCCGATGAACATCAAACTTACATGGGAAGGAAGGGGAACTTAGGTGGAAATTAGATGATCTAAATCTCACACTTTGTCCCATTAAGTTACACAGTTGAGGTGGTTACACTTCCTGTTGCATCCTGTTTGTAGTTAAGAGGCCTAGGGCACAGTGGAGTTTAGAGAAAGGCAATGAAAATCATCAGTGTAGTTGTTGCCCTGAAGTCCTAGAGCCCTAATCCTCTCACTTGCTCTGAATTCAACCCTTGCATAAACACACCAGAAACTGGCAGAGACTGTAATGCCAGCTCTTCCAATACAAATCAGCTCATTAGTCCAGAAAACATTTTCACTTGCAATTCGATTGCGGCATTCTAGATGCACGTTGCACTGCAAATAAACGTATATATTAAAGGGAAATTTGTCTCAAAATCAGTAACTAAAGCCTAACCTGGAATGAACAGCTTATTATTTATTTCAATTTTTTCAGCTGTGGCACTCACTTTTAGCAATGTAGCTGGTCAACTGGATTCTTTTGGCATTTTTAAAACCTAGACACAAGGAAAAATCGGTACTATCCACATCTACTGTAATTTACTTATCTGGCCCAAATGAAAAACAGAGACAATTTTCTCAAACCCACATTTTTCAAAATTGACATTTGAAAAACCAGTTTTATTAAAACTTTAAATGTTGGAACATGACCACAGTAGAGCAAAATAGCGACAGGAAATATTATTTTAGTGTGCAACATTCGCCAGACGCAAAAGGAAACAAACTTGTCGGTCCTCTCTTTCTTTTATGTTTCTTTGTTGACTAGACAGGAAGCTGACAAAAATTGATTTTTTTTCCTCTTGTAAAGCATACAGCGTAATTTTTATTGTACCACTTCAGTTGCTGACTGCATTTGGTAAATAAAAACATACTTCATGAGCATCCAGGGAAGTGTTTAATATCTGACAGTTTACAAAAATGCCATACTAATTAAGTACAAAAAGAAAAGTAAATAGCTTTCATTGCACAAACGGAAATAACGTGATTTAGAAGAGAAGCTGAAAATCCATTCTTTTCTAGGGCAACTTCCTGAGTGATGGAAAAGCTATAGCTGAGTAACATTAAACATTTGCCTAACCTGCATTCCACATGTAGAGGTCAGCAGAAGTGCAAACATTGATGAACACTGAGATATAGCTGCAAATATTTTGTGAGCAGTTTATTTAAAAACAGTAAGAAGCAACCAGATAATGTTCAGCTATCAGTGGATTTCCTCCACTTACTTATAACAAGCACGCAGACACAAATAGGCTTCAGCACCCTTGCTTGCTAGTTAGAATTAAACCACCTGAATAAGCTCATCCATCCAGTAAAAGCTCAACACTAAACACTAAAGATCTCACTCTTTGTCAAAAAAATTGATCGAAATTTTCTGAAATCAATAAACATGGGTTACTATAGAAGAGGGCTAAGCATCAATTTCAGAGCTCTTCCAAAAGACATCCTGCCAATAAGAGGCTGGAGGCAACCAAAGGGCAAGATGAAGGACACAACGAAGGCTCCTCCTGCCACTCACTGCAAGGCTGGTTCACAACAGGTAAAAAACAAGGAGCCCAGTCTTGGTGGGACCTGCCACAAGATTATCCTCTCACTTCTGCTACCCCAGCCCTGCTCTTGTGCTGCCACTGGCACACATCAGACCCATCCTGGCATTAAACTACACTGGGAATAAATACAGTGACTTTTCCCCCCCCCCCTTTTTTTTTTTAACTGCCTGTTTTAGCTTATTGAACTACCTTCATGCTGGGGTCAATCAAAAAAATACTGCCACAGTGGAAGGGCAAGCTGATGCAAGCAGGTTGAACTGTCTAGGAACAGTCTGATGTGGGAGTTTAAGATTGACACAGGCTTCACAAGTACTTTAATTATCAAAGGCACTTATCATTTTATCAAACACTGAGATAAATTGGTAAGCTGATGTATTTATGAGCTACTGCATGCTATTGTGCCAGAAAAAGATGGAGATCCCCAGAGTTTACCTTTAAAATTAAGTAGTATTTATCATATTTCCTTCTCCAATAGTGGAATTTCCACTTACTAACAAAGATGCTTTCATTTTTATTGGTATTAGTGAAAGGAGGTAGGTTCAAAGTATTTCTGAAGTTACGCTGGTCTAAATTCTTCATCAATAAATTTGATAGTTACTCTCCATTTTCTATACCTGTATGACTTCTGGTTAATAACCTCATTCCGTATTAGTTTGTAAGATATTGTGTCCTCTTTTTTTTTTCAGATTAGATTAGGTTGACCAACTTCATATCATTATGGGTATTAGCTGAATTCACGATAGCACTTAATTGTAGTGTGACTGCAAGCTTAGCTAGGCTTTTTATTTGTCAAAAGCGACCAAACATCATGGCACTACCAACATGGCTTCATGCTGTAAATTGCAGCTTTCAGGCAGCTCAGACAGATGTTGAAAAGGAGCTTCCCAATGAGCTTTCCTAGAGCCTTCCCAGCCTGTGAACACCTCTGGAAGACATCACTCGGAGTAATCTAGCAGTATGCACAGTTTGTAACTTTGCTAAAGAAATCTAAAATTTCTGATTATCCTGCATCCTTGAGTATACATCCTTGTGATAAGCAGTGTCTTGCCAATACTAACATACAAGCATAAATCCAATAAATTAATCCTCAGGTAATGAAAAATTACCTCAAGTCATGTACAAAAGAAATGTGAAGACTCACATAGTCCCAACTGACCAGCTGTCGTGGTTTGCACTAGAATTAAAGCTGTTTGCAAACTATAAATTAGTCTAGCTGTTTCAGAACATTCCGAGTAGCTTCATGAATGAAAAAATGTTCCACTTAACAATTTTGCTACAACAAGAAATGCAAATATTGACAATTTTGTGAAGCAAGTGTCCTCAAAAAAACAGGAATAAAAGTGATAAATGTAAGCAAAACCACCCAAAGTCACATCACGAGACCGCCTTTCAATGCCAGCACATCTGCAAAAGTCATATTAAAACTCAAAGTTCAGAACATGTCATTCTCATGGCAACATCCTTAATGCGCCAGATGTATTCCCAAATCGCTCCCTAGAACAGACCACACTTTTAACCACACATCTAAATAACACTTTTTTTTAAATCTTATATTTACACTGCGTGAAAAGTTAAAGAAAAGTCAAGTCATCAAAATCACTACATCTACTTATTAAAAGTGGCTCGATAACCAAAAGGGCATCAATACTGCCTATACATAACCTTAAACTTGTGACTATTGCCTTAAAGATGTGTTGCAAGTATTCATGACTACCAGGGGTCCTTTCATTTTTGGTGTTGTTCTTTAGACTGGAGTTATGTCAGTTTATGAACATCTTCTAGAATTTTTTTTTTTTTAAAACTGTCATTCCCTTGACTGTCTCATAGATTGGAAATCTGCAAACTAAAGATGAAAAATAGTTGATAAATTTCAAAGAAACTGAAGGGTAATTTTTTAAAAAACCATTCTTTTTAAGGCCAAATCACACTTGCTTTGGGCCCAGCTCACATTTCTTGCACAGGGATAATGGTAACTCCATTTGGATTTGCTCATGGATCATTTGTCTAGCTGATGTAATTCAGAAGCTGAAACTGAAAAAAAACCAGTCAAATATTAAATAATGCAAGCTTTTAGGGCAGATTCAGTCTGTTTGATAAAGTTACCATTAGCATATTTTAACCAGACTTAATGTAAGCAAAAGTTTTACAAGGGATTTAGTCCCTTAATTTCACTGGTGCTTGCTTTAAAGGATATATTTATTTATATTACATTTCTATAATATTTATTGTTCCCTGTCTCTAACAGTTTATTTGATCTTCAAGTAAAATAATTTGGGTTTGAAAAGTACCCTATTAAGATAAAGATAAAACATTTCATTGAAGTCCTATATAGTGCTAGAATGAAACAGAAGTTACCTTATTTAAAAGGATTTTAATAATTAAACTAGGCAACTTGCAGTAGTTCTCAGAGTCATCAGAAATGGAAGAGTTTACAGCCCTGGCATCACACAAAAGAAGCTCCCATCTACAAGCATTCAGCCTTCCAGCATCTGAAAGGGGCCTACAAGAAAGGTGGGGAGGGACTTTTTACAAGGGCATGTAGTGACAGGATGAGGGGTAATGGCTTCACACTGGAAGAGGGGAGATTTAGATTAGATCTCAGGAAGAAATTTTTCACCATGAGGGTGGTGAGGCACTGGGACAGGTTGCCCACAGGGAAGCTGTGGATGCCCCATCCCTGGAACAGTTCAAGGCCAAGTTGGATGAGGTTTTGAGCAACCAGGTCTAGTAGGAGGTATCCCTGACCATGGCAGGGAGTTAGGACTAGATAATCTTTAAGGTCCCTTCCAACCTAAACCATTCTGTGATTCTATGATTCTAAACACCACTCAGGTAAGCTCAGCTTGTCTCCCCTGCAGTCCACACCACAAAAATCACCCTGACAGACTCTTGTATTTAACTCTTCCCTCATTTCTTCATGAAGCGTGACTTCTTGAACATCACCCTAAGCTGGCACTACTCGGAGCACTCAGAATGGAGAAAGGAAAGGAGGAAAAGGCACTGAGATGTGGGATTAGGAGTTCTGGCTGACAAATACAGGAGTGCAAGGAACAGTGGCAGGTTGTCCTGAGGAGGAGGACATTCAGATTTCAGAACCTGCAGGCATCTCCACAGGAGCACAGTTAAGGTCATACCTTGCATTTTGATTCTATCTGGCTTTCCTTTCAACTTCAACTAAAAAAAAAACCCCAAACCAAAAAACCCAAAAAATCCCGAAAACTAATTTTTAATGAACAAAATTCAACAGAACCCAAAATCCAAGCGTCTGTAGTGACAAACACGCTCATGCCACAGCACCTCCCAGAAGGAACACACTCCACTCCACAGCAATTTACAAAGCGTACGCAGCAGCGGAATGGCAATGAGGGTGGATACTGTTTGCCAAAACAGAAAATGCATCCAGACGGAAAGAAGAGATGGCTGGTTTCTTTCTTCGCTATGCACCCATAGTGTCTGACCCCTTCCCACAGCTCCTTCAAGAAAGAGATAAAAGTGATGCCAAATAGCCCATGTGAGTCAAAAGGCCTTCAAGAGGTCCTGAACATCCAACGAATTTTGAGCAACCAAATGAGAATATTACTGGAGAGAGGCAACACTTAGAGCATCCAACTTTAAAAAATAAAAGTCATGAGAAACACTACTGGGAAAGAGAAAAACACCTGCACAGCTTAGTTTAGCATCAACATTAACATTAGTATTTTCTCTGTACAAATCAAAATAAGCTTCCTAATTTTCAAAATTGCAGGGCATTAAGCAGATCCAAACCATTGCTGCAGATTCTCTCGACAAAGTGCTGCACCAATCACATCACCCAACAATATAATCAGAAACTCCCAAGTACCGGATTTTGAAAAATCTTGTTACTCATTTAGATTTGGTTACAGGAGCATAAGTTTGGGTGCCCACCTATTTAGTAAATATGATTAGATTTTGTCTAATTTTCCAAGCCAAACAGCTTTAAGAATTGAAGAAGCACTCCAACAGGACAAAACAAAATAAGACCACCACGAATTCTCTAACCTGCAGTGTAGGATCCTGTCTTTATTGCTATTGATTCCTAAGGTATGTGCATTCAACATAGGAGTTTTATTTCTCCCATGTGAACTATTTCACATTCTCTCTTAAAACCAGCTCGTTATGAAGTCATCTCATGTCTCCATACTTGGCAGATTTTGCTAAAAGATCTAAAACATTAGACTTGCTTGGGTGAAGACATTTATTTTAACTGAAAAAAAATATTCTGCTTTTAGCTCAGGAGGAGGTCATCATAGAATGTATTGAAATAGGCTTCTTGAAAGGTACATGTCAAAAATATGAATGCTTTTACACTACTCAAATCAAGGCCTGATATAACAGCAACTTGTGTCCGTTTTTAGATCATGGAAGCACCATGTCATCCCTTAGAAAAACTCTATACAAAAATAGTACCTGTGGGAAGATGGAAACATTAGGCAACTAGTACCACAGAAGACTGCTATACTCATTAGGACAGCAGCCTTCTTCCTTTGGTCTTATTTTTCACATCCTTCCTTCCTTTTAGATGGCTATGTGTCACCATTTTGTAAAGAAGAAAGCATCTGAATTTTATGTTTGCAAAACCTCAAATGCATTATTTCCAGAATTTTGAAATTGTTGTGGAGCAATAATGAAGCACAAAAAAATTACAGGCATTGCAATATTTCATTCTTATCCAGAAAAATGTGTATTCCTTTAACAAAAGCCTGAACACTTAAAATGAATTAAAAATGTTTTGTTTTCTCTTAACAATGGTGACTAACTTCAAATACTGCACGGAAGCATTCATTCTAATGTACAAATCAGGAGGAACTTTGACTTACATACTATTTTTCCCCTCTTTTCCATTTCAAGTGCTACTTCTAATACGCCTACAACCTGTCCTGAACCATCTTAAATACTTGAATCACCAGCAAACTTCAAATAGGATCTAACAAACAAATGTAAGGCACAGAAAGCTTTGGATTACTTCCGACCAGAAGACACCGTTGGCCCAAAGGTACTGTTGGCAGCGAAACGCTCAAGGACAAACCCGACTGGTCTACAATTTGCTCTTTTCTGAAGAATTCTTAGGTTGGCTTCTTTTACATTGCGCACAGTGCTGGACAGGCACGCACCTGGGCCACCAGACACATTGCCAGCTCACATCCAAACCCAGCTCTTGGCAATTTGGGGTGTGCCCTGACTAAGTATGTCCTGTGTGGGGACCTCCACAGCAGACACGAGTCCCTGGAGACTTTATTTTATAGCTTACTCGTGCAATAATGCAACAGATTTGTTACACCTTTTAACAGCGTGCAGCATCATTGGTATTTGCCTGTTGGTGTACTTTGCCACTTCGCGCTATTTAACGGTGTGCCACAACAAGATCTGGACTTGGATGAGCATGAAGCATCAAGAGCTGGTCTAACACTGCAAATGCAAGGCTGCTAAACTGGGTAACGCGACAGGAATTCCTGAGCCTACTGCTTAGTTTGCGTGACCATTCTTAAAGCAAAGTAACTTGCAGTACGAGCTATAGTGTATAAATGCATCTCATAGATGTGATTTATCAGTCGGTGGATTAGCTGCACAATCAGAAGATTTCAGACAGCATGGTGGCTGTATCATAAACCCCAGGTTCATAAACTGCCTTTCAAAAAAAGAAGTGGTGGAAAATCCTTGCGTGGAAATTATTCCTGAAGGAAAAAAAAAAAAAGAAAGAAAAAAAAAGTTTCACTTGTGTCTTTGGGAAAAATGACAAGAAATTTCTGAGCTGACTGTCAGAGGTGACAGTCACTCACAATTACATAGAACAGAAATATATACAATGTGTGCAGCCCACTTCCAGAAAGGGAATCCCTATTTCCTACAGCAGAAGCAGCTGTAGGAAATAACCTTCCTTGTAGTTAATGGATTGTCTGGTTCTGCAACTGCAACCAGCCACTTACTTTTCCTTCTCCCAGCAAGGGAGACTTCTTTAAATTGGAACAGACAACGTCATCTTTTGCTGTGCAAACCCCTCTGAAAGGACAAACTGTGGCCACGGGACCTCACTTCTAAATGTCTGAAACACGTATTAGGTGCAATTGTCTCCTCAATGAGAGTTCATCTCTCTCCAACATGGTCTGTACTAAGAGTTATTAATAACTTTGCTTTGTCCCTTCCTGTGATAACACTAAGCGCGTTAGTGACCAGGTTCAACAATCCTGACTTCTTCACATGTGGGTGACACTCAAACGGAAGCCACAATCGTATCTGCATTGGGTGATGCAGATCGATGCTATGCAGGGTCCTGCTGAGCTTAGGACATGAGTTAGGTCCAGCCTGAGGATGCGTAATTCTGACAAGAAATGTGATGCTTGAGAGGTGGGGGAAGTTAGTTGGAAGAGACTGTACAAGTAATATCTCTGTAACTCCTTAGTGTATGAAAACCAGAGTGAAAGAGTGGGGAAGTGTATCCTTTACAGACTACACCAATTTTCTGGAGACTAATAAAACTTGCAGGCAGTAAAGGATTCCCATGTTTTAAAAATAACAGTAAAAGGACAAAAAAAAATAAAATAAATTCAGTTGTCTAAGTACAGCTCCAGTTCTCACTGAAGCTTTTCTTGCAGCTAGAGCATTTATAATCTTTCTCATATCTAAGGGGGGAATGACCACAATCACTTTTTCCTCAGTTAAGTCATTAGTAGGGTCTTGCTCATTTTCACAACACACAAATGTCTCAAGACCTCTACCCTTCTGTCAGCTTTGATTCACACCAATGAACATACAAAGTTTTAGGAACAGGGAAATGGGTTTCATGGGGAAATAGGGAGAAATTAGTAATTTAGTCTTGTGTCTTTGCTCATTCTGTGCACTGCATATATGCTCCATTTCATCCCTCTCCGATTGTGTGCCCTATTTTCAATAAACCCCTGAATAGTTTGAGATTCACCCCAAGAGGGAAGGAAGAGCAGAAGGTGCCAGTGAAACCGACCCAACAGTTCCTTCCCCAGGTGGGTTTTTGCAGGAGCAACATTTCAAACCACAGCACCTTCTCAGGCAAAAAATATTTTGGTCTTCAAGATTAGCCACCTTTAAAATGCAAGATGTAGTAAATCAATTTCAAACGCCTGTCAAACAGAGCAAAGGTACCCTTTGACAGGAATATTGTGAGGTACAAAAAGCAGAGTAAGAATGTTAGAATAGCACCTTCACACATACTTGAGGGGAGTCACATATAGGCCTAATGAAGCATTATCAGATTCAATTTTGAATGTTATCTATTTATTCTAAATTAATGGTGGCAGTATGTTAGCCATTTGGGCATCAAATCTCGTAATTCATTTATAATAACTCCTAGAAGTGTGTATCTCATAATAAAACAGCTATAGAAATAAATTCAGTTTACAGGCACTAGCTTAAGAACTCGTGGAGGGTACTTCCAGGATTTAGAAAAGTGATACTTATTGTATTAGAGCAGTGGATTATAGAAATGGATTATTACAGAAGTTTTCTACAGAGCCTTTGCATTTACTGAGAAAAAAATAACATTTGAGAGGTATATCTTGAGCAACTGCTTTTCAGTGACTACACTGGATGCTGTAATATTTGTCATCATATTTTCACTTCAAAATAGAAGCCTATTCTACTTCACTTTATATTTTCACTTTCAAGTAAAACCAGCTGACTTTTCGTGTACTTTCAGTTTGCAAAAATCAGTCCCTGGCAATGATCTAATCTCCCCTCCAAACCAAAAGAGATTAGATTACAATTACAAAGCACTGAAAACAGGAAATGTTGTAAACTCTGACACAGTATTAACTATGCTGGTTCAAATGACACTCAGGATTTTTCTTAAACATGGTCAGTCAACACTTGTCTACACAGCTTTTTGACCCTTGACTTCCAGGAGAGTTGCGTGAGAAACAGCTTCTTTTAATAGCAAAGTAATGACCAGGACATATAGATCAAGCAGAGTTATTTAGGATACTTCCAAACTATGGCACACTTGTATTTCATTATTGAACAAAATATAGTAACAAGACTAGAAATAAAAGATAGAAAAAATAATTATTCACTATACTCTCCTTGTTGGCAATGCTGGAACTTTGGTTGGTCAGCTGAATATTCATGCCAATGCAGGCAAAGAAGTTTTACTTATTGTCTGGATCTTCCTAGCACATACATTTCATTTCAATGAATTCCTCACAAAGACACAAATCAGATAAGCTCCCACCACCAGTATTCACTAGACAAATGGACAATCTGGCTGTATTGTCACCAATTTACTGAAATAGTAGTCAGAGCACACCACTCTCCGTAAAATTTCTTTTACATGGTTTACTAAGATAAAAGAGAAAATATTTCTAAGAAAAAAACAAGAGTTCTTTAGAACAGCAGCTTCAACAGCAGGTTTGGGATGAGCTACTTCGCCAGCTGGAATGAGCTTTGCTCTCAGCCTAGCATCACACATTCGGATTTTAACCAGACAATTTTTTAAAAACGTATAATTATTTTAACTATACATGCATTGCAAGTACCAACATAAGTCAATGACATGCAAATCAGCGGGGGGGAGCAGGGGGAGAAAAAAGGCAGCCCTTTAACCATGATTAACTGGATGAGCAGCTGAAATGCAGCACCCCCCCAGGAGCAGCACACACTGGGCAGCGTGGCCAAGGAGCCTCTGGGTGAGCAGGAGGCTCCTTGGCTGTTCCCAGGCTGTTTCAGAACTGAGCAGGACTGGATGAGACTGGTGGAGAAGAGCAGCAGCAACCAAAACCCTGGGCAGACTACCTGTGCTCTGAGACTGGCAGACGGGAAATTGCACAAAATCAGAGGGAAATGGGTTTTGTTTCTGGGATAAAAGAGCCAGATAAGAGGACAGACCGGAGAGGCTGCCAATATGAGGACATTAGCCCACGGTACCTAGAGAGAGGGTGAAGATGTCGTCATTACCTGTAACCCAGGGCAGACGGAGCAAGGGTGGCCTCAGCAAGGGAACCACGAGAGCCTCCTGTTGCTGAGGCCCCAGAGGTTTGGGACCAGATATGGAATTCAATTCGTAGGGCAAGAGTAGTGAGCAGGAGATGTCAGGAGGAAAGAAGAGCTGGGGAAAAAAGAGGAGTCCCCCAGGTGGGCGAGAGATGAGCAGAAAATTGAGACCGGGCCAAGACTGCGGACTAAAAGAAGAGGGGACACCATCCCTCTCCATCCCTGGCCCTCCTAGTCTGGGCTTGTGGACACACACAGAGGGTTGCCACCCAGCCCTAACCCTCAGTTGATTTGCTGTTTCGCTAACCAAAATCCTTCTCAGCTTAGCTTACTTTCATGACTCAGCATCTCAAATGTCTGTAAGTCATAAGTATAGGGGGAATACAGGCTTAGTTTTCATCTTTATTATGGCTTCTAAATAATAGCAAAAAACACTTAAAGACTGAAATACTTGTTTGCACCCCTCTATTGAACTGTGTTTGCCTGCAGTTCAGAGTATCAAAGATCTGGTTTTATACTATTATAATTACAAACACAAAGGCTAAGCTCTGGAAAGAAATAAGTAATCTCAAATTACAAAGACATGTCACGGTAACAATACGGTCTTCCCTTTCCCAATAGGGGAAGCATTACCTTTATAGCAAATACATTGCTTAAAAAAAATACCCCGACATAATAAATCCAGGGCTCATGTAATTTAATGTAAGCCACAGATACGTGCAAGGTCATATGCTAAGTCAATTAAGAGAACAATATACTGGGTCTGTCTTCTTGCTTAACTGCCCCAAATAGGTATGTTTTGTGTAAAATGTAGGCAGCGCTGAAGCAGCTGTGCTATGTGGCAGGGCAAGCAAGTGGGGTGAGGAAAGATACTGGAGTTTTCTCCGACATTGACTGGCATGCTGGCAACACACACCCCTTGCCCAGAGAAACATGGAAACTCCTCTCTGCTCCTAAACAGGTCCTCACTCAGTTCAGCCACATCCCCTGAAGTTTTTCAAAACTGCCTTGTAACTCCCGCACACATTCAGACTCAAAGACAATTAAAAACTCACAGCTATGGGCAATACAAAGAATCTGGGAGAATGGTAAATTTAGCTACAACGAAAGAACAGCATCAGATGGAGCTAAGGCCTTTCTGTGAAGCGCTTTTTAAAAATTTCCTGTTTCTCTGGGGAAAGACCTTTGCTAATGTTTCTTCCTTAATTAAAACTCTTTTTTTTTGAGCTTTTCTTAGTTGAGGTTTGAAAAAAAATGTAAACCAAGGGTCAGGAGGAATAGGCAGCTGCACTGTCCATCTGGTGTACAACCCTAGAAGAGGAGATACAGATCCTCTAAATCTTTTGTACATTTATTTTTCACTCAGTTTGAGGTGCACGCAAACAAAGCCACTTTGCTTATAACAATAACATCTCCTATAGCCTCCTTTTTTAAACAAAAAATGAATTTTTGAAAAGGACTTCCCCTTCATCCCAGAAAGGGAGAAACGGGGAGCAAAGAAACATAGGAATATAACATGTGACTAGGTTTGCGTAGTTTTCCAAGTGTTCAGTGATGCACACTGAACCTGAGTTTAATTGCCAATGTTTCAGACAACTATAGGACATCATATATTGCCCAGCAGTCCTTCAGTTCCTCTGAAGCAAAATAAATTTCTCTGAGGGTACCTTGTAGCTCAGTGTCTACATGCTGAACTGCTGCTGGTGTATATTAGCAGTTAAGCACCACATTTCCTCTTTAAGTTAAAAGACTAGAAAATAGTATCTGAAAAGAGAACTCAAGAAACGACTAAGCCTGCTGTCTCCAGGAAGGATCAACCACACCTGTTCCTCATAGTGATTGTCTGGTCTTTCTTAAAATTTATTAAATTTAATGACCAGTCTGAATCCTTCTCCTAGCAATTTAGTGATTCTTTTCTTACCTGCAGAACAGAAAGGGTTTATTCTTACCCACTTCTGAACAACTTTTTATATAGCTCAAGACCTGTGCTTTCTCTCTTTCCTCTCATTTCAGAGGAGCGACGCCCATCCCTTTTTCCAGCCAGGATACGCAAGCCTCCCCTGGAGGACTGTATGCTGCTGCCTCCCTCCATCATTTGACCAGACATCTGTACGTGACATTTGCATCACAAAGTAGAAGAGACATGTTCAGATCATTACTGAATTCACTGTTATCTGCCGCTTTGCCACTCACCCACTGCTTGTTCCTGTGTTACGGAGCCACTAAACTGATCCAACACAGCTGGTGCCAGCATGAGCTGCGTGGGTGTTTGTTTACACGGGTGCTTCCAGTCTGTTTAGTCGGTCAGGGATCTTTTGGGGGAACTTGGAGAAAAACTGATCAGTCTGTATTAGTTTCCAAGTATTTCTTTCCCACCTTTTAAAGAAAAGCAAACCAAAGCTGTTCTGTCCGGACTCCTACCCCACATCACTTCTCAAAGGTAATCGCTATAGCCTACTTGTCGAAGGTGAAGCTGAGTCTATCTCAGTCAATCTCACACAAACAGTCACTGCCACCACAAGGAATCATCCTGTTCCTCACAAAAAGAGACTATTTTTAAAGAATAATTCTTCTTTTCACAGGCTATTGAGCAGAACTGGCTTGGTGTAGGACAAACAATTACAGCAACAGGAGAAGTAATGAGTGCACTGCTAGCAGTAAGAAGATAGAGCCGATCGGGTCAGGTGTAACATACGACTACACCTCAGTAGTTCTTAGAGGCCAGAAGTTCAGGCTTAAGTCCATGGGGCAATGCTGTAGGTCCACCAACACCTGGTGACAGCACAGCCACCGAAAGCAGACCTCTCACTGATCCCCTCCTACCAGCACCACAAGCATGCAGTGGACTGGGTTGGTGAAAGCCATTTTCCAAAAACTTAACAGAGCAAAGGATTTTTTAAACCTCAACATTTTTGAGTCCAGTCAACTCCCTGCCCTGCTTTACCACGTAACCGGCTGAATTCCCATGGCAGCCCAAGAAGGGGCAGAGTTCAGGAGTGGGAGTAAGCTCCTGGGAGTGGGCAGGGGCAGGAGAGAGTTTGCATGGCTCTGCAGCTTAAAAAAAATAGACTGTGAGCACTGCCATGAGTCTGAGTCAAATGATTTTAAAATATCTCTCTAATTTAAGTAGGTTCTAGCCTGCTCCTTCCCTAAGATAGCTCTGATTCCTGATCATGCATGCATTAACCACCTGAACATAGAAGCCCCACTCACGGCATCAAAGATGCCGTTTTCATCTCCAATTACTGAAGTGCAACTTCTTCCTTTGGTTTTCTCTTACTGTTTGCAAGCACATGGAGTATTCTCTCTTTACTGTGCGCCCTGTTCATTCTACCCCAGTCTGATCTTTCCAGGTATGTCCCTACATGTCCATGCTATTTGTCCGTAACAGTTCCTAGTAATTTGTCCCCACTGCCATCTTCTGTGTAACGTACTCTAACTCACTCAATCTCTTTGGTGAAGCTCTCAATTAGTTTCCTATTATGCTTTCTGCTTTTCCCATTGTGGTTGCACAGTTTATGCCGCTTAAAGGTAAAACATGAATTGTTTAGTCTTGCTTCCAACAGGATCCTACCAAAGCATCCCTGAGTCTACTGAAGAGAATCTACTTCAACTTCACTCTTTCAACTATTTTCTACTTCTTTCCCTTTCAGAAATTATGAAAACGGTAATTCGCAATCACCACCAACCATAATTCACAGTTCATCACCATTTTCTTAATCTCTAAAACTTCCTCTCAACAGGTGAAAACCATATCTAAAAGAACAATAACACTCTGAAATACTTCCTAGATGTTTATTCCCTTTTTGGATTAAAAAGTTACTCTGAATGTCCCGTTTTCCTATGACAAATGTTACACCAGGCAATCTCTGTATCTTTATGTTAGAACTCATTTTTGTAGGATGTATGTTAATAAACAGGATATTAAGTAATAAAAACTGTAAGACACGAACACAGACTAGGAAAATATGCACTCACAAAAAACAGCATTATGAAACTTCACGAAAACTGTGGCATGAATGAAAGAGCATTTTATTGTCTGTCCATTCTGATTTCTCTGCCGCCCCCACAAATATCCCTGGACAGCAGACACATTATCCCTCTTATTCTAAGGACGTGTATCTAATCCGTTACCAGGCATGCTCGGTTCCACAGCGCAAGCTGTAGTAAGCTGTGAGGTTAGCACCAAGCCAAACATTAACTCTCAATGAAAAAGAATCCGAGATGCTGGGGGGGGGGGAAGGGGGATGGGTTGTGTGTGTGAAATGCTTGCTGCATTACACAGTGCACCAGGTAATAACACTACTTGAAGCACGTGAGGGAAAGAACCTGGGCGATGGACCTTGTGCTAGATGTTCTAGCTGCGCTCCAGGCCTAGGTGTGGAGTTGTGATTTTTCCCTTACCACCTTTCATCCAGTTCTGTACAGCACCAAATGAACAGGGCGTAGCTACAAGCACCACTTGCAATCCATACATTATCCATATTAACCTCTAATTAATAATATAACTAACTCTTGCGATTCAAAACGTGGAAGCAGACAAGTTTGCTCCAGACTCAGTTTGCCAACCAAAAAAAGGCCCATTCCTTTGATGTAAGATCAGAGAATGCTGGTTAGTCAAGGAGGCTGTATGATCTCAAAGCTTATTTAGCTTGTAAATTCTCAGGCAGTCATCATCATTTCTTCCACAGTAAAGACCCATTTAGTGAAGAAAAAAAAAGGACCCAATGGGAACTTACTTGCCTGTTTTTGGTTATTGAGAAGACTTTCATTGATATTCCTGGCTTGATATATTTTTTCCACTGTACACAAAGATGACAAAGGTCATGCAATACAGCATTTAAGATTTCCCATAGAAAATAAATGAACCATGACTCACACATGGGTACAGCACGTTCTTTACTTTTTCCCTAAAGTAAGAGATAGTACCAAGTTTTTGTTTGCAGCTGCACAAATGCAATATGAAAGACCTATATTCCTGAACATATGTTTCTAAAATTCACAGTGGAGCAATTGTGCCAAAGTCTTCAAAACTGAGCATACATGAGGCAGTCTGGAAGAACATCAGTAATCTTCAACAGTAAACATCTAGTGACGCACATCTCCAACATGTTGCAATATACGAGATTAAGACAAAAGCCACGTTCAAATAACAGATCCATGATGGCATCTGACCATTAGTCTTCCGACCATTAGTCACATTTGGTCAGCACAACAAGGCTGCAAATATTAGGGCTTCCATGTGTTATGTCTTCACTCTCCCCTTATCCTCCTGTCTAGGAAGCTCTTCGATAATCATGGACTATTTTTTAAAAGCCTCTAGAAACAAGAAGTGGGCCTTTGCGAAAAGGAGAGAAGGGGGTGTGAGGCTTGGCCAGCACAGCAACTGATGGGGGACAGGGGAGCTGGTGAGGAGGAGGAGGAGGAGGAGGAGGAGGAGGAGGAAGGATAATGGAAGAGTTCAACCTGGCGCAGAAGGGCTAAAAGCGGGGTTACGGGACCACTGCCGTCACAGTCACCTTCCCCTCCCTCCTCTGTGTCCCTGCTGTCACCTTCCTCCCCACTGCGGTGATAGGGTCCTCTCTCAGGGAACAAGGGAACACAACAGAGGCGTAATTCTGTCTCCTGCTGCGCTTTGTTTGATGCCAGGAACTTGGCAGCCCTCTGAATAGAAACGGGCTTATCCTGGCAGCCAGGGGCCCCAAGCCTCCCACTTGCCTGAAGCTAAAGCATCGTAGTGGGGGAGAGCACAGCACCCAGCACCGAGGGAGGGCACCCAGACTCCCAAGTGAGCTCCATCATCATGGCTGTCAGCCACCTAGGCACGACTGCTTCCTCGCTAATTTCTGTTTCAGTGTTTTAAGATAAAATTTTTCACATGTGAAGATCTCTGCTGGCAAATCCATCAGCCTTAAACTTTAGGGGCAATCATGGCCCCCCTGATTTTGATGCTCCTGCCTCATCAAACATACTCAGATGCACAGTATTTCATTTATTGCACCCTATATTAAGTTCAGTAACTAATATACTTACTTATTAACTGAATTTAAAAAAAAAAAAAAGCAGGGCTGTGAAATATCCTTCATCTACAGGCTTAGGTAGCTCTCATTTGCTGAAGCAATTTTGTGCTTCATAAATCAAGTTGTATGTTTAACCAATTTAGGTTAATATGTATCAGGGAGCACAGCAGAGGCAGGGGGTGGGCATTTTGGCCAACCTTTTTATCAACTCCTGAGCTGAAACTATTCAATCTCCTGCCTTTCAACCCACGCTGAGGCTCATCCTGCTGTCGTCAGACTGGCAGAAAGTTGCGGTATTATGAAAGAGCCTAGGCAACAAGGCAGAAATGCAAGCTCATTTCTGTTATGTCATGTAAAGTTTTGTTTAGTACAGACATGAATTAAATTGGCAGATTAATTTAACAGAGCAGAACACAAGAGGGAAACACACGGCAGCTTGTGCTCCATTTCTGCGTGACACGGTGCTGCCCCTATTGACTTCAAATTATCTCCTTTTATGGACTCTAAGCTTTTTGTATTTTTCACAACTGTAACTGGATGACGGGTTAAATACTCGGAAGAGCGCAAGAATGTTTTTTCTGCAGCCAACACAGAGAGGAGAATTGCTGAACTCACTGCTTCTACAGAACAGGAAACTGTATTTTGGGTGCATCTGATTCATGCCGCTTCCCACCGTCACCCAGGTTTGGCAGCCAGGGGTTTGGTCCCCCCGTGCCCCCGCCATGGAGGCCACAGGAAACTCAATGTTGTTGCCTCCACTTTTCCACCTGGTTATTCTAACACGGGCAAACTTAGTTAAAAGTAACGAACCTGCCCCAAATTCATATGCCTATAGTTCGCAACAGGTTGGTGAGAGTCTAATTTTGCAACTAGACTCCCCCTTCCGCTTTCCCATAAGCACAACCAGACTGAAAATCTGCAAAACAGTATTTCCAGAGCTTTTCAAAAGCCAAAATATCACAGACCATCAGGCAAAACCAGGCGCCTTAGTTCAAGCCCACAGGACAAACAAACAGGACAAACGCCTCTTTCTGCATCCCTACCAGCGAAGAGTGGAACCCGTGGCTGGTCCAACTCGCTGAGCATAAATAGCCGCCACGCTGGATGCTCTCTCCATCTGTCACTCTCTGAGAAGGACACTGGGAAGGGAAATGTCTCTCCCTCCCTTGTTTCCACCTTTGATAAAATCAGAGGCAGGGAGAGAGCCAAGAATCCATTCTCTTCACAATACCAGAGCCCAGCACTGGGAGCAAGAGGTACAGAAAGTTCATTAGAGCTCAAGAGTGCATCTACAAAACAAATAGTTAGAGGAAAGCCTACACAAAGGCATCTTATTTTCTCTCCTCATCTGCTGGAGCCATCTCTCACCTACAAAAGCAACTCTGCAGGCACTATGGCAGCCTCTAAGTTTTAACTTTCTCTGCAATTCTTTCATCTAAATACAAAGAGGTGAAGAGGTTCAGTGAAACAAAGGGATCATTTGCACTCAACTCAGACCATTCAGAGCTCAAGCCTCTTAAACAGTTTTAGATGCAGCTGCTCTTCAAAAGACCTTACTTCTGTGGAATCCCTTTCAGGCCCAAATGTCCTGGTTCTCAGTGAAATTAGGTGTGTTCAAGATCCGGATTTTTGACCTATATTTGTAAAAGTTTTTAACTGAGCAACAATCCATTTAAATACTGAAACTCGTAACTTTCCTGAAAAAGCAAAGGCACTGCAATTTAGTACTGAGGTGCCACACTCTGCCCTTGGCATATACTATACCCCACACTATACCACTTGGGGTTCAAAGTAAACTTATGGGAGAGTGATTAATACTTTCTCTGTGTAATATTTTCTCTTGACTTTTCCCCCAAACTGTGTGTGCCCAGCAGCGGGGAGGTGATGGAGGGGAAAAGGGACTGGCGTCCTCGTTGGCACCTCTAAATCAAGTGCCTGAAAACGGAAGTTGGTGTTTCAATGCCACTTTGACCTACTCTGCATGTACAGTAAATAACTGGAAACAACATTTGGCGTTTCCTCCTTGGGACACACATTGTTCAAGCCAAACTCAACAGGCCCGGCCGCAGCCTCAGCCAGGAGAGGGGACCACCAGTGCCGCTCACCTGCGGACGGCCCTTTTGGGGCAGGCAGGACCGCACCGGGTGGCGCTTTCAGCTGCCAAAGGAAACCGTAGTCACCCCTCAGTGGCATATTCCATTGCTGGAAAGCTGGACAAACCACCCAGCAAAAGCTCCCAGCCCGCTCTGCCTGATCGGTCCCTCACTTCAAGAAAGTTGGTTTGCAGCCAGGAATGCATTTCTACAGATGATGGAGCATCACAATAAATCTCTCCATCTTTTGCTTCCAGTGTATGGCATTTTCTTTATTTTGCCTTCTCTAACATATAAAATGCATTTACAGCATATGCGCTTTATTAAAAAAATTAGCCACACAAAACCATTGCACATACAGTCCCTTGAGGAACAGCTGAAAGAATTAATATGTTACAAACACCATCATAATAGGAAGACACAGTTTAAGATATTGTCATGGTTTGGGCTGGGCTGGCCACTAAAACATGATATATGTACAGCAGAAGTTGTAATCTGGCATCTATCTATTTGCTATTAGGAAACTCAATCAAAACTGTTCTACTGTGAAAACTAGACATACCTGCTAACAGATATATGTACTGACTCACATGGCAGGCACCCCAGATTTCGGAAGAAATAAAGCCTGGCCCCAGCAGACACGTACATACACATTGCTATGAAAAGATGAATGGAAAATTAGAAGCAAAGGAGCTAAAGGCAGAGCTGATAACACAAATGTGCATTAGCAGTTTGAGTCTAAGGATGTAAACTTATTTAGGGCAAGAACAATATTGGCATTATACTGGCATTACTTCATTTTAGTGCTGTTGCTTAATCTGTATATCTAATTCTCCGCATAAAGCTTGACTTTGTGCTAAATAAGAAATGCCTTTACACTCCACCAGCAGGCTGTCCATTCTACAAAAAGTGAACATCCATTTATTTCATCTAAAGGTCAAAAGTGAAATGCCTTTGGGAGATCCCATGCAACCTTAAAATAAAAGTTGCATTCCTAAACTCCGAGCTATCTAGAATGCAACACAATGTCATTATTATTCCTTTGAAAATGTAAAACAATTACTCACTTATATTAAAAGCAAAACTCTTTAAAAGAAAAGGTCCTAAAAAACAATGAAATACGAACAGTAAGAATTTTAAATCTTGCTGTTCAAAAAGCACAACTTTTTTTCTTTGCAGTTTTATGCGTTAGGGAAGTCATGACACCCATAAATGTTTAAAAGACATGTGATGTAATTCTAATATTTGTTCACTTTGAATTTAAAGAAAACAGTTCTTAATCAAACACGAACAGTAGCCAAAGCAGCGACCCCTATCACTCCTCAAACTTTTTAGTCATTCTTACTAAACTGTATGTTTATGCCATGATGCCTACCTGCAGTTATTCATCAATATTTACTGATCCCATTCAGCAAAATCAAAACACAGAACTACAATGCAGCATGAACTTTGAGCTGCCAGGTTTCTTCTGGTTTTCTTCTCAATTTCTTAATCTTGGCACAGCCCTAAGTCCAATGTTCAAAATCTAAACTGAAGCTCACTGAAACCATGGGGAGTTTTCCAGTCTTTACAAGCTTTGAAATTGTTGCATGTACAAGCTATAAAACACCTGCTATAATATTACACTCAATCTTCCTCATTTTCCTCTTCTACTGTATTTCCCTGCACCCTATTAGTAGATTGAAAACTACATATTTCTTTTTGTCCTAAGGGCTATATAAAATTACATCACTCTGCTTATCCAGCTTCACAGTGTCAAATTACTTCATTCAGGAAAGGCATATAATGATCTTCTTGGACAACTAAGACCTTTTTTTTTTTTTTTTTAAATCAATTACTCCTTTAAAGAGATAATTAGAAAAACATCACAATACACTGTGTGTTTAATACATCTATAATGCACACCAGCTTTACAATTAGTTTTAAGATGCTCACTGCTATCAGCTGGGGCTACCTGCCACCAACATAGAAGGCATCATGTGTAGGAGGACGTGCCTTGCCACAGTGCCAACGCGGATCTTCTAAAAGACACTCTCTAAGTAGAAACATGCTTAGGAGAACTTCAAATTTTACACATTTAATAGTAATATACTATTTTCTATTACCACAGATAATTCAAAACAGGTTGCAAAAACCTACATCTGTCTACATAAAGCCTAAAAATAACTGTGGTGCTGTTTTACTATTGCTTCAGATGAATTCAAAGATTTTATCATTCTCCAGTTGCTTCAACAAAGCTTTTAGCTGGTTTTAAAAGCTTTATATTCGTGAGATGGAAAGCAGGTTTGCAAGGAAGTCCTGTGACCTTTCCATTTTCTCACAGTGATTTTAAGCATTGGAGGGGACAGCGATAAACACAACACAGAACCCCGCCAAAGCAAAAACCCACTGAACAATTTCCAGGGAAAAAGAAAGACAATTATTCCATCAACTCTTCCATGTTTTCAGACATACGAGTTATATCTGGCAACAGTTCAACAGAAAGACAGGAACACCAAAAGAGGAGCACAGACTAAGCACTGATGTTGTAATGGGTACCTCAAACAGATTAAGCAGCTTGTAAACTGAGAACTGCCTGCTCATCAGCAGCTAAAAGGCAAAATACTTAAGTACATACAAAACCTGTGGTGTGCTACATACATTTTTCTTGCTTATTACAGACAAAGCTAGTAGCCCGGCCCATTTATGTAAGGCCAAGTGGCTTCATCTGAAGAGAGAAGGGTAATACTAAAATGATAATCAAACATACTGGGACTGGGCTATCAGGGCAAAGCAGTGAGGAGAAAAAGGATGACAGGTATGGTAAATAGATAATGTAAATGGGAAACAACCAATACAGTCAGGGGAAAGACAATGGGGTGAAAAAATTGAGAATAAAACCCAGACAGTGCAGTCTCTGCTTTACTTTACTTTGCTTTGCTTTACTGGAGCAAAACAATAGTCTGGATGAGGAAAAACAGAAAAATGAATTTCCATTTCAGCACTGCTATCAGTAAGTAACTATGAAGACTTTGAGAAAGGATTTTAAATACCACACCTTCCTCCCACCCCAAGAAAGCGAGGGGATAACTGAGACCAGCAGGGACCTGGTACCTCTCATCACAATCTCCGTAGCAGAGCTACACATCTCAATCTTTCTTGGAAGACTCAAAATGGAAACATGCCGACTTTTTTTTTTATTTTATTTTATTTATTCACTGTATTCTTTCAATTACTGTTGAAGGTTTAATATTTAAAACCTTCTTCTAGCATGGCAGGTTAGGAAATGCAAACTTCAGGTGCTGTGTGAGAGCTCCATGTAAGCCCTGCCCTGAGCAGAGGGTTACCTTCTTGCTGAGCATCTCTCTTGCTTTCCCAGCACAGGCTGAACTCATTGAACTTTTATCGCTCTGAAGCAACCCAGTTCCTCCACACCAGCCTGGCCTGGCCAAGCTGGCACCACCATCTCTCCCCTGCAGCTTTGCTGCCTAGCAAGGGAAAACGCTTTGCTTTTCGGAAAACAGGCCTGAGCTGCAAGAGAGCATGGCCGCCCCTGTCAGCGCCAGCCCCGCTCAGGTCAGTTTAAAGAGAATAAGAATTCCCAGCGTTAGGCTCTGCTATTGCAAGGCAGACTGCCTGCCTGACTGCTGCTTGGCTGCCGCAGGTACTAGAAGACGCGTGGAGATCTGAAGCAGACAACTGCAAAGACATTTCCCAGTGTCGTGGTGCCCTGGAGAACAGGATCTAGTCCTTGCCTCTACCACGAAATCCCTTGAAGACACTGCACAAGAGATTTTCCTCATTTCCACGCTTTTCACAGGCAGTCACTAATTATACCTTCTCCGGTGTCCATGCATTTGGTGTTGGATCTTTGCTCAGACCAAAGATCTCAAAGACATGGCTTCAGCTGAAGTCACTGTGTTAAACGCAAACTATGAAATGCTATCGACTGCTAATTAGGAGTCGCCTGACTTTTGACATCGCCTTCTCTACACTCCCTCTCCCAAATGGTCAGCTATGAATTCTTTTGCAAAGGTTCAAGGACCACTCAGAACGGGGTGAGCAGCTGAATGCAGCAATACGCTGCCTCCTTCCATCTGGGGGGTAAGCTTCTAAAAATCAGTGCGCGCGTTTTTTAAGCGTTCAGGTATTATTGTAATAAAAGTCATAGGAAGCTCATAAAAAGCTGAAGACAGTTATTCTGCCTTCAAAGCATGACTTGATTGTGAGTTCTTAAGTAAGAAACACGCCCAAAAAGTGAAGAGTAAGGCAAAAAAGCCAAACCCTGCATCCTCCCTCACCCAGTGAGCACAGTTTGTTCTGTGTATTGAAATGAGATGGGATCCTGTGAAATCCATCAAGCAATTAAAGTCTAGTATGATGCGAAAGGGGCCCATGTTTAGGTTGAACAGAGCTTGACTGTGAAAACAGAATATTCTTTAAGCGTTTTCTGTGGACGAAGATACATTAGTATTATGTCAGCATACGGACAGTGGTAACAGGGAAGTGCATTTGGCTATACGTCATGCAAACACATTTAATTTAATGGCCACCACCGCTCCAAATGCAAACAGCCGAGGGAGCAAGGCTGCGGTTTGGGGAAGCCAGCTAGTAGCTGGCTGCGACCAGAAGGTCAACCCCACTCATCCTTCCACCCCTCCTCTAGGTCAGTCCAGCTCTGATGTGAAACCACACCTTGAAGCTGTGGTTAACGTAGTTCCGGCAGCACAGCCCAAATCCCTGCTGCTGTTAACAGCTGTGGTCTGGCCCCGCTCCTGCTCCTTCTGCTGCGCTAACCCCAACCCTCACGCAGCCAGCCAGACCAGGAGCCAGCGCTGGGAACCAGCCGGACTGAAACGGGCTCCAGCTTCCAGTGAAACAAACACTGGCACTAACATACATGAGGAAAAGGAGTGGAAATGTCTCTTTTGGCAGCCCTGCGGGACACAGCCACTTTAGCATCAGCCAGCGAGTCAGTCCAGCCTGCTTCCCTATCCTGTCCAACCCTGCTAAATTAATCATAAAGCATTTACAAGAGGGACCACATCCCTTCACCCCCAGTATCTTGCCAGTGTGGTCAATCGATTCTCCTAATGCTACTACGACAGCTGAATGAAGGTTTGCTCAGAAGGCTGCCTTTTCCTCTTACTCTTTCAGGAAAAGCAGCAAATCTATTTCCCCACCAACTGGTCCTGCAACACCTACCCACTGCTGCCTGATACTACTGCTGGCAGCAGCTGGGAGCTCTCTTACTCTAAACTCAACAAAGATGATTGTCCACAAGCAAAAAATAATACTTACAAAGGTACAACTACATCCGCCCCTCACTCTACAGCCATGTTTAAATTTCGATGCTTCTTCCGTGTATCTCAAATACACTGTACTTTCAAGGGAAAAAGAGAGCAAAGCAGACCAACAGGATGCTTGCTTTGCATTCCTATTTCCGTTTCTGTATTTCAGCACCTGAATGCAGAAAAAATTACTTTTTTTAATGATGCTAGAGTGATTTAGTCTGTGTAAGAACACTTAAGACAGGTATTTAGGCGCCCACCAGAAACTACAAATAGTGAGGAGAATGAAGAACTGAAGCTGCCTGCTGTACTTCCTAAAATAGATTGATGCAGCTTTTCTAAACAAAAAACACATAGGGGTGCCTAAAATTTTTTGGGATGAGCTGTAGTTTCACGCCTTTTATTCTGGAACTCTACATTGATCTCACCCGTACTTCAACTGGTGGAGTGTACGTCAAGTATCCCTGAGAAACAAAGTACTACAGAATACAGATGTGCCTATTTTGGAAGCAGTTGGATCACTTTTCCCTACGAGGTCAGGGTTTTCGGAAGAAAAGAATAGCTCTACTGTTTGCTATCCAGCTGAAAACAGCCTGGATTCCCTGTCTTGTTCAAGACTGTAAGATTAATCGTAAAGAATCAAATCACTCCCCCCATATTTTCAATTAGCAGTGGGGGAAGAGGAGAGCAGGTAACATATTGTCATATTATGACACACATATGATGACACGTCATTGTTATTTATGACAATCCAAAACTTATAATCTGTTGATAAGCCTTTTCTTTATTCATTTACTTCATTTCCCCTTCTTTCACTGGAAAGGAATTTCACGTTAAAGAAACCTAAAAATATTTAAAAACTTAAAATTTCCATTTCCTTTTCAATCACTAAAATGAATTGAATATGAAGATCTCGGCTGTTTTTTCCTCAGAAAAACTGGGAGGCATCATAAAGTATGTGGGTTTAAAGCTGTTCTGTCTGATTACTTTTATTTTCCTCCTCTACAGTAGATATAAAAATTCAAATCTATTACCTTTACTAATCCAAATAATTCTGTGAAAACTTGCTTTTTCTTGTAGGAAAAAAAAATATACCTGTTTTGGGGTCCTAAGCAGAAACAATTTAGAAGATATGCTTTTAAATATATTGCAATTAAAGTTAGGAACAATTTTGTTCTCCAAGAGGGACACAAAGAAATGGCCAAAATAAAAGCTTGAGATGGAAACCCCCAGCTAATCTGGTGCACTATCCTGAACTCTCCGACAAAATTCCCCTTGATCATCTGTCTTTTTTCCCATTTTGATATCTAGCCTCTTTATTTAAATTTTTGTCTTTGTGGTTACTGTAGAAACACCTAAAAATGAGAACAGCAAGGGCCAATACAGGAAAAAGCTAGATAACCCAGAGCTACATGTTAAGTGATGAGTGCGAGCGCGCTGCCAACTTTTGGGACATGCGTGCTCCTTTAATTCCTGAAGCTGGTGATACTGAAAAATTAATCTTCAAACTCAGTCAAATGAGTTTTTATTATACACTTTCAGACTTTGTATAATCCCCATCACAGAATATCACACAACTGACTTATATCCTACTTTGAAAATCACTAAGTTTTGTTATCCTTACTTCACCTCTGGGAAAGGGAGACACAGGGAAGCTAAAAATACTTCCTAGGGCAGCCAAAGCAGCTTGTGTCAAAATAGGGGATGGATTTCTGCTCCCGTGCGCGCAGCCATCCACGTTTACCTGCAGCTGGTCTGGGTACTGCCTGCAACATCCTCCTCAACCCACCAGATCAGAAAGGAACAGGTCTCATCCGAAGACAGCAACCAGATAAGCAGCTGATTAGCTTTATGGAGCCAGAGAACCACGCTGTTTGCTTGAACAGGGTATCAGAGCTGCTCAGTTCCTTGTATGCACCAGCTGAAAAAGGGGAGAGGGAAAGAACAGTACCCAGAAAGCCCACATGAGCTCTTCGCTTTCTGCAGGCTGCAACTGCTGGGGCCGTATCTGGGACCCCCCAGGGCCAGTCTAGTGCCCAGCTGGGAAAAACTCCTTATAAATACAGAGGATCCATCACTTACTGCAGTACCCGAACCTGTTTGCAATCCTGCTTGTAGCTGAGGGAGCAGGTGGATGTGCAATGGAATGGGAACCACTGGAGATGCAATGATCGCATTGGATTCTTCACACAAAAAGTGACAGCCCTCAAGGGCTTTGTGGCATGGTAGTGCATGTCCAGATGCAACATTACAGATTTATTCCTGAAGCAGAGACACTTTAGACAGAAGGCAATATCCATAGCTTCATATCTAAAAAGGCTTGATGAACAAGCCGCAGAACGAAGCAAACCGGAAAAATAAAACCCTAGACTGCACAGTATGAAAGTTCATAATTTAACCTGAAAGAAGAGAAAAACAATACTTTATTTTCATCCCAGATTTAGAATCCAGGCTATGCCAACTTTATTGGCAAAGGAAAAAAAATTCATTGGAACCTGACACTCTTCCTCTATTACCCATCTAGACCCATGGCCTTGACATAGAGGTGAGAAGTACCCACAGGTTTCAAAGGCATTTGGGAGGGGGTAGGGTTTAATGACATTATTTGTAATTTCAGAAAGAATTCTGATAAATAAAAGTACAGTGGTAATATTTTTATCATTACCCTAGCAATCATTGTACTGTCTATTCTGAGGCACAAATACATAATGTACATTTCTTTTTAATTTTTCTCCAAAATTTTCCTTTCCAGTATTTCTTGATAAGGCCTGGAAAAAGAAACAAAATCAAAAAATGCAAAAATCACCTTATATTCCTAAACATTTTGAGCTGTTTTTTCCTCAAAGCACAGGTATTCCTGCATTTCACAAGGGGTCTAGATGCTGTGATCTGCACCAATTGTAAATATTCTTTAAAAAAAATACAATACACCAGCTAGGCACAGCCACAAAACTTCATGGGTTTCAGTCAACCTCTCACTCTTAGCCGTGTTTCCCTGAAAACACCTCTGGACTAAAAGGCTACCAGAAGATCCCACCCAACTGTCTGTCTCCTTTGCAGTGTTAAGAGTGACAACAAGAAGAAAAACACGTACCAAGAAATACATTCAGACCCTCAGTCTTTGAAACTGGTTCGAAGTGTTCACTTAACAGTGGGAAATATTAAACCAAATCCTATAGAAAAAGTTGCCTTGTACTCTACTGATAACATTTTGGAAGACGCCTCTTTGTTAATTTATTATTTTTAAAAAAATCTCTCTTCAATGACTCAGCCTAGACCCTCAGGAGGTATTTTTCCCTTGCTAATTTACCTTAATCACTACACCTAGTTTCTCACCTGTCAACACATCCAAAAGTTTTTAATGGCTTCCTGTCATTAGAAAATAGCATATATTTTCACGTGTTCTGTTATATTTTAATTGACTAAGTTTTTAGGAAGCTATCAGCCCATCATCACCAAGTCCCAGCGTCGAAACAAACATATATGAAAGAAATAAAGTGGTTACGGACATGATGTTGGGACTTTCAGACTAGGGAATAGGGTAATGATGGTTGAAAGAGGGAAACAGGCACAGGACATCTGATCAGCCTCTTTTTTTCCTCTCTGTAAATCTGTAAATATCAAATAACCCTCAGACAACCAAGCTGACTAAATTCATTTTTACTCTGCTGAGACCGCTAGCTTACTTCTCTGCACACAATAATTCTTCAGTGACAGAAGTCATTTCTCATGTCAGAAACAAATTGCTGAAACACCCTAAGAGTAAGAAAAGACACATAGATCTTACTGACATTTTCTGGCCTTTTTACAGCTTTTCCCCTCCTGTTTCTCATCGCCTGTAGGTTTTGAAGGGGGTGCAACAGGCATTGCTCTTGCTCCCTACTGCAGTCAGCTGGAGAGTTCAGCTTTGACTCCAGGCAGGGATGGAGCAGCGCTACCACCTTGGGCTCTGCTGGAGATCAAACCTCTGTGGTCCCAGTGGGGCAGGCCAAGGATCATCATAGAATGATCAGAGTTGGAAAGGACCTTAAAGATCATCTAGTTCCAGCCCCCCCTGCCATGGCCAGGGACACTCCCCAGTAGACCTGGTTGCTCAAAGCCTCATCCAACTCAGCTTTGAACACTTCCAGGGATGGGGCATCCACAGCTTCCCGGGGCAACCTGTTCCAGTGCCTCACCACCCTCACAGTAAAAGAATTCTTCCTAATATGTAATCGAAATCTCCCCTCTTTCAGTTTAAAACCGTTACCCCTCGTCCTATCACTATCCCTGGACTCATGGGAAGCGGATGCGACCGCCAGGTGCCTGACTTGGGATGTGCAGCCTGCCAGCTGATCTGCGCTCCTCTGCCTCTCCCGTGCGATGAAGGCGTGGGGGGACATCCAAGTGCAGCTGTTGGTCTTACCCAGCCAGTACACTTAGAAATTATTTCTCCACCCAGCTCCTATCTCAGAATTTCACCATAAAATGCAAAGTGCCCTGACTCTTCCATAGACCCATCCCTTTTCCGTCTCCCAAACAGAGGCGGGCAAACAACCGGTCTAAAGAAGAGGACACTTGCGTTACGATCAGGCGTCTCCACGACAGACCCAGTTTTACACTTAGCAGGTCACTAAATAATTCCTGCGGCCAGTCAGATCCTGAAGCATCAGCACCAAAATTCAGTCAAATGATTAATTCTTGTGAATTATCTCACATGATATTGGGTTATCGGATTAATAATTGGTACGGAGGGAAACAGAGATCACTGCCCACCACCAGCAACAACTACGAGATTGGTTAATTATGAAGGCACATCATGATTCTGCGTTTAGCGTGGTGTGATTCAGATTAAAAAAATGTTTTCTTGGCAGCTTCCATCAAATACTATAAATCTAAGCACAGGAATTCTGCACTTTTCACTTTCTGACACAGCAAACAATAGTGACGAGAAACAGATCACATTACATGCAATATTGTAACTCCTTTTTTAACTAGTGGTGTTGTACCCAAGCTTTACATTTTACCTAATATTCCAGAAATTCATTAGTTGCCTTCAGGTACAGAAGAACTCATATAAGAGGCTCACATTTTTAGTACATCACAACATTCAATTATTTTCAGCAATACTTCATTCAATAATACATGCAACTTTGCAGAGAACTCATTCTCTGTCTTCATGACTGAATTGATATGATTTATATATCTTTGGATTTAGAACTGTGAAATAATTTTCTAGACAGCTGAACCACATTTACCAGAAATGTAGGAGTGTTATCGAAAACAATACAAGACATGACATAATCACATATGCACCTTCCCATATCAATCAATTTCATACATTTCTCCTGGACAATACAGATACACACTGCTCCATGTGCAAACCCATTCCGTGTAATTGCTCATTACCGTTGCAGTGATGGCATGCATCTGAGGGAGCACGGGGAGGGAAATGCAGAACTTTTCACGTGTTGCTCATGACATGTTCAGACTTTAATCTACGATAATGAACGGGGATTTACAAACCTAAAGAATTGCTTATGGGCCCTGTGGTACAGGGTTAACAGTCCTGTTAAAATAAACCTGAGCTCAAGAGAAGATAGTGCATGGACTGTTTTGGCACTGCATTAAGTTCTGCATGCTGTTCTCTTTTATATCTAAATAGAATCTAAAATGATTCTATTTATCTATCAGAAGACTATTTATTAAAATAAATGATATTGATATATTGACATTAAACAAATATAAAATGTCTTCTGCTGCAATGCATTCCAGACTTACATGTCTGTCAATACACAGATGTGTCTCATATTGTGTGAGTGACTAAAAATTGCGCACAGAAATGGTAATTTGCAAACTCTGGACCAAAATTGTAATACGCTGGCTTTCATTTCAAGCTGCACAGGGACCGTGTAGATGCCAGCTCGGGCCTTAACATAGGTTCGTTTAGTCTTCACAACATCCTACATGTGTTTTGTGCAGTTGTACTTTCTACAGGCTTGGCAGTCTCCGGGAATAGCGTATCTACAGAATCGCACAGACCTCCTGCTCTTGGTTTCACATTGCCAAGACCATTCCAGCACCGGCAGCAGCTCCTGTGGTATTGGTGAGTAAGTGCATCTGAACGTGAGGAAGGTGTTTAGAACAAACACCTTTTAAGAGACACGTATGTGACCTTTGCAAAGAATGTGGTGACATAAATGGGTATAAGGCAATGGCTTGCTAGGCTCGTTCCTTGGAGGATTTTATTTGAAGACACTAGGAAGAAAACATGGTTCTTGTAATGACGGCACACAGAAGCATCCTTACAAAAGCATCTTCCTCATTTTTGACCTATGCAGTTTTCTGGCTTTGTCCTGTCACCATCATCTTTGGTCTCCTTGATGCTCTAGGAAAAATCCTTCCACAGGCTTAGCACCTTCAACTACTCTAAAAATGAATTAAATGGAAGCTGAAATCATTAGCAGCTTTGAGGAACTGACCCTGCACCTGACGGGACGGAAGACAATGAGCTGGAATCACTGTGAGGTTGGCAGCTGCCTGCTTGCACATCTCAAGGGTTACCATCCAAAGCTCTTCTATGCTTATGATGCATCCAGTCCATTCAAGAGCACAAGCTCTATCCCAACCAAGCAAACACACCATTCCTGGAAAATGCATCAAAAATCAGCATCCACTGTTTGTCTGACCAGTGTGAATCAGAGCACATTTTCAAAGGCATGTCCCCAGCAGGATGGATTTGTTTTTCTGCGTGATTTGAACTATTATTTTGGCATTCTCGAGGGCATGAGCTGAGACATTAACCCGAAGACTTTAGGCACTGGTACAACATTTGCTGTATCACCCGAGGTCCATAATGGGAAGTAAGGTTTAAAATAGTAATAGAAAGTCACAGACAGTAGGATTACATTGCATAAGAATTAACATCACCAGAACTCATGTCTGGTTCTTCCCCCAGCTGGGATTTAGCAGTAATGACCAGAAGAACAACCCCTTCCCAGCTGGGGCTGCCAGCTGAGGGGTCCTCACAACTGCTGGCAAGGGCCAGGAGCCAGAGTCAGCTCCCACAGTTGTTCTACAGCTAAGCAAAACTGTAAGTGCAGGGCTCTAGCACTTAGTCCTTTCCCTCTTTCCTGACATTCCTTTTGTAAGACCAGTTTTTGATAATCTCTTCTAATCTCTGGCTTCCGGGATGCTTCTTGCCCTCGTTTCTACTCCGGCTCCTTGGGATCAGTCACGCAGCCTTGACTCCTCAGAACCACTGTACCATTTAAAAAAAAAGGTTAGAAATAAAGACTTCCTATGATAACTTCAAGCTTTTTACTTTCTTCTCACTTTCATTTCTACCTCTTCCTATTCCCCATTTTTCTTTAAATATTTCCACGTTGATTCCAAAAATTCAGCTTTTCTTAACAAAGATACAGCCCTGGTCAATAGACTTCAGCTAAAAAAAATGATAGTTGCAGTAAAAAAACTCATAATTTTCTCAAGCAGAGCTGTAATATTACAAGCATTTATATAGTTTTAGTATTCCTTGCCTGTTCTTCTGAACTGTTAAAAACACACACGCGTTTACAGCTAAAAAATCTTCTGGGTTTTGGCCCTGAATACTGCTTGCACATGCATCTTGGCTTTATGGCAGCCAGAATTTATCTTTTTTTATTCTGCTAGCAGATAACTGACTTACCATTGCCATAAAAGGGACAGAGCTTCAAGCACAATACGAAAATTCCTGGAATGTTTGAGTCTACCCTCACTTAGCTGATTTTTCCCTTAATATGTGCACTATGAAGACAAACCATTAATGTACTAATTTTCCTTCAAACTTTTGTTCTAATTCTTTGCAGCCCCTTAAGTCCATACCAGTGTAATTTTTCAGCCTTATTTGGGTTTCATTACAACCTTAGCATTTGCTTCAATGCCTTTAGATTATCAGATATTTCAACAGAAGTCTTCAGTAGACTAGAAAACAAGTTTTCTTCCACTAGATAAACAACTGGACTAGTAAGACCAAAAGACTTACAATATCCAGTCAGCACATAGCTATCCAGTGAAAATGGGCTAATTAGTTTTATCCCTTAGCTACAACTGAAACATTTGTCATGGCATATTAAAAAAAAAAAAAAAAAAAAGCCTTTCTGCTATCTGTATACTAAACTAAGGACCCCATAAATTATCTATTAAAATAGAACCAGCTAATAAAACAATACATTTTCACCTAAGTTAGGGATTATTTTCATGAAAGATTACAGATTTCACTGTGAATTTCCAATATGAATACCTATAGAAATAATCCTCATGTAAGAATGGCATCAACTATATTGATGAATTAGAACAGTTTCATCCCCTAAACCATTTAGAAATGCTCTACCAGGTTCACCCCCCAGCGTTAAGACAACATCCTCGTGTACAGAAGACATATGAGAGGTCACCTTGGCTAGAAGGAAGGTTGAGCATCTTGGTGAAACCACAGGCCTCCCACGTAGCCAGAGAGATTCTAAATCCCACAGCAGCTGAGACAAACACAGGCAGAGAAAAGGCTGGACACTGTTTTTTAAGAGTGGCAGACGAGATGCAATGTCAGTTGCCTCAGGTCATTTTCTCCCAGCAAATGCTAGGGAACACCATCAGACTTCTGGCACCTTTTAAAAAAGTTCAACATCTAGAACAGATTTGTGGCTGTCATCAGATCTCAATTCAGAGATGAAGCATGGAGTCCGCAAACTCAAGCTCTTCAGCACTTCAAACTTCAAACTCTTATGCTCCCTCTTCAACAGCTGGACAAGGTTCTCCACTAAGGTGACAAGCTTTACCTAAAAACTTACTTCTGCTTCCCAGCATTTGAAATGTTCTTTAAGGTGTACATTGTTATCTACAGACAGGATAAGTGATGGCTTGTTCCATGCTCAATGTGTAAAAGGCTGTATCTCTTCTGAATGCAAAGGACCCAGGTCACTAGGTTTTTCATTAAAATATTCTAGTTCTTCCTACTAATGCTTGTGTACTAAACTAATTCTTGTATTTATTTTATAATTTGGATAATTTCTTCTGCCAATTGCCTCTCAGCCATCTCGAAAACCTTCATCTCAGAACGCTGTCTCTGTCACTGCTACTAGAGGATGAAAGCCACAAAAAGATGAAAGAAAATGAATTATCACTTTGCAATTTGTTTACTCCACACACTTGACAGCACTTTGTGTTTTGTCCTTTACATTGTTCTGCTGCAGATGCACACCCTTCCTCAGACCCTGCGAGAGGCTGTTTGCCAGCAGCAGTAAAGGTGAAGGCAGCAGGAGCGCACACAGAGAGAAAAGGCAGAGGAAAGGAGGGGAACAGAGGATGTTTAGAAGTTCTTCTCTTGGATCCACCCAAAAAAAACCTCCAGCCTGCAAAAATTCCATAAAAGTAGCTGAATAACTTTGCTAAAATCACAGTTACACTTTCTAGCAATTAGGTTGGCACAACGTTGGAAAATTTGACGCCATTTATTTCAGAACACGTGTAGGACAGCATCCTTTTGATATGCTACATGAAGGTAACCTAAGTAAAAATAAATAAAAAAAAAGAAACCCCGTCTTCTTCCAACTTTCCTCTGGCTTCCTTCATTTCATCTTTGGCCATGTCTTTTTTATTATGTTACGGTGTAAGGCAATCCAGGCCAAAAAAAAAAAAAAAAAGGATTTTTTTTGCAGGCTGTGAGGCAAGGCTGACTCATCTCCACCCCGGCGCATTCCCAGGCTGCCGGCTCCCACGGCACCTGCTGCCCGCTCCCGCGCTGCAGCACCTTGCGCCAGTGCTGCCCCGACATCACTGCAACACCCCAGCACAGGTACAAAAGCAAGACCACAACCCTCATTTGAACCCGTAAATACCAAGTTTTCAGATGTCTGATGACTTGGTGAATCGGAGGTGAAAAGGGGTATTTCCCACCACGACCACACATTCACCCAAACTGAGTTCATACGACCTCAAGGCTTACAATGTTTTCGGCCCGTGTTGGAAATGCGATGGAAGCAGAAACAATCTAAGAGGTTTCCTTAAAAATACACTTTTGAGATACTGGGTCACTCAAAGTGATAATAAATGAATCCAGAGCTGAACAGATTATAGCAGAAGTACAAGGGCCTGGAAGCTAAAGTGCTTTTGAATATATACTACTGTACTTTTTCTTTCACTTTAGAAAGTTTATCCAAGTTCCTCCTTCTGTAAGAGAATATGTCAGGGACAAATGAAGATAAAACAGTCAGTTTTTCGGTCTTTGAAACATTTACTCAAACCCGCTTACTTATATACATGTATTTTTCTCAATACTAAATAGAAACTTTAAGCTAAAATGGACACAATTTTCTTTTCTCATTAAATCTTTGATCATCCTTTATCTGTTTATACATGCCACAGAGTAACAACAGACAGTGGTTTTTTGCACTATCTACTCTCCATGAAAAATATGTTTGCCTTTTCTTTACTCCAAGTCACTTCAGATTAGAATGGCATTATGATAGCAATTGACATATTGACAGTGTTTTAATTTGTTCTGTATTTTACTTCCACGTTGTCCAAGATAGTGCTATATAAAGACTCTTGGAGGGCTAATGCCACATACTTTTCTGATGTATTAAATCACCAAGAATAATTCCAGCCAGTCACAACCCAGGGAAGTCAAAAACTTATCTTGCCACAAACATCGTTAAATTGCAGCAGTACCTTACACCTTCAACTCCTCACTAAGGGCCCAGATTGCTATTCCAGTCAGGTCACAGCCCATGCCCAAATTCTTCCCTTTGACCAAATTTTGCAAGGTGTTAAGGGCCTTTGTGATGGGAAAGTCAACAGAAATTCTGGGAAGGGAGCACTATGTAACTTTTAAACACGGATGAAGTAAGTCAATTTATTCTCATGTTGAGGTTGTTTAATCTTCCTTTGTTTAGTCTAGTTCTATAAAAAGAACAATATTCATAAGCCTATCCCTAGAGATGGTTTCTGACATTTTTAAACAATTGTCTTAGCTGCTTGCAGCAGCTATCCTACATTTCTCTACCTGATCAAGGTAACTGACAGTATATACAGCCAGCCTGACCTCAGGCACTATATAACCTAATTATATCCCAGGATTATCTACGCCAAGCTGACGAGCAATGAAACACCGCAGTAGTCCTGCAGGCATTTGATACACACAAAGGCTCCAGAAGCAAAAACTGTGCTACTTGGGACAACGGGCCAGGAACGCACTTGCGTGTGCTGACGCTCAACAGCTGGCTCCGGGAACGAAATTCATGGAGATGAGTCAGGACTGACTGCTCAGGGAGGCTCAGGGACCGCGTTCTCCAACACAGCTGGCAGCTAACAGGTATGTGTTCCCAAAGCAGCCCACGCTTCTCTCCCGACTCCGGCACCCTGTGCTGGGATGCTGCAGAAGATGTGGCCAGAGGCAGAGGGGAAGCGGGCAGGAAGGACAGCGGGGCAAAAGATGTCCCCCTTGGAGCAAGAGTCACCAGGCCTGCCCCCTGGCTCCCAGAAGTGCCCATGCATTTTGCTCTGGATATATAGTTACCAAATGACTCCCCACTTCTGAGGGTGGACGGGGAAACCCACAACTGCCAGGTCCCTGGCAAGCGCTCCTCACCACCGGCTGGAAGGCCACCTTCCTACCCGCATTGTCATGGCCCTCAGCCACCCCAGGTCTCATACTCCTTCCTGCCCAGCCACCTCACTCCAACAGGAGGAAAAGGGAGTGCTGTACCTCTTCAGCACCCCACTATAGCCTGGCAGGTGGAACCAAACACCGTCTCTCTGTGAAGCCTTCTAGCCTGAGGGGTCCTTAACATTTCGGTCTCACCCTCTGGCCACATTTTCTGAACTGAAGTGACCGTATCTCCATCTTGAACTAAAACCTGTCTGGGTTTGTTAGACGTGCTCTTGGTATTGACAAGTTCTTGAGAATATTCAGGGACAAGGATGTCAAATGGCCTTAGGAGACAGGTCTATCCACATCAAAGACGGTGGCAGCCCTAGACATGAATGGCTAATGAAGGCGGGTGCCCAACCCAGCCTTACTTCACTGGTAAAAGCACACCCAAGTGAAGTGCCACCAGTCATTCGGACTCAGCCATACAACTTCTCTTCAGCCACACACCAAAAGCCCAAGTCTTATCTTTTATCTGCTCTCGGTTTATCCACCGTGTACTTCTTCACCTCAATAAACTATGTTTTTAATGAAAAGGGAACAGAAAAAATCGTTCGGACTAGTTGGAAGCAATTTAGTTTTTTGCTTTTGGCCTAGAATTGCACGTGTCAGGCTGCAGCCCCAAATACAATTTAAAAATAGGAGCGGGGGGCACAAGGAAGGTGTGAGCAGACACAGCAGAGCTGCCTCTGCCCAGCCATGGACGGAGCACCACTCCCCAGACGGGGCTTACCCGGGGACGAGAACCTCCTGACCTCCCACCAGTGTGTCCCCAGCTGCCACCACACACTTGGCTCAAACAGCACTGGTGGAATCAGCATTGTCCTTGTGGAAAAAATTATGCATGCTTTTATCACTGTTTTGGCCCGCCTTCTCCTAGTAGCTGGACAGAGTTCGCTCTCAGCTCTGGCCCAGCTCCTGTTTTGCCAACGCTAAAAGTGGAAAGGGAGATGGGTTGGGATCTCAGAAAGACCACTAATCCCACTGCTGAGCAGCAGCAGACGGGGCATCTCCTCTGTTCCCCCAGCATTACGTGGCAGCCAGCCCACTTGTGTGGAAGGCAACTCGCCCCAGGGCTCAAGCGCAGGCAGAAGACCTTGCTCCATTGCAGAAAGCTCAGGGATGGGCGCTGCAGCGGAATCGACAAGGTACCGAAACATGAAACCAGGATTGCCAAGGCATTGTCATCTCTCAACCAAGCAGTACTAATGTTAGGAAACGGACTTTCTTCAAAGGAAATGGCAGCCTGAAGAGTGTCAGAAATGAGAGCCCCTGCAGAGATCCATCAAAACAAGCTTCTCCCGTAGCTGTCTCGTGGGAGCGGTCTCTCAGCCTGAGCTGGAAACATGTTAACCTACTACCCTGTCTTCCGCTTTGCTCTCCTTAGAATTTTAAAGTTTACCTCTTGAGAAGAACACAGAACAGTAGAAAACCCCACATGAGCTATAAGTAATATCTTAATTATAATTGGTCGACGTCAAAAACATTGAGCTTCCAGTGCCACATCTGGATGCAGTTTACAGTGGGACATTACAACCTGTGGGAGCTGCAATGGAGCAGTTCCCTTTTCTGTACTGAGGCATGTGATCCCGACAGTAGCTGGCTCAAGGCTGGCTCTGCCATGTCAAATGCTTCTGTGAGAGCAGCCCTTCCACATCTCCTTGTATGTATTTAATCATGGATATGTCAGTGATAAAAACAATTTTTCACCCTGCCAGCCCTGTTAGACTGCAGAATCACCACCAACATAGGACGAGCTGCTTCTGCTATGTGTGCATTCCCAGGCACCGTCTCAAGCCTCAGTTAGTTACCCCTGCACAACCACGATGCACGGATGAAGAAACATTTTTCCTGTGAGGGTGACCAATTGCTGGCACAGGCTGGTGAGAGAGGTTGTGGCATCTCCATCCTTGGAGATATTCAACACCCTGCTGGACACAGCCCTGAGCAGCCTGCTGTAAGTGGCCCTGCTCTGAGCAGAGCGTTGGACTTAGATGATCTCCAAGGTGCTCTCCAGCCTTAGCGATTCTGTGATGAAGCCACAGGATGATTAAGAATATAACAAGATTGTGGCCGCACAAGTTTGGTTGTTTTTTTTTTTTAAATCTAGCTAACATAAGATATTTTGGGGAAGTAAAGAACCAGCATCATTTTTTTTTTTCAGGAGAACAGCAGTTGCTCCATTCAGCCTGTCACAAACGGTGCTGCATACAGCCTTGCCTACCACACAGCCCTCTGCTAACACAACTACTCTTTAAATGTAAACAGTGCGAACACGTTCATCTGAGGACAACGCGAGCGCCGGGCCAGCTCTGCCAGCTCTCCAAAAGCAGAAATATGAGGCCCTGCCCAGGTGTACAGTGGATCACACCAGCCAGCCACAACCACCCCGAGGCATCAGCCCGGCTCAAGGACCTCCATAGAGAAGCCCCTCGATCACCTCCCGCCCTGCTAGGCTGCCAGCCAACAGCAGCCTCCATCGCCTTTTGGGTAGCTGGTAGTGACAGGCACCAGGGTAGAGCTGGGGACAATGCCGACGGAACTGAACTGATTTGAGAGGCCACCCATGTACAGCTGAAAGTTTATCTCGGGCAACAAAACTGCAAGGAGCTCCACTTCTACAGCACGCTCCTGTTTCCCGGTGGTGCTGATGAGGAAGTGTAAAACTGCAGTCAGCCATAGCACAGAAAGAACAGTTCATTATGGAGATAACGCCATAATATAGTTAACTGCTCCAGATTACATCTTAAGGAATCTTGATTTTAATGGAACAATTTATCCAGCACATAAAGGACACTTCTAAAGCAGAGCCTCTTCAGAGTTGCTACAGAAGACCTGAAATTGTGTAACTGATATTAAAGTCTGTATCTTCTTTTAATAAGCACACCTTCCCTACATAGTGTCATCTTTGATTGACAGTCATGGTTCACCCACTGACTTCACTTTACAGTGCAAGATGGGAACATATCTCACAGGCAGATATTTATACCTGTAGGAATACCAAATTCGGAACTTGAACGTGAGTAATTTACTTCAAAAGATTTTAATTAATTAAAATTAATTATATGCTGAAAGGAATACAGTTTAATCAGCTTAGGGCCAAGTGATGGGTGAATCACCTAAGAGGCGCATCATGGAGTGATTTACTGCAATCACAGTAAGCCTGATACTATCAGCCTAGGAGCAACAGGTAAGACATCAGAAGTTCAGCACATTTCTCACTTCAGCTGATTCAAGGCATACATACCATCCCACGGTCACACAGAGAGATCATAATTCATTACAGAACATAATTTCATCTGAAACTCCAGAAAAAAAGTTTAAAACGGCCCCTTCCGGTGCTTCCTTTACTGATTACTAATAGAAGATCCTACATTTACAGCAGAAAGCACGACAAAAATCCATCAGCCCGTGGCTACTGAAGAGTTTTCTGCACCCCTGCTACAGCATCAAGCTAATCAAATGCGAGAAACTGAGGAGACACAAAAAGATGACCTGTTAAAAATTATGATGTCACCTGCCCTTTACTTCGGGGTATAGAAGGAACCGCACAAATACTTCCAAGAGGGCCAGGAGAGAGAGTCCTTTAACTTAGGGACAGCGGATAGCTAATATCTAGGTGATAAAATTAGCTCCCTGAGCAAAACTTTCAGACTACTTGCATACTTTCGATTTCAAATGTCTGTGGCTGAAATCTGCTTCCATCGGGAAAGGTGCCAGAACTCAACTTTAACCATTAACATCAGGATCCTTCCTGGTCTCCAGCCCATCGCGGGGGTCAAAGGCAGCCAGCACGGCACCGGGAGTCCAAGCAACCAACC
>VZSF01009688.1:0-202624 GCA_013398295.1 Chionis minor | reverse complement strand
ACGGCTCCTTTCACCCCGCGCTGGCAGCTGCGGCGGGAGCTGGCCCTGCGCCCGGCGGGCCGCCCGCCCCGGGGCTCCCCTGAGGCGGGACGGGGGAGGCGGGCCCGAGGCCGGCTGGGCCCGGTGCGGCCCGCACAGGCCGGGCGGCGGGCAGCAGGGGGAGACAGGCAGTGTGCGGGCTGGCACAGCCGACTTGCAGGTTTAAAATCGGGTGGGTGGCAGTTTTGGGGAAATGAACATGTTTTAGGTGAGCCGGGACGGAATTTCAAAATGGACCAGAGCCTTCTGTGTGGAGGTGGGGAGGGACTCCTTGTCAGGGAGCGGAGTGAGAGGATGAGGGGTAACGGTTTTAAACTGAAAGAGGGTAGATTTAGATTGGATATTAGGAAGAGATTTTTCACTCTGAGGGTGGTGAGGCACTGGAACAGGTTGCCCAGGGAAGCTGTGGATGCCCCATCCCTGGAAGTGTTCAAAGCTGAGTTGGATGAGGCTTTGAGCAACCAGGTCTAGTGGGAGGTGTCCCTGCCCATGGCAGGGGGGGCAGAACTACACGATCTTTAATGTCCCTTCCAGCCTAAACCATTCTATGATTCTATAAATGGAAAGGGCAGCGTTACTTGGCTTCTCTTCTCCTGACAGAGTTCCTCAAAAAGCAACTTTCTGTCAAGAAAAAAAACTTGATTTTCAACATAAATTTACCAGTGAGTTCTATTTTTATTTTAGGCACACGAGATCAGAAGAACATTTAGATCATCATACCGGTTACCAAGGATGTATGCTTACTGGGATATTTCAGGCGTCCTATTTATTCATAAATGATCCCAACCTTTATTTTGAAGTAGCTTTCTGAAGTCAGCAAGTAAAGATCATTCAGATAAATAGGGCTTGGCTTATTTTTTGGCATGTCTTAGCTGCAGATCGTGCCCACACCTCCTCTCACCATTGGCTGATGGAGCCAAGTAATAAATTCTTTATTCCAACTATACTTTTCCTTTATATTTCACCAGGCTTTTAAAGGTTCTTTGCTGGTCAAAAGTACCTTCCGACTGTACAATCAGGCTGTGTACAAAAGAGGGGATGTCAGGCAAAGTGAAATATTTTGGATGCAGCACAAGCCCTTTCATTTGTCCTGTTCTGCAAATGGGTGTTTTGGATTTGGTTTTTTGTTTTCTTTTTTTCTTTTCATCTGTGTCATTAGAAAACAGCTAACTGCCTGAGGTTTAAGCCTTGTCCCAAAGCGCAGCCCTGAGCCCGTAAGCGTTGATGTCCAACGCAGCTCCTGGAGCTCCTGCCCATCCTCATCCTCAGGGGGCTGCAGCTCTGGGCTGGACAGGAATCTGACCCCCTCGCTGCATGCCCCGGCCTCCTGCGGAAGCACAGGCTTGGAAACCAACCTGCTGTTCATCAGGGATTTTTAAAAAAAAAAAAAAAAAAAAAAAAAAAAAAAAAAAAAAAAAAAAGGGGGGGGGGGGGGGGGAGCATCTCTACAGATGGGTGATTCGCTGTCTGTACCGCAGGAGTCTCCATTGTCAGGTCCTGCCCACGCTTGCTGCGCCTTGCAGCCGTGGGGAGCAGAGTCGTTTCTTAAGGTAGGGATGGGAAACTGGGAAAGCTTAGCAGGCTTTCCCCGTCGCGCTCATGTGTGCCTCGCTCTTGGCACAGTGTTGGCTCCTGCTGCTCTGCCTGTGCAATCCCCAGGCATGCTGCAAACAGATGAGGAGAGGCGTTCTCACATGCGCGCGGCTGCCTCGCTGACCCTGTGTAACTGATGTCCAGCCACCTGATCCGAGTCCCACGGCACCCCGAACAAGTGTGCGGAGACTCCAGGGAGCAACTCTGGGAGGAAAGCGGAGCTGCTCACCGGGGCTGCCGGCGTGTCCCGGACTGAGCCGCGGCGAAGCGAGTGGGCAGAAAGGAATGCCGCTGCCGCACAGGGGCCACAGAGCATGGGAAGCCTGCATATCTGCCCGAGCCGGCAGCCAGAGAAACAGTCTGCTGGAAACTGCCCAAACGTCTCTGCATGACACTTGGAAAATCTTAAGTGACGCTGGCTGGGAAGAAGGAAGGGAATGAGGAACTTTGAGCATTTCCCTTGCCATGTGGGGCTGAAGCTGGGTTTTCCCCAGGTGCTTTGCAGGTGTGTGGGAAGAGTAGGCAGAAAGTTGCCCAGATCTTCTGTCCTCTGTACGTGTCCGCAAGGTAGCCAAAACATCTGTTCTCTCTCAACTCACTAAAGACCATGGGCTGTTTTCTCTCTGGCTGCATCCCTTACAGTAAACCAGAGTCCTAGGTGAATTCTCTGCCCTTGTGGTCAATTGGCACAGTCTGTCCATGTCCATAACAGCAATTAGCTTTGGTAATTAGCCTTCTTAGTTTCCAAAACAGGGTGGCCCCTTAGAGGCTGCCTGTGGTCCTTACATTACGCTGACTCCTGCAGCATGTCCAAAAATGTCTTTGCTGAAGCAAAGCAAGCAGAAGCTTCCTAGCCCAAGCAACAGGCATGCATGGGACCTTTCTGTCAACGGAACGGTACAGATGATCAAGCTGCAAGGTACGGGGCTACTTAATACGTTAATGTAGGCACGCAGCATGTGTGCCTCAAACTGTGACGGTAACTGTCTGGAAATCAGAGCCCATTCTCATTTCTCACACGCATCAGTGCATCGGGTAGTTTTACCTGGGTAGGCATGAAAGAGAAGAACTGAGCTGTTTTACGGTCAGGTGCAGAAAATGTCAGTTGGTATTCTGAATATGCTTTGCAGCGGTGTTGCCATGTCACCCACTCGAACAGGAAATTTATGCCAAGGAAAATCAAAACCCTTCCTGATAGTTTTGTTTTAAGCTTTATGCGATGTTTCATGGCATTATCGTGCCCTACTTGTTGATATCTCTACCTCATGTAGGTAAAATAAAGGACAAAAATAAGCCAGTAAATAGATGGAAATGACAACAGGTCGCAAACCCAACTGCAAAAGCAGAGGTGTCAGAAAATCATTTATTAGTCCTCTTTGTCATGCCTAAGTTTTAGGAAAAATAGTCTTTCCCAAGGAAAGGACAGTGCCTAGAGTACGTAGCACTTGGTTACATGCTCATTTTCTGGTGGTTTATGCTGTGCTCCCCATCTGCACTTTGATCTGCTCTTGGAGAGTATGAATGCTGCAGCATATCTTCTTCAACTGCCTGCCTCTCCCAAGAGATTTTGCATCTATGTGGAGTGGTCTGATGAGGGGAATGGCAAAAATGTGCTCTTTTGCCTTCTGCTTTTAGAGTAAAGTCAAAGACAGGCAAGTAGCAGAAGGTGGCGGTTTTAACTGTCCTCATTTGATGTGAACTCGGGTTTATCAGTTGTCAGTCACACAATGCCAGCTTCCAGTCCAGATTTCTTTCTTACATTTCTGTCCTAACCCTTGCCTATGGCAATAGTTTTGATTTGTTTGTTAGATCACGGCCTTGATGCCTTATCTATGAAGCTTTTAAAAAATAAAAATAAAAAAAAAAGTCATCTTCCAGAAGATAGTCAGCTTTTGCCCCAGTCTTAGAGAATAAGGAGAGGACTTGTTGGGACTCCATTCTTTCAGTGACCCAGAGATTAAAGGAATCAGTACTCCCTTCCTCTGGGTAAATAGACCTAATTAGACTCAAAGAGGGTGAAATATGGTACTATTTCCACACATTAAACTATCTATACCTGAATCCCTTCCAAAGAATGATTATTTCAATGAACTTATATGGCTGATGGATGGGGAAACAATCTGGAGAAAATTGTATTGCTCTTTAACATTGATTTTCTTTCATGAATTTATGCTATCAAATTGAGATCCAAACATCTTATACCGTCTGTCCAGTGCATGCTCTGACCAATACTGATCTGATTATTTTTCAATGTAAGAGGGGAAACTTTAACTCTTTTTGTTACTATAATGCTCTTTGTATCTTCAGGCGGGTAAGATAGTAGCCATTCTCGGTAAGGTACGTTCTATAGTCTAAAATGTTAGAGAACTTCGAGAAAATGTTACCTCCGCTTTCACAACTCTAATCTCTTGCTTGAGGTTTGTATTGTCCCTTAGCGACAGGGTACTACATAGGGACACGGTTGATTAGATGGATGATTAGTAAGGTAGCTTGAGGCTGGCTCATAAATCACTTTGAAGATTGGGACTGGAGTCTTGAATTCGTCTGAGTAAGGAATCCCAGTGAGCCCTACAGCAACATGCTTGCATGATCCTGCGCTGCTTAATAGGTATGCAGGGCTTCATGCTTTGAACCAACTGGTCTGTTGTTTTTTTTCCCAAGGAAAAACCTACAGCAACTGGTATGACCGAATCACAGGCAGTCAGAAACATCGTACTGGCATGTTGGGAGCTCTTTGTGCATAGAATCCGGTTTCCATGAGGTGGACTCCAAGCTTGTCAGCTGCTTCACTGGAAGTATACCATCTCAAATTAGGGATGATGTAATTTTTACTACTTTTTCAAGGCGTTTCATTTTCATTTAATGTGATTTCCATGTTAGTCATTTATCATTCACTGTCTTCCATAAAGCCAGTAACATGTGTAAACAAGGAGAGAGGAACTGAAGTGCAGCCATCATCTGTTATGAATAAGAGGTAGACTAAGATCCGCCCTGGCCATGTACTCTTAGCCTGGAGGCTACCAGTCTTTCATTAGGCTTTAAAAAAAAAGTTCCATTAAGACAAGGACACATAACTTCATAGAATAGCATAATTAATTTCGGGAGATTAAAGCTCGTCCTGCTCAGGAGATAAAGGGATATGAAAGTGCACGCGCCAAGTAGTTTCACTACTTACCCTGCAGACACAGTCTGTGGAGAGATTACAGCGCTGCATGCAGATAATGGGCAACCGCAGGGTAATCCATGTGTCTGTGTGGAAATGTCAACTTCCCAAGCCCATGTATGTATCTACAGAAGAAACAGGACTTTTTTATTTAAAGAAGGACAGAGACCTTCCTAAGACTATTCAGCTCTCATCTCAAGATCCCCCCATTTTTTGCAGCTTTGCTGTAAACATACTCTTTTCTTTGAGGAAAGTCCTATTCCTCAGTAGCTGAGAAGTCAGACCTGGGACCATTCTATTGTCTTTTTGTGTTCTGATTGCCCTGGAATTGTTTCAGCTGCAGAAATCTTGCTGTTCAATCTCAGAATTTCTACTGCATCTTCCTACTTCCAAGTTTGCCTACTGTCAAAAGGAAGTCCCGTTTTCCTGCAAAAGGACATGGGAAAATGGTGAACTAAAATAGATGTGTAAAGTTTTTTCGTTCTTTTTTTTTTTGCATGAAAGACCAACTCAGCTTTGCCATAGCGTGAAGCAATTTCCTTTTTTTCTGGCACTTCAGAACCAAATGTAATTTTAGTCTGGTTGGCCTTTGCAGAGAGTTTTGTTAGTAATGTCAGCTGTCCCTTGCGTCTTTCAAATGAGCAATGTACACAAAGACTGTGCTCCAGAGCACAAGCAGGAAAGACTTCTGACCTTTTGATCTGGTGATCTGTTCCCAAAATCTCTGCATGTCGAAAAGCAGCAAGACAAATACCAGAAAACTTGGAGACCTGAGGAAAGGGGAAGCTCTAGCATTTCACAAGCAGAAGCGGAGACCAGCTCCCTGAGGAGTCCAGCTACAGGACAAAGCTCGCCACCGAGCCTGTGGGAGACCTGGAAAAGCTGGCTGCTGTAGACTCACGCAGCTCGCCTCCTTCAAGCATGAGCATCAAACTGTTCGTCAGCCTCCCCAACAGCAGAGCCACACATACTGCCTTAAAACATAACCCCAACGTGAGAACCGTAGATGACTAACTAGGGAGCGTGAGAAAGTCAGGAATTGCTGCCTGTCCATCCCTGTGGTGTTGTCTTCCCGCAGCCATGGTGCAGGTGAGCCATGCTCAAGTCTACGCCATGCAGGTGTGCGTTGCCTGGCCAGGCATATGGGGGAGAGAGAAGTCATTCCCCCTGTTGGCATATAAGCAGGCTGTTAACTGTTTTCTCCTCCTTAGCATTCAGTACACACAACCTTTGCCGCAGTTGCGTTGCGTTATCTGTAACACCTCTCAATTTCGAATATAACAGGGAAAGAAATGTTACATCTTTCCACGCTCACAGTAGCATGCTATTGCCTGCTGATTTCCAGCCTGCAGGGTTGTTGAGCTGGCCACCTTGCCAAGATAAAAGTTGCTTTCAGTAAGCGCTCTGTTTCTGCAGCTATAACTTTTCCTAATGAGTTCCTCTGGCTGGTTTTACAAATACATTGCAGCCCGCGCTGTTTGGGCCAGATACAGCACTCAAGGTGGAGTCCTTTGAAACTGGCTTTTTGAATCTCCGTGCTGTATTGCTACATGCTGCATTAGACATGTCCCCAAAGGTCACATGTTTCCAAAGAGTATATTCAGCGTGCTTTGTGAAGACTTAGCAGTGCAAGAGGTTGGTACATTATCGCATGGATTCTGTCTAATTATTAAGGGCATGTGACCAATTGCTTTGAGTCTAAATAACTAAGGCTGAAGAACACAATACTTTCCTGGCTTAACTGTTTTGTAATGATTAACTGCAGTGTTATGAGAGCTATTTTGTGCCACCAGCTTTTAAGTAGAACAGCATGTTGTCTTCAACAGAAAATTCTAATTTGAGTTGGTGCTATCAAGTGGTCTAATGCTTTCAGTCAGTTTTTAAAGTGAGATTGCAGCATTATTTGTAGAACCCTCCTCTAAATCAGTGGATTTGAGCACACTTTGGATCAGGCTGTAAGCATTTGACCTTTTCTGTTGGTTGCTGGGAGATGCAACAGAACACAATAGGATTGACTGAATTTAATGTTCAGGGTAACAATTAATAGAAGTGCTGCCTGTGTGTGCTGACAGTGGGGTTTCATGTTAATCGTTACTAAAGTTCTGCTTTCCAGGCCTCCCTCAGGTACTAATCAGTGACTTAACATTGCATACATCTTTTGGCTTTCCTGGTTTTGTAGTTGTATGTCATATCTTTCTGTCTGAGCTGAGAAATGTTTGACTACAAGTAGGTTCAATTTCTAGAAACCAGACATTCAGAATAGGATCCTGGAAGAGTGAGTGAGAATATGTCCCTACATTTGTTATCAACCCGTGAAGTTATGTCTAGGGTTTGACTTAAATAGTGATCATGTGAGCAGCCAGCCGGGAATTTTATGCATTTCAGTCCTGTGACACTGCAACACATTACACTTTCTTATGTAAGACTTACAGCACTTAACAGTTAGATCTTTTATCTCTCATTTGCAGTCCTTGCCTATCATCAGTAGAAAGTACAGACTCAGATAGAGTGCACCTGATTCATGGGACATATTGGTGTAAAGAAAAACATGGAATGTATAACACAGAATCACTTAGGTTGGAAGAGACCTTTAAGACCATTGAGTCCAACCATAAACCTAACACTGCCAAAACCACCCCTAAACCACATCCCCCACCACCACATTAATGTCTTTTAAATACCTCCAGGGATAGCAATTCCACCACTTCCCTGGGCAGCCTGTTCCAATGCCTGACAACCCTTTCCTTGAAGAAGTTTTGCCTAATATCTATTCTAACCTCCTCTGGTGTAACTTGAGGCTATTTCTTCTTGTCCTATCCCTTGTTACTTGGGGGAAAATAAAACAACCCCCACCTGACTACAACCTCTTTTCAGATAGTTGTAGAGAGTGATAAGGTCTCCTTTCAGCCTCCTTTTCTCCAGGCTAAACAATCCCAGTTCCCTCAGCCGCTCTTCAGAAGACTTGTTCTCCAGACCCCTCACCAGCTTCGTTGCCCTTCTCTGGACACGCTCCAGCACCTCAATGTCTCTCCAATACTGCGGTGCCCAAAACTCAACACAGCACTCGAGCTGCGGCCTCACCAGTGCTGAGTACAGGGGCACAGTCACTTCCCTGCTCCTGCTGGCCACACTCTTCCTGATACAGGCCAAGATGCCATTGGCCTTCTTGGCCACCTGGGCACACTGCTGGCTCATGTTCAGCCGACTGTCCACCAGGACCCCCAGATCCTTTTCTGCCAGGCAGCTTTCCAGCCACTCCTCCCCAAGCCTGTAGCGCTGCCTGGGGTTGTTGTGACCAAAGTGCAGGACCCAGCACTTGGCCTTGTTCAACCTCATCCCATTGGCCTCGGTCCATGGATCCAGACTGTCCAGATCTCTCTGCAGAGCCTTCCTACCCTCAAGCAGGTCAACGCTCCCGCTCAATTTGGTGTCGCCTTATAACATAGGCTGTGAGAATTTCCTGAATTAAATTCATGTTTGAATTACAGTGCTGGTTTTAGAGAAACATCCCATTCGTGTTTTTTGTTTTTCCGATTGTTGAAGGATGTAAGTATTTAACACAGTTATGATTTAGCAGCAGTTCAAATTTTATTAGTGATTTGAGGTAGATTTTTTATTAGGGATTTGAGGTATATCAAGGGGTTGAATTTTAGCAGCACTTAATCATTAACAGTTTTAAAGGTTTACAAAGTGATTTAACTGAATAACTGAACAGTGACTTTGATTACAGATTCGAAGATGACAAGATTCACGCTAGACTTACTGTAAGGTATCCCAAACCAATATGTATATATGTGTGTGTGAGCAGAAGCACAGATTTCTGATTAATGTGTAATATGTAAGCAAAGCATATAAGTGCACACACGCACACATCTATACACATGCACCGCGGTTTGTGACTGCTGAGATCGACAATCTCTTGGTATCACATGACTCTATTGAGTCAGCAGGTACCTCTTCTAACTCCTGCACATGTACAGAAAATGGAAGAACGTCCACATCCATAAAGCTGGTGCCNCACTTAATCATTAACAGTTTTAAAGGTTTACAAAGTGATTTAACTGAATAACTGAACAGTGACTTTGATTACAGATTCGAAGATGACAAGATTCACGCTAGACTTACTGTAAGGTATCCCAAACCAATATGTATATATGTGTGTGTGAGCAGAAGCACAGATTTCTGATTAATGTGTAATATGTAAGCAAAGCATATAAGTGCACACACGCACACATCTATACACATGCACCGCGGTTTGTGACTGCTGAGATCGACAATCTCTTGGTATCACATGACTCTATTGAGTCAGCAGGTACCTCTTCTAACTCCTGCACATGTACAGAAAATGGAAGAACGTCCACATCCATAAAGCTGGTGCCTATTCATCATAAACATGTAAGTGGAGAGGTGGATGAAAGAGAAGCCAGTCTATAGTTAAAATTTCCCTTTTCGAGTTAGAGCAAATGCTCACAATGCATGGGCATCCCTCAAGGGGTGGTAATTGAGGTTTGAGAGAGATTGTCTTGCCCTGGTCTCTAGTCCTTGAGGTGTTTGCCTGAGACAGCGTCCCAACTCCGGGGAGATACTGGCCACAGCCTGCTGCGATCCAGAAGAGCTCAAAGGGTCTTTACTAGAATTGCTGCTTATAGGATTCAAGATAATTGACTTTTATCAGGTACCTTTCCACTCCAGCCCTGGCTTGGACAATGGAACAATCAGAACTTTCTATCAGTTCCACAAGTCCAGGACTTGTTAGGACTTGTGGTCCTGGCACTCCCCTCTCTGTGGTCATGATCCATATGTTGTCTGGAGTGATCGATTATAGTTATTGTCTTCAAACAGTAGGAGCCATGAGAACCAGGTCCACTAAGGGGTTGCCATAGTGTTCTGGTCCGTTACTCCCCCCCTTCAAAGGGTAGGAGCCACAGGAACCAGATACACTAAGGGGTTGCTGTAGTGTTCTAGTCCATTGCTCTCCACCCATGCTTTCTGTCGTGTTAGACCATTATGTATCATTCTGGTCATTGTATTATTATGTGGCCCAGGTGGGGAGGAAATCGTGCCAAGTATCGAGAAGCCTAAGGGGGCGGGGGGGAGGAAATTGCACCACCATACCAACGTCTGAAAGTCTATCACAGCCCTTGCTGAGTTGTTCCAGTAGTTGGTTGCTCTTACTGTAAACAAACACAGATGTTAGACCACATTGATCTTGCTTTAAAATCTGTCTCTGAGCTTTTGTTTTACCTTTGCAAGGTAGATGAGAGAGCTCAGCATGGATAGTTTCGTTATGTAGATACCTCTGTGTGTGTGTGTGTGTGTGGCTTGTAGCATTTAACCCATTTTGGACTGTTACAAGGCTGGTCGTGGAGCTGGGAGAATGGCATGTCCATGACGTTGGCCACCATTGCTGATGACAGTGGTATCTGGTGAAACAATTGTTTGACACTGCTATTCTCACTTTCTTCTTATGCAGCTACATCATAGATTGGCCTCTGGCAATTTGTCACTAAAGAACACTCTTTTCCAAGTCTTTGACCATTCCTTATGGCTTTTCTCCAAGTCCTCTTCCATTCATACTTGAAATTGTCAATCAAAACTGGACAAAGCATTTAATTAGTCTTGACTAAGAAAATTGCATAACCTTCTTATTTCATTCAGTACTACTCTGTTTATGTGGCCAAGTATTGTATTATCTCTTTTCACTGAAGTGTGGTGCTGGGACTTCATGTGGAACTGACAGGTTATCAAGACCCTCTTATGCCTCCTGTCAGAGAAACACATACCTCCAAAAGAGTCCCTCTTACCCCATGTGCCCCAAGTTTCTTTTTTTATGCCTAAGCATTTACAATGGGCAGTGCTAAAATGCATTTTTGTTGCTCCCATTTTAGCATTTAATCTAGATTCTACTTTATTTTATCATGGCCCATCTTCATGACATCATCAGTTGTCTTTGTCAGTGAAAATGTTACACTTTATTCTGTGTAACTTACACAAATGCTAAATAGCACTGGCTGAAGAATTAATCATTATGGAGCATCACCAAAACCCCGCATCTCTTAACTAAAATTTCATCTGACGCTTAGAAAAAAAATATCTATTTTAAACCCATTTAAGATATGTTGTGTTGATTTTATTGGATGGTAGTTTCCTTCACGATTCCTAATCAGTGTGTTGTGCAGCATCAAGTCAAAGAATGATGCAGTGAAAGTATTACCTTTGTTATTCCATGAGAACAGTTTCAGGAATAGATCTTCTTGTAGTTCTTAGGTATTATTTAATTGCATAAAACATTAAGTGAATATAAGAAATTTGCAAAGTACAGCAAATGAGAAAAATGAACCTAGTTTTTAAATCATAGCCAATGAAGGAAAAATAAGCCTTCCTTTCTCATTTCCTACATACCTTCCATGAAACCCATGGACCAGGTTATCCTGTCACTGATGCTGTGTAATTCCCCTAGGGATGGTTATCGGGTTTTGCAGATGTAACTGAAAGGCAAATGTGGCCCTGTATGTATGTTGGTATGCAAAGAGCATCGGAAGCATTCTTGCCTTCAGGATAATTGCAAAATTGCTTCCTTTTTTGTTATCCACCCATGATGCCATCTAATTTTATGTTCCTTGGCTGCTAGCTGTTAGCCTCATTAACCTTACTTGATAGAGTGTTCCAACATTTATGATTCTCATGTGAAAAATGCTTCCTGATGGCTGGAATTTGTTTTTCTTTAATTTCTACCTTTGCCCTCTTGTCCTATTATGTGTCCTGCTCTGAAAATAGTAACTTGAGATTGGTGTGCCTACTCCTTACAGTGTAATGAATTCCAGTGAATTCTCTTGTCTTTTCTTTCTCTTAAGATAGTAGTGGTGGTTTAAAATTATTTAACCAACAATCCTACTTATTTTTACTTAGGTCCCTTGTGTTTTTACATTTAATAATAAATTCTTCTGTGGGAGGAAATGAGGAAATTCAGATGTCTATCATTCATCAGTTGGCCTGTTTCCACGAATGTAACATTACCCTGATGTTGTTAACTTCATTGTCTTATTTGGCATGTGGAGTAGGGCCAAGACTCTCTTACTGTGGGCAGTATAACTTGACATTTGTAAGGTGAAATTTCATCAGTCAATGCAATTTTACTTGACAGAGTGGCAAAATCATAAACCTAAATCCAGTTCAGCTAGCGGTGATGATCATTGTCAAATTTGGACTGGTGAGAAATATGAGTTTAATCCCTGTTCACAAATCAGAAGGGATTTTTACCCCCTTTTTGGGGTCCTACAGAGAGATGCCTGTATACTTAACCTTCTACACCAGTAGCAGCAGATCTTTCCATCCAGCACAGGGCAGCACTAGAAGTCCCACTGCTGGGGGAAGAAGTCCAGCACTAGAAGTCCCCTGCAAAAGCAGGCTGCAGCTCCACAGAACAGAGGCAGTTATCTCTTTTTTATTTCTGTTATGTTTTCTTTATAGTTTTGACATTATAAAAAGGTTGGATATCGGTCTGTTAAGAGCTACTAGTACAAATTAAGGATTGGTCCATAATGCAGCGTCTTTTCTATATATGGATGCGGGTTAATTTGAAATTTTATGTGCTTTTGGAATGGAGTGCATTGTACTCTGGAAACCCGCAACATTTTCTTAAGACTAATCAGAAAAGCTACCACAGTATTTCAGTTAATTTCTGTAAGATTACTTAAAGTTCTTTAAGTTAAGCTGGTCTAGAGCTTGGTGGGTTTTCCTCTTTTCTTTCTGTTGTTTACTTTGTCATTTCCTAATACAGGCTTCACAGGGTGAAGAGAGAAACTCAAACTGTGATACTTGATACCTAGGAAAAGAGGTCATCCCATTGAAGAAGAGAATTGTTTACAATTGTTTACAAACAATTCTCTCCAGTTAGACATTTAAAATAAGTTTATAAAGGATGACAATGGGAATAGGAAGAAGACATTGTATGTTACCTAACTGGGATGTTTGTGATAAAATGATTTAAAAAACCAAACATAGCATACTTTGAAAGTGTAGCCATTCATGGACTGAAGGGATTGAAATTACTGTTACCATGCATTGGAAAGTATTATATTTTAAAGTTCATCTCTCTGGATACAACTGGTTTAGGGGCTGTTTCCTCTTTTGAGCTTACAGTGTTTAAAATGAAGAGTTTGTTTGATGACCTCCCCCTTAAAAGAATATCCTGCAACCAAGTACTTTCTTCCTTGGAAATGATTATTTTAGCGTATCTTGGGACATACGCACCTTTGTCTGAACTCAGGAGGAAGCTCACAGTAAAGGCAGGTTTAGCTTTACTATTTAAAACTTATTTGTAAGAGACCAGCTTTTGGTGGAGGTCCTACTTTCTCTATAGAGAAGGTATTTTCTGAAAGGTTATCTTGCTTGGGACAAAGTTAGTGGGTTAATCAAAATGTAAGTTTTCCCTGTCTGTACACGCTTGTCTAATATATGTCATTCATTCTGTATGGAAAATGATCCCTTCTGTGAATTTCTTTAATTATACTCTAATAACTCACAAAATTTAGTATCTTTCAAAGTTTCCTTTTAGGGAAAGTAATTTTTTTGGCCTATTAAAGAATACCATGCAGATAGATAATTCCAAATTTCTTCTTTTGCAAAAATAACCATAGGTCACGCATTTGCTGGAAAGAAGGTTATACTACCAAAAATAAGTATTTACTGAGTCAAGCATTCCAATGCCAGGTTCTCCTGGGAGATATCCCAAGAAACAGAAGGAAGCCTTCAAGTACTGTCAATTTAGTAGTTATGATATAATAACAGGATCTACTGGAAAATCTGTTATAGAAATGAATTCCGTAGTTAATGGCAGTAAAATGAAGCTTCTCAAATAAACTTGAGACATCATCAGGCGTTCTAATCCCTGCATTTCTTTTCATACTTCTGAATGTATGCCACAGATGTCCATCGCTCCTTTTGCTTGCTGCTAATCCAAGAAGTTCTCAGTAACAGCTGAAAACCTTGTTGCCTACATGCTTGATATAAATGGTCAACCTGATAAACTCATTAAGGTTTTCACCTTCGTAGTGGTCAAAGTAGTGCCAAGAGTAGATGTCCAACGTGAGATACTTCAGAGAAGTCAGGTTTCCAGAAGGCTTGGCTTCCCCTCACCCACTGTTAGCCACAGAAAGCCTTGGCAGAAGGTCTAGGCTGCCGGGGAGGAGGTACCCGCGAGGTACAGCTCAGCATGCTGCGTGGTGGGGGTCTAGAGAAGCACGACAGCTGGACCTGGTTGTCCTCTGGAGATGTCTGTGTCTGTTCCATGGTTGGAGAGGCAGCAGTGGGTGTCAAACAGGTCCTTCTGAGGTGTCTCAGCAGCACACCTGATCTTCCAGGTATCCACAGCCACTTGTCGTTTAGAAAATATTGCTGGCTTGTGCGTGTTAACATGGACTCAAGCCTTTGTTTCCAAGCACATTAAATCTCCAGGCGCTTTCATTTACGACTGTGAGGCTTTCATTTGTAACGAGCCTGCAGGGCACAGCTTAGCTGTGTTTCACTGCAATCGCATGCCTGCAAGGAGAAACATCTTCCGCCTTCTCAAACGCATCTCCGGGGCGAGCTGCCCACCGGGGGGAAGCTGCTGCTGGCTGCCAGCAGCTATCAGCATCTGCCGTGGCCTCTCCTCAGGCGGCTTTGGCTCAGCCCTCGCCCGCTGCCAGGGGACGGGGAGCTGGGGGTTCCCCGAAGGACGTGTGACACCCCTGCTCCACGCTCTGTGGTGATCCGGGGTCAAGTGGAGGAGGGAGCGTGCCTGCGGAAGTGAAGTGCGCCATGCCACGTGTTTGCTACCTGGCTCAACAGCCCGGCCCGCAGTCAGCAGGGAAGCGGGGAAATGCCTCTCCACAAAGCGACACTTGGGAGGATAAGTACAGTGTGGTTCTTTCAATCATTTTTAAGCCCGAGTGCATCTCAACATGGTATTCTTTTTTTGCTAAGGAAAGATCAGGAGACAGGAAGATGAAAGAAATCTAGTAGAAAAAACAAAAAACCACTGAGAAAATGAATTCTTAAAAAAAAAAAAAGCAGCAACAGAAGGAATAATAGAGCTTTGTTTATTCTTTCCCTTTGAGCTTTGTGGACATATAATAGATTTCCACTTCTTGGTCCTACTTTCTTTTTCCTCCTCCCCTGCTCTCTGTCTTGCTTCATTTTTTTCTGCGACCATTAGCGCTGTGGGAACCTACCACCCACAGTGTCCATTCATTGCCTCTCCAAAGAGGCCCGAGAGAGAGCAGCCACCCCGCACAGGCTAACCTGGACTCAAAGGGCAGCACAATGTTGTAGCCTGAAGCCAGTTACTGTTTGTACAGCAACATGACATTGCAGGAAAACAGTTCAGTCATGCTCAATTTTGCTTCTGGTATTGCAAAAGCAGCACATCAGTAGTGGAGCTGGGCAGATTGCATGGAACTAATTATATTAAATTGTTCCATAGGAACCTTTTTAAGAGTGTTGCCTGTAGAAGAGCCGGCTTTTTTTAACATGAAATTGATTCAGATGAGGTTTCACGGAGCATTTACTTTATCTTTAAGAGTTCACGTCACCTTTCTGAGAGAAAGAGATCTTTACAAAATTTCCGGTAGAATTTCCTCCCTGTTTCTTCCTCCAGGCATTTCCCTTCCTCAACCTGGAAGAAACAAGACACACGAGTAGCATGAAATGTGCAGAGAGCCTAATTTGTTCTCCCTCTCTGGCCCTCTGTGTCCCCTTGTGACTATCTTCAGTAGTTTAATAAAGAACTCTTATGTAAGATAAATGCTTTCCATCTTAAAGGTCCGAGGACCCTAGCCTTTCATTCTTAGTTTCCAGTTGGATGAAAGGCAGTTTCTTTTTCCAGATATTTTATTTTCCAGATACATAGCAATTGCTCCTAAAATCTGATACTGAAGACTGCTGAGTAACTGTTCGAGGCTTGTTATAATTTGAAGGTATATGAGGCAATACTCATGCTTCCCTGAACACGGTCCAGCTTGTTTTCCTCTGTCTTTTACTGAGACCACCAGAACACTCCTGCTCAGGGCAGTCAGTTATCTTTCTTCGTCAGTAATGATGACAACTGGGTTCCTAGTGTCACAACATCGTTATTTATTTTCCCTGCTGGGGCTTCATCATGCTTTTAACCAAGTCTAGTTAAAAACATCTGTTAGACAAATTCCTCTGGAAAATTCCATATACAGCAAGCATAGAGAGAAGAGATAAGTTTAAGGCTACTTTGCATACTTCTGCTTAAGAAAAAGCAGCACAGAATTTAGTTTACGTGACTTTTTTTAGTGGAGTCAAAAGATTCAGAGTAGCAGTCAAATGATATTTCTCTTTTTCTTGAATCTGTTCCTGGAGATTTTAGGTTTCCTAGTTCTGGTTTTATTGCAAGTCATCACATTTTTCTCTACAACTCAGTCTTGCTGTTCCAACTACCTCATCTTTATGGTGGTTATATAGCATGGATATTCTAAATTGCCTGCTTTATTATTGTGGTCTTCCCCCACAAGTCTCAGGAGCAGCACTGATGAACGTTTTCTCTTCACGGGCCAACACAAGTGACAGGACTCCACATCTCTTACGTCAAAGCTCAACCTACAGACAAGCTGGTTTGACCTCTCCTTTGTGACTTGGGCTGCAGTAAGGAGCCAAATGTTTGTGACTGTTGTTTTGCAGTCCAAATGGGCGTAACTTCCATTTTCTTTCTACTGCAGTCTCCTGTGCGGCTCCCAGATGTATATTTTATGAAATAGCCATATGGGCACTGCTTGAGAGTGCTACACATGTGCCAGCCACAGATGGCGGCTTCCAGCTCTGCTCACTCGGGTCGCTGTTTGCCCCCTAGCATGGGCGTACTGCAGAGAAGCCCATAGGATATCTGCAGCTCTGGCTGAGGATGCTGGAGCAAGGGTGTTAATGGGAGCGCGTGTCTGTAACGGGAGGATGAAAGAAGTGATTGCACACATTTGAATTTGTGACTTCAAATCCGTTTGTGAATTCAGAGAATAGGTACACCCATTTGTGGAGGCAAGAGTTGTTGCTGTCGTTCAAGCAAGTCTGGGAACTCCTCTATGTAATATTACTTTAACACTGAAGAGCAGTTTCTTTCAGTTCAGTAGCTCCTCTTTCTTTTTTTTTTTTTTTAACTTGGATGTAACTCAGCTCTCTGTTTCTTAACTATGCTCTTTCCATCTACCTGATGACAGCTAGACATGTAGGAGAACAGGAAGGATGGAGAAAACCCTTCTTCCTGTTACTTAGTTAGAAAACTAAGTCCCAGAAACCTTTCTGCAGTCTTTGTTTTTCTAATTTTAGAATAGGCTGCACTTGCAGAGAAGATATTTAGCTTTGCTGCTTTTGAGAAATGGAAGAAAATGGTGTTATGTCCCCACATACCCCTTGTGTCTGCCTACATTTATCAAGCAAAGAATGACGAATATGCTAACTCGTTTTGTCATAACAAGATAAGTGGTAATGGTGCTGTTCTCTAGTCCAGGCAACCCACACTTACTTGGTATTTAGCCATCCTGGAAAGTTCATTTTGCTGCCGGCTGTTCACCAGGGATCAGTCACAGAGATAACAGAGGCTTGGGAGCTTTCAGCTCTTTTGCAGATGAGCAAGAAAGTGAATAATGTTCTTGATTTCTGCATTGCTAGCCAGGAAGCTACTCCACACACTGCTTGTGGTACCTCCTGTGTTCCTCACAACGGTAGGTGTTGCCGTGTCCTGAAGAAAGGGAGCGGTTGAATGCCAGGAGGAGAAAACAGTGTGGGACAGGATTTTAGTCAAACAAGACAGAACTCCTCCACGGAAAGGCTGTATAGCCTCAACGAGATCAGACAGCAAAGTGATACCAGAGCTGCCTTTCATATTCCGTTGATGCTCCTCTGCTCTTGCCTAGCTATCTGATGCAGAAGGCTGTGCTGCAGCAGTAATGGCTGCAGGCTCCAGCTGTGCTGGGGAGACAGCTGGAACAGCCTTGCTGGTCTTCGTGGCCTGCAGTCCTGTCAATCCAACCCAAAGCCTTATCAGATCTCCCCAGCAAAGCGGAGCTGGGCAAGCCTCCCTGAGGCAGAGGTGTCTCAGAGCACGGGCACCTTGAGTCTGTATGGAGGCATGGAAAAGAAAGTTGCCTGGCCTTTCTATTATTACTATTTTCCTGAAGGTGTGTGCTACTTCTAATCTCAAAGAAAGGAAGCCACATTTCAAAAATATTTAATACATTTCATGGAAAAATGTCTGAAAAACATTTTTTCCTACTCAGAAGAAATTAATAATTGAAGTGATCGGTCATTTTGATACTGAAGTTTCCAATGCTTTGTATTCGCATAGAAGGTATGTTGCATTCATGCAACTTTTTCTGACCTGACTGCGGAGGGCTAAAACATGTAGTCAAAGTTGGGAAAAACCTTCTTTGTAATCAAGTTTACATTTTTGTTTGAATACAAATCAAAATCAAAATCAACACCAGCATAAATAATCTTTCCCAACCTTGGCTCACTAAAGGCTTTTCACAAAATGGCAGGGGCTGGAAGGGACCTTCAGAGATCATTTAGTCCAACCTCATCTAGTCCAAATGTGTTTTGATACTGTTGTTGCTGTCTCCTACAACACTCAATTAAATTTTGCTATTTCCGAGCCCAAGAATTACCAAAAAAACAGTAGCAGAAAGCATAAAAATGCATTTTTAGGCACTATATTGAACTTTCAGCTGAAGAACTACTCGTAGCAGCATAATGTGCTGCTAAAAACCAGCGTAATGAAAACCTTTGGTAGTACTGGTCTTGATCAGTTCCTCAGATGGTGCAGCTGGCAGCTAGAGTTATTTTAGGTAGTGTGAACATCTGCCCTGCAGCAAGCAAATGCAAAGTACGCGTCCTGAGCTCTGGGACTGAACCGTGCCACTAAACACATGCCACAGGTACTACGTTATGGAAACATAAAGTGACTGACATACTAACACAGTTTCAGCACTGCAAATTAGCCAGAAGAAATGCTTTTGCAGCTACTGTAGGAAAACGGGGAAGGACGGCGCTTTTATCAAAGCTGGAACGTGACGTCCAGGCTGCAGACGTGGGGCAAGGTGCACTGGGATGGTGGGGGTCAGTAACAGTTCAGCTGACAGACTCTTCACCTCCCATGGCATGTCAAGCACTCTTTGCCCAGTTTTTGAAAGCCGTCCAAGCAGCACCCTTACTCAGCTCTTGAGAAGTCCCGGAGTCAGAATGCAGATGGTATGAAAAACACTGCCGGTGTCTTTCCTAGACGATAAATATTTTATTAGTGTGTTCTGCACTCGGAGGAACGGGTAGTTCTGGTGTTAGAGGCCAAGGAAGTTTTATTATGGGAAAGCAGAAAATTCTGCATGTTTTCACAGCTAGCTTTCCAAAAAGAATAAATTCCTCTGGAATGTCAGTTTTCACTAGAGTTTCTTTCCCAAAAGGAAAACAGCGCAATGATTTTTTAGAAAGCAACATATCTGAATTAATATGGAGAATAAATTAGCATAGCTCATATAATCTCTCCCAAACCCAAAAACTCAATCGAAAACAGGTAATATCTAAGCAGGTACTTGAATAATATCATTACGGCATTTAATATTTGCAAGTAAGCTTATTACTATGACGTAGTGGACAGTGTAGCATTGTTGGTAGCACACAACCATCTCAGTTGCATCCTTTTAGTCACCTATCTAAATGTAAGGGTCGATTTAAGCAATCTTTAGCTAGGTCTGCAATCCAGCCACCTGTGGATTACATATATACCTTTTGTTGACAGAAGTTTCTAGTCTAGATAAAGCCAGAAAAGCAAAGCCTCTGCTATTTCTGATTTGTATTTTTCGCACAGAGATACTGTACACTGGCAGAAGTGTGATTTGACAATGTGACTGCAATAGCAGCCTTTCCTGGCTGAGCTATCCAAGTGAAAAATTACACTTGATCACGTCCGTCTGTCTACGAGATAGCTAGGCTTCTAGATTGGATACCTGCTTGTATGCATTGGTTCTTTAGATGTCCGTACCTGCCCACATCATTCAGGTGGACTGGTTTCTAACCCAACTGGAAATTCAACATGAGAGAAACCTCTCTGGCAAGAAGCAGTATAGGTCAGAATCAATTTTAGCTCTCCTTACCAAAAACAAAAACCCACCCTGCGGAGCCAAACAAACCACACCAGTTTGAGCCTCCACCCAGAAATCTGGCAATCTAAATTACGCTCTCTTATTGAGCAGTACTTCCCTCCGCAGGAACAATGAATCAAATGAAAGGGCCTAAATAAATAAATCTTTACACTTCCCTGTTCTTTCTACCTCCCAATTAATCATACGTCATTTTGGAAAACCTAAGTAATCCACAGCAGGAGGCAAAACTGCCGTCACGGAGTACATTCGCAGCGTCAGACCGTCTTCCAGGAGCTGGGGGTGACGGCTGCGGTGGCTTGCCATTTCCCCCCAGTCCCCCCACCCGGCAGGAGCGGGGTGCCCGGTTCTCACAGGGGGTGGGCGCCGTCTGCAGCCAAACCTGCTCCTGATCCCCGTGCGTGTTCTGCCGCGCTGAGCTCTGCTACTGGTTTTGCCATTAGTCGCCGGTGCCGCTGCTAGCTGTGAGCGCTGCGCCGGCAGCCAGCTTCCTGACTACTCCCTTCTCTGGTCTGGCCAGCTCCGGCACAGCCATCCCTGCCGTGTGTTTCTGGTCCTTTACAGAAAGTGCAGCGATCCACGCAAAGCCCCAGCCATGCAGAACGGGCTTACTGAATTAAGTCGTCTTTCTTTCCTAAAGGAAAAAGCAGAAAGGAAGAAGCAATCTGCTTGGAATCTTTTTCCCCGTGTAGACACGATTTTCTACTTCTCAGGACCAGAGCAGTTTTCTTAGGACCACTCTTTAACACAAAGCCCCAAAATGCTAGAAATTAAATGTTCAGTTAAGCCTGATAAAGCCTGTCCCGTTGTTCCCTTCCCTCGCTAGCGGATGCCAACAGATGATGTTCCTTCTCTAGGCTGTGGAGAAGACTCATTGTCCATGGGAGTGCTTGGGAAAGGGGTGCTCTTCAGACCATATGCATTCACAGGAGAAACTGTCTGAGTTTGTCCAAGCACACGTTGCTGCATGAGGAGTTTTGAGTTCTGAAATGCCTGGGTAGCACTTCTGTGACGGGAGTATCTTAAGTTGCTGGTTGTGGGGTTCCCATGCCACATTCTCAGTGTTACGTAAGGTCGAGAGGTGAGGAATTGCCACCAAGCAGATCAAGTTTTTACCCTGAAAGGAAGTTCTGCAGTTACCACAGAAGGCCTGCTGGTACAGGATTTCTGGTAGCATTTCACAGAGCATCAAATAGTCCAGATAAGCTTCAGATAAGTACTCTCCATTTTGGGTGCTTATCTTTAACTCCAGATCTTTTGAAGTTTGCCCCTCACGTATTTCAAGTCTGTGTCCCATAAACACAGCTTCTTCTAAATGAGAGAATTAAAATTTCTTTGTGTCTTCTCAGAAAACCCATGTGTTCATTTATGATCCCCAGAGGGAAGGCTAAATTAACCCTGCTCTCATTTGTTGAAGTGTTACCAAATGACATTATTTATACTAGATTTGGCCATAAGTCCCTATTTCCAGGGGCAGTGTGTCCTAGAATAGTGCAAAAAGGATGTTTTTCTTCCCTTTCTGTCTTTGAGGCATGAATAACACAGGCAGCTGCATATTCTTTGGGATCTCAGAGGACAGTCTCTTTGACGAGAAGTTTGTAGGCTGAAATAATGTAAAGGTATTTATTTAAATGACCTTTTCAAAAGTGTAAAGAGCAGATAGCAGATCAAAGATCTCCTTTTCACCAAAAAGTTTTATCTTTCTATCCGTGGAGGTTTTCTAGCTCATCATTACCTACAGCATTCTTGTCCCCACCACCACCAACCACCCCACCCTTCTTCTGGTACGTAGAGAGCAGTTCCCTCCAACGCTCTGAAACACAGAGGTCTCTCTGTCTTTTCTCTGATTTCCTTCCTTCGAACTCTCCCTTCACATGTCGGTGATGTAAAACAGCCAAGATAAGAAATAGCTGTCTCTTCCCAGGAGGAGACGGGACGGATGTGAAATTCAGAAGAACAATTCCTTTTTCCTACTGCCTTCCTGGGATGGGGGGCAGTAGGGGTGGGGGGGAAATGAGAAGTAAGTTAACCTCCCTTTTGCCAGCTACTCCTGGCAGAAGAGACACAGCAGAGCCTGTCAGCACTGTACTGCTCTCCCCATGAAAGCACAGAATCATTAAAAAAAGATGAGATAGGAAATGAGTGGCTAGTAACTTGTATTTTTGGTCAAAATACAAGACCAAACAATTGTTTGTGTCATGCATCCTATTGTTCTTTTAGCATCTGGCAAGAACTGATATCTTCAGTCATATAAGTCATATTTCATCTAGGTCCCCTGTTGCTAGGAAAAGATGACTGGAGAGAGTTAATATTACCACTGTGTAGCGTACTGGGATTTGGGTCTGTAGGAGTTAAATAAGTGATTTTATGGGGAGGATGAGAGTTTCTGCTATTGTGAGATTTTAAGAGTAGATTTTTACATGATTTTTATATTATCGCTGTGGCTTAATGAGGAAAACACAAGAACTAGTGTTTTCGTAGTTACCTGAAGATAGTAAAAACCAGCACAAGCAGAAAAAACTTTCTTATTTGCCCTGGGATCCTAGCTCACATAGTAGCAGGAATTCACAGCCAAGAACATCACACTTTATGATGGTGATGAAGTTCTCCAATACGCAACAAGAGGCTCAGTTTCCATGATTAAAGGGTAAGGCTGGATTTAGTGGGACAACTGAGTACAGACCAGTGGCTATTTGCATTGGGAGACAGTTTTGGGGGATGAGACAGAAGAAGCAAGGCATCAAAAACTCAGAAGAATTTCTAGGAAATTTGTTACTATAGATACCTTTCTCTTGCTCAGTAAATAGGAGGAAGGAAGTCCATAAGTGGGCTTTATTATTACCATTCCAGGGTCTTCAAGGGTTGTTTTTGTCATGCCTGTATTCTTCGTATTTTGCCTAGCTGCATCAGTGGTGACCTAGACTCTAAAACCTGGCTCGCATGTAATACAGAAGCACAGGAACAGTAGTAGGATGAAGCACTTTCTTAAGCTACTAAAGCCAGTGTTGTGCGTAAGAGCGAGCAGCAGAAATCACTAATGCCACAAATCAGGGTTAGTGTTAGTGTGACTGTAACGTACTTCTGGGAGTTCTCCAAATGATGCAGTGACCTAGGTGTTGTACAGAGAGAAGGAAAGAGCCCGTGTATGCATAAGGTAATGGGCAGCAGTTAAAAAAGTCTGGAGAAACTGAAATATTATGCTTGGGTTATCAGAAATAAGAACTTCAGAATAAATATTCTGAATGGCCTGTATGAACAGTTGGTGCCGTGAAAACTGGGAGCAGTAGAGAAAAATGGTCCAACTGTGCTAAAAGATTGTACTTCAGCAGCAAAATTGAAATTGAAACAAAGGTAGCAGCTGATCTGGCATCTCCTGCTGCTGAGAAGCAGTTGCCTGAGTGGAACCCAAGAGTCTGTTCATCAGAAGAAACAGAAAAGTAAGGAAAAAGTGCCAGAAGAAAAACTATTATACTTCACAGCTGGAAAATGAATTACACTCGCGTGTGTGTAAGTACACACTAAGGAAATAAAGAGGATGAGATTTGGAGTAAATGCCTCCAAGACTTGTTTTAGCATCTTTCCAGTTCAGTTAAACAGTTTCCAGGATCTGACAACTAGGAAAACCCTCTTCTTACCTTTCAGGATACAAAAGGGAGGAGGTTACAAGCTAAGCAATGTGAAGAGAGAGTGGGAATTTTCTGGGCACCGTTGCTCATTTCATTAGATGGAGGAATGAGGGTGGTAGCCACGCAGCTTGCAGGCACTGAGCAGTCAGCGCTCAGCCCCTCGGCCGCATGCGTAGTGAGATCCACCTGTGAACAGCAGCCGATGCTGACAAACTGTGATAGGACTTGAAACCTCATCACTGATCCAGCATGTGTCCATACCGCTACCTAGTCATGAAAAGACCCGCCTTTCAAAAATCAACTGGAATAATTTATTAGAGGCTGAAAAAAAAAGAGCACAGAAGGAAAGATCTAGTGAAGAGGCAGCAATGAAGCTATTTTACCATGCTTTCAGAAGTTCAACCACTGAGTCTCTTTTATAAAACGTAAATGGTGAGAGAGGATTCTGCTAGGAGGGGAAACAGCGGAGTTCTTCCAGAAACTTACTGCATTTGAAATCTATCCTGCTCACAAAATATGGCATAGATACTGACTTTTCCGTGATCAGGGAAAAGAAAGACAACACAAATAGGTGATTTTTCTGTTTCTTTCCGATGCCTGAAAATGAAGCTGTGGCTTTGCGTGGGAGAGCAAAGAGCCTCTGGAGAAGCCTTGACAGTGATTGAGCCATACCTATGGTAATGATTCACTAGAGTCCTGATTCCTCAGTCTGCATGCGGAAAGTGTTTTCCTCTACCAGGCTTTGGAGTTTAACAGGGTCTTGCATCTTATGTCAGGTAAAAGCTACTGGGTTTTTATGTTTCAGAGCTTAGACAGGCCTGATCACTGCCCTAATAAGGTGGTACCTGCCCAAGACAGAGACAGTTACCTTAACTGGTCTCTAATCTGAAGATCTGTTCCAAGCAGAGGCATGAGATACGATCTGTGAGGTTTAAGGGAGGCAAGCAAGGAAATAGAGCTTGGATTTTTTTTTTTTTTTAATTGAGCAGTATTGTTACCCTGCAACATGATCTTTGCAGCCCCAGGTTATTTCCCCACCATTGCTGATACAGTATTTCTAAGATGGAGTCTTGGGTTTTGTGTGTTCTGTCTCAAAATCAACATTTTGAGCTGACATCACTTATGAGGAATTTCATAGAAAGTTGTTTACGGCAAAGCTGAATATATACATCCAGTCTGCTAGCTGCCGCTGCTGGATTTCCAATTCAGAGTTATTCTTCCTGAGTCACCTGGGGTGTGCAGCTTATACAGGAAACATGTTCTGAATGAAGCGTCAGTTACCAGTTGTTTAGACCTTTGAGCTTGATGAGCACTGCGGGGTCTGTTCTACCTCTTCTAAGAGTCAAGTTTGTAGGCACGCTCTTTACTTTATTCTTGTCCGTTTTCTACTCCTTACTGCCAAGGCATGAACATTTCTGGATTTCTGTAGATCTGTTTGCAAAAAGACAAGTATATCATGAAGAAGGATGTGAAAGAGAAGCCAAATGACATCACTTAAGTCAGTTTAAAGAAGCTTGCTATTTGGTTGTTTATATTCTCAGTTTGTTACTTGTTTGTACTCTGATAAGAGCATTTTTGGTGCGGAGACTGAGCCACAAGACTTATTGCAGCAATGCAGAGTGTTTGTCTGTTGGTCAGGGAAATGGACTGGAAGGCAGGAAGGTCTTGGGTCCTAGACCAGGCTGAACCAGTGACTCATCGTGCGACTCTGGGAAAGTGCATTCAACTCAGTTCTGCAACATTGCAGAAATCAGACCAGCTGCCGAACTGAAGTGAAGCAGGTTCTAAGTCACAAGTCAGTGGTACATAAGGGGAAGATGAGCCTTTTTGTCTTATTCTGAGTAAATGTAAATTCTGTGTTGTGTTATGTTCTCCTCAGCTAATGTTTCATGGTGCGGCTGCAGTAATATTCTTACATAGTCAACTGGATATTTTAAAAGAAATTGAACCTTCTCCCCCCCAAAAAAAATCCTTCCCACCCCTCCCATGACATTTATGGAGAATTGGGTGTGAAGGATGAAAAATATCCAAAGAAAAAAGTACTTATTTATTTTTTAGTATCAAGGAGAAATTAATTCGGCCTTTACAGGTTTCAGATTTTAACATCTACAGATTAGAAATACACAAAATAAGCATTATGTTGAGCTATAGATTTTGTCATCTGCTCAGAGTAGGTAAGCAACTAAACCAGCTTTTTGGTAGAAGTGGGAACTGAAATATATTGTGTAAGTTTTAAGAGCAGGAATTACGCTTATCTTGTTTGGATTTTTCAGGTGTTTCTGGGGCATGTTGGGACGTCTTATCTGCAAAATAAATAAAAAAATGAAAAGGAACTTTTGCAGGTCCTTTCTTTTCCCTTTTGAGAAAATAGATTAAGACATTTTGCTAAGCAGAAGTATGTAGGTGAGAAAGGAGATTATCACTAATAGTTCATTATCAGTTTTTATATCCACAAGGAAGAGATCGACCTTTTTTCTGAACATCTTTTTCTGTGTTTTAGATTGCCTGCCTTGACCCCATTGGAAATAGCAAAACTTTCACAGAGTTTTGAGAGCATATAGTCCTGATATGTCAGATCCTCTAATATACCTTCTTTATCTGGTATACGCCCTTTAACAGTCAGCTTTACCCAAGGCTTTTGCCAGTGGCAACACTGATCAACAGAGCAGGGAGAAGGCGGCTCAGGGAGGAGGTTAAGTTTTGAAATCTAAACTGAAAAGTGAAATGGGTCAGTAAGTAAGCTAGTTCTCATGGGCATTTTCTTGACTGAAATAGAAAGGAAATGGTGGGTGTTGCATCTGACCAAGAAGTGAGCAGTAAACACTTCCATCATCAAATGCAGTTCTTTTTCCAGTTTGCAAATCTCGTATCCATTCTTCTTACTTTTAAGGAAATACCAGTCCAGTCCTGAGAAGCGGTTCTGAAAAACTACGTAGCAAATTTCCACATTTAATATTTCCAGTACAGTCATTTGTCTAACAGCCAACTCTGAAAACCGAGCCAGGGCTGTAAGAGTTATACTGGACTGGACTTACCCATCAGCGTGTATGATAAAAGCAGTCACTCACTCTGTGCCATCACTGATAAACCTGTGCCAATCATTCTTTTCAAATCATGCTCTCAGTGATAACTCTGTACTTCCAGTTTTTGGTATATATTTCTAATTGCAGTTTAGTAAATAATTCTTCGGGAAGACCTTCAACTCAGCTCTCTTTCTCTCTCTGCTATATTTGATTCTGCAGGCATAACAGGATTTTAAAAGGCCATTAAAAACTGTCACCAACCTTACCCCTCCCAAAGATTCAATGAAACCTACCAGGATCTCTGGTCAGAAGAACCAGGTCAGCAGGTTACGGCTATAAAGAGCTATTCTTCAGAGGAAAACTAACTAATTCAACTCATAAATGCGGTTCATACGAAATCAAGCTTTTTTAAATAATTACAGAAATCCTGAAACTGGCATCAGATCTCAGTGGCTGTGCTTACATTTCGGGAAACCCTGGCACTGTTGTGCAGCACTGAACAAATATAGGCGATGCAGCCATGCAAACAGCTGTACGGCTGGTTTCTGTCAGTCCCTTCCCCACGAGCAGGGCGAATGCAGTTGCACTGCTGCTGGTTCAAAAGTAAGCAGCTTTCCTACATTTGGCAGGTTTGTTCGCCCTTGGTGTAATAGGTGCAGATGAGTTTTCAGAAAGACTGGATGCATATCTGAAGTATAATTTAGCAACTTTTAAGGTTTACTAATCACTAAGAATAATATGTTCTTAAGTAAGTTTCCTGAGTCTGCCAATTTACGTAGGTGAGTAAACTAGACAGGTCAAATAACTGGCGTGGTTTATAAATAGACTAAAAAAAAAAAAATCTCCATATATAGAATAGCATCCAGACTTTCTATTGTTTGAAGCAAATGATATCATTATTTGGATGTCTTTCCAGAACTGAAAATGACTAGACTTCGGAAACTAAAAGTAGTTAAATATAGAAATTGCTACTTTAATGAGTGGATGCTGTGTTTCATTATTGTGCTACTAGTATGTGAACAAATGCCTTTCTGTTCTTAGGGATGGGAAGGGGGATTTTATTCCAGTAATATAAGATACTGGACAAAAGCCAAATTCAGATTAAGGGCTGACAGTGCCTTTACCCTTATTCCTTTATGGAAAATATTTTTGATCCACTGTGCAGTGTAACGGCTCATATGAGGGGATTACACTGTCCCCTAACTTATGCCTTGCATAAGCCTTTGCACTTGTGCAGATCAAATACAAAATGCACAGTGGTTTGCATTAAAAAAAAAAAAAAGAAAAGAATAAAAATTAAAAGAGAAACAGTGTAGGTTGCCATCACAGACTCCCTAACAAGTGTTTATATCTACTTCGCCAAGTCAGAGAGCTTTCATCATCACTGATAGCTAGGAAACACTTCTTCTGATTCCGCAATACTACTCTTCAAAACCACCTAAGTAGCTTCTGTGGAGACACATTTAATTTATAGGGATGGGGTGTTGGGAATAAGGGCTGATGTTAAGATATTCCAGCACTCTTACTCTAAAGACCACCGTCCTTTTAGATGAGGCATGCCATGTTGGATGCTAGATGAGAGTCTGTTGTCTCATAAGGAAAGAAAATAGACTAAAATAATATGCATCTCTAAAAGCATGCTTTTACAAAGATGGAATCAGCTTTAACAAGATATCAAAACAAACTTTACCAGTCCAGATTTTCCTCCAGCTACTTCTGCGTCTTCTACCTTTCTCTCAGATTTAGCTAAAAACTCCCATTTTGAACAGAGGCCTACAAAGGGAGAGATACAAGAGGGATACAAAGTCACCTAAATTTAGATGTCTACATATTCACAAGGTCTCTGAGTTCTCTTTATAATCAGGGAAGCCAAAGTCTTGCCTTAACTAATAGTAATATTTACTGTATGTACCTTTGCTTACCTTTATTAATACATTTCCAGATTCAAACTCTTACTAGACTCCTATCTGTGGGGTTTTTTTTCCTGCAAACAAACCTGATTCTTAAGTTGGTAAAACCTAGAATGGAGTGCTTATGAGCAACACTTTTATTGTCCTTCTGTAGTCACTGTGGGCCACAGGTGTCAGCTGATGATCATGTAACTTCTGCCCCTTTGTTAAAGGTGAAAGATATCTTCAGCCATGGCTGCACACTCTTCAAAGAGCTTAGTGTGCCTGCAGGATCGCTGCTCTCTTGTTAGTGCATCTTCAAGCCTTAATTGATCATTAAGACAAAAATTGTCGTTCTTTTAGGCAACTAAGTCACCTGTCTCAAATAGAGAAGTGCTAGAGGACATTGTTCTTTCACCTCTGGATGCAGTTTTGTTCTAGGAGAAGCCTTCTGCATCTTACCCATCCTTCATTAGCTCCCGAGAGCTGCAGCACATTCATGCAGAGACCTGCGGCTGCTTTGTAGGATTCCCTTTCCCATGGCATTACAGATTCTTCAAAAATAAGCAGTAGTGATAAATTTTTCTATAGTGGTGACTATTTTTTATTGTTTGACTTTTGAAAATGTTTCAACTGGAATTTCCCATCTTAACATTCTAGTCCCTTTCTTGGGATAGCATATAATCATCTCTGTGAGGGGAGAAAAAGGCAAAATGCATCTGAACCCAACTTCATCACATGCAAAATATGAGACCTCCATTCACTGACTTCTTGAGAGAAGTGTCGCTGCATACGCTGCTTGCTCAGAAGTGTGCTCATTGCAAACAACCTCTTGTTGGACAAGTGGGCAAGACCCCTGGACAGTTATTCAAATATCGGTACTGTATATTTAGGCAGCTTTTAAGATTGACTCTCTGACTGAGGGACTGAGCCTCTTAAGGACTTTTTTTTTATTTATTTATTAATGCCTACTATATCACAGCAGCTCCTTCTGGATTCCATCTGGTTTGCTGGGTAGATATGTGTTTGGATGCAAGCCACAAAATTAGAAATGCTTTTATGAAAATGCGAAGGGTAGGTTCACACTGTATCATGTCTGGCTTCTGCAGTTGTTACGAGGCAGTGTCTCAAGACTGCGATGACAGAACTTTTTAATTCGAAGAGGGGATGGTAAATAGTACCTCAAATAAAGCGAACATGTGGAGCTGTGAAGTTTCACTTTGAAATGAAACTATGCAGCCTTCAAATCAAGGCTGCGTGCCAGAAAGTTCATATAATCAAGAGCCACAAGCCAGCCCATAAGAGGAAAGTCTTTTATAGCTTCACTTCTGAGAGGTACAGAATTCATGTTTCCCATTGCTGTCTTCAACATACTTGGTTGAGACGCACTCGAGAAGGCAAGTTTCTGTCTGTTGGGGTCTTGTCGACATCAGAGACTTTGTATTCTCTTGCCCTTCCTTCCCTCACCCCAAACATTGAGCACAGGCATCCCAGTCCCTGGGAGCAGTGCTGCTTTTCGGATAGTCCTCCTCCTTTGATGTTCCCGTGCCCATCAGGACCCAGAACTGAAGCAAGCTGCTCATTTGCTTGTTGACCTGCCTCCAAGTTCTCTCTGTACACTCCATCATAAGAGAGAGGCGGCATTTGAAACTCCACACCAATCAATAATTCATAATTGATTGCCACGAGCTTTGCTGTTCTCATCTCATTGATAAGACTGCATCAGGCAGTTGTTAAGAGACCAGCTTTTTCTTAGTATGGCTGCTGGTAAGTCTCTTTGTGTTCCTCCTGGGACTAGTTTCCTCCTCCAGGTTTTTTCTCATTGAAGGATGTGTAAAATACATGGCTCCCCCTCCTTTTAGTGGGAAGCTTAAAGATTCATATGATATTGAGGTCACGCACTAAATTATTCCAGTTGCCATGCATCCAGTCTAGAAAAGGTTCTGGCTCCCATTCAAATATGAAAGAAAGAACTATTTCTTAGCGAAATAATTCTCAGAACAGTTGGAGAGAGGATCCACACCCACATCTTTTCCTTCCTCTCTCAATGTGCCAATTTATCTCTCCCTTTCCCTTGCCAGTTAAGGTCTCCACAGTGGTCTTACTGTCCGGTGCACTGGTACCTGCTTGGATTGGGAGCGGGCGGTTTCAGATGGCCGGTTCCTTCTTTGGCGTTGTAACTCTGAGGACGGAGCGTTTTCCAGACCAAGCCTGACGCTGGGCAATCCAGGCCTCCCCTGCTGAAGGGCTCTCCATACTTGTTTTGAATGGTTGTTTATACATGTTTCTAGAGAAATAAGTTTGGCATCCAGGCAACAAATGTTTTTGACTCTTTAAGGAGTAAAATGCTGGTTTTGAGCAAATACAACTGTTCAGTCACATTTGAAACCAATGAAATTCCTATCTGTCTGGTTCATCAACAGCAGACGTACCCCATCACGCTCCTGTTTTATTTTTTTGTCCTTTCTTTCGAAGGAAGCAGAAAATTAATGTTCCTAAGTCAGGGCCTTATAAAGTGAATTTGAAATTAATGTGAGTTTCGGTAGCTGAAGATCAAGCATGGAAACAGAGATCCAGACTGGAAGCGTGGGCTGGCTTGGTCGCCCTGGTGGTGACACAGAGGGCTGCCTCGCAGGCGTGCCAGGAGTTCCCTGGGAACTGAAGCATCCAAATGTGCTCCTGGTTGCCACAATGCGGAAGCATGTGATATGCTACCACCCCTAGTCATAGTTTAGCTTTTCAGCAAGCTCCCAGACTTTCTAAAACCTCTCTTGGTGCAACTTGGTGGGCTCAGAGGGGCCGCTGTGATTGATGGAGAGAACAGAGTGGGGTCTGTTAGGAGAGAAGCTAATGCAAAACTGCAGCCTATAAAACTATCAAAGAAAATGTCAGTGTGCAGAGTCTTTTGATTCCAGGTTGCAATATTTTTATTATAGTTTCCGTAATTGTTTTTTTGAGCTGCATGTAAGGAAATGGCTTATATTTCCTGGTCTTTCTGTACTCATAGAACTGTACTTTGAGGTCTGTCCTCTGGTTGCCTTTGTTCTTTGTCAGAATACCAACACTTGAAGCGAAGGTACTTGAATGGGCATGCAGAGATAACGATTACACAAACGTGGCCAAGATTAGTAATAAATAAATCATTAATGTGCAGAAAAGTTTAAAGAGAACGCATGTATGTTTCTGGGTTTTTTAAGAGTTGAGCTGAAAGAAACTGCATTTAAGTCAGAAGCAGAATTCTCAGAAGAGAAGTTGTCTTTTGTTGGCTGAAGATGTATTAACATATGTAATATTGTGGGGGACAAAAAAAAGTTATAAGAAAGCAAGAGGGTAAGATTTTGTGTTGGGACCCCCATATTTTACGCTTGCTGTTTCACATTCATAAAAATGAGAAGGTGTTTACACTAGGCAAATACACAAGCTTTACAAACATAGGTGGCACTTACATGTTTTCTCTTGTGTGTATTTAAGTAGTGTTCATGTTCCTTGGACCATCAATATTATATTAATTCTAGCACAGTGATGCAGTACTATTTAAAGGAGAGTTGGAAAAGTCCCTCTTCTCCCTTTCAGTTTATTGCTTCCCTCACTCCCTTTCTCCATCCATTCCAGCCTAGTTCACAGCCCACTGGTTCAAGCTTTCCCGGGGCAGGTGCGTGTTTGATTTTCTCCACCAGAGAACTGCAATTAGGTCTCCCACCTCCTAAGAGACTGTGCTGACTGCTGTGCTATTGTGCGCAATGAATGGGGTGGAGTGAAGCTCCTCCGCTCACTCCTCCTCTACCCCATCAACTTCTCCAGCTCTGTTTTAAAAATAAAGGAGCTGTAACCACATTTCCAGCAGGTCAGGCTCCGTGAGCTAGACATACTCATACGAGCCCCTGTGGAGATGTCCAAGCTGGTAAATAAAAGAGGGCAGAGAGTGAATTGCAGATATTCATCTGTTCTGGACTGTTCTGTCCTGCTCTCTGCGAGGCAGGTCTGCTCTAGAGATCCCTAGCTCTGACCACTGAGGACCTAAGCAGATCTGTGCCACTTGTCACAGAGCTCGGGGGGGTCTGTCTCCAGCCCTTCAGCTGTGGTAGTTTCTGCCTGGTTTCAGATCCCAGAGCAAGTCAGCTGGAACCCACGCGGCTGGGACAGCACGTATTTGTATGCGTGACCAGAAACTGCCCTCTTGCCAGCAGGAGGAGGAGATGGACGGGATGTTTTTGTGCCTCCAGGATGAAGTGAAGCTTTGTAGGCGGTCTTACTCTGCAAATCCAAACTTGCCCCTTTCAGACTGGAGATGTCAGACCAAACTTAGGATATTTGCTGATTAAAGAACACACCTCCAAGAACCTAATAATACTTTAACTGGGGAAGTAACGCACCACTGTTATTAGTAGTATTAATTCACAACTACATCACTGCAAAAAACACTGAATTACAATTCTACTGCTTATTGTTAGCATTAGTGTTCATAAAAAAATTGCTATAAAGAAATCTTGTAAATCTCACAAAGGGGCTGTTGCGTAGCGATTCTATTGCCTTTCCTCTTGCAATTGGGATTCGAGTGTAAGCCTATCCTTCCTTACTCCACCCTCCCACAGCAAGCCTTTCAGGGACATGCCTGGTGGAGAGACCTGTGTTCTCTCCCAAAGGAGCTCCTGGTGGGCCAGTGCCCGCAGGTCAGCATCACCACTGACTGCAGGTATCCATGCTCTTGCTCTTAGCGTATCCTCACCATCTTCATTCTTCACCTAATTGGATGCCCTGTTCCTCTTTTTTCCCTTTCTACCTTTTTACCAACCTTGCAGATCCTTTTCTCAGCCTATACTCCTCCCAAATAAACAACCTAATCCTAGGTACTTTTTCCTCATTGGCCCCACTTCTGTTATACTCAAAAGTTGGTGTTTCTGACACTATTACCTAAGCAATTTTGGCTCAATATGCTATTACCATTACAGTTGACTAAATGAGACAGCCTTGCCTCCAAAGGCTGCCTTCTGACTCCGTGTTTCATGTTGGTTACATTTCATTTACATTACATATTTTTTGACGGAATTCTTATACTTCAGCCTTGTCTCCCCAACCTTTGTAATCAAGTGATATCTCACCATACGCACAGAGAACTCGCATACCAGTGCAATGGCTTAACCTGTTTTGTGTTTGCACCATATGTCTGCTCTTAAATAGTTTTGCTCAGGCTTGGTGTTGCCATCAGAGACCACAGCTGGCTGTGAGAATGAGTTGTGGACACCTGGCACAGGATTCATCTCACCTGAAACTGTACACTTGCACCGTAGACACATCTCAACTCGTTACCCTAGGCTACCTTTCTAATCCCCTCAGCCTTCTAGGATGGGATTTATCTCAGATGTCTGAAGTAGTTCAGATAAGATTCTCTGAATGGTCTATAACAGCAGGACAAATGTTCTGCCTTTGTCACAGAAATCTCAGATTGTATAAACTGCATTTCCAGACTCTGCTTAGACTCTGGACTTTATAGTGATTAGAGGACTTTGGGATAATCCAAAACATAAGGAAGTCCTGGAACTGAAGATTTTCTCAGCAGACAACTTTGGAGTTCGGGCTGTTGCCACTCTTCCAGTTTGGTTGCACAGATCCTAGAAAAACAAACACAGTTTTCACCATTTAACTGCATATTGAGCAAAGCAGGAGATTCAGCTTCCTGTCCTTAGACTTCTACAGTGGGTGGATGTCTCTGTGTAAGCTACTGACTTCTGCCCGTCTTTAGAGTTAAGAGAGAGCAGTAAGCACTTTGTGGGAGAGATGCAGCTGGTCAGTTTATGTGCCAGTATCTGGATGGGTTGAATTGTATCCTAGGATGGACTGTTCACCCCACTGACCAAAAAGGTATTCCAGGCTCCTGTCTCAGATCAAGACAACTACATTTGGATGTCACCATTGGTGTTGTATTACCAGAAATCTGTTTTCCTCAGGAAATAAATATGTGGTACTTTAAAACTACATTGTCCGTCGCTAAATTTTAAACTGGGCTTTTTGCATTGTAATTATTGACTCATACATGTCCATTTGATTTCCCTTCATCTCAATTGTGTGCCCATGTGTATAATTGTTTTTGACAAAGTTTTACAAGGATTCTTATTCATATTTGTTTCCTAATATTAAGAAACTTTTAAACCATAATTTTTAGTACTGTAACTTCCCAGTAATGTGAGATTAAACAACAGTGCAATGATCTGTCTTCAAGAAATTATAAATATTCATAAAGTAGAAGGTGCTACATGTGACTAAAAGCTCCCAGAGTCATCCCACTAGCAGTCAAGAAGTGGAAATTAAGCAATGAGGAGAGGCCAAGTGTAATCTAGAAGAGATATATTACTGCTGGTCTCAAATGTTCTCTCATTATTTTCCCTACCTTTGGAGAATTCTTCCAGATTTTTCTCTTCATTATCTGAAGAATCTTTGTTCATAAAAGGACATAAAATGAGAAAATCGAAAAAAAAAAGCTTCCTAAAATTGTGGAAGAAAACAATTGTGTCCCTACATTAGCTGCTGGTATTGTTACAGCATGCAAATTAAAATGTTGGATGGTGGATAGTACACAAACAATAGACCTTGAACTTCTTCCAGTTGAAATAAGTATTAGCAGCCTCCTTTTTTTTTTTTCCACAAGTGCACAAATATCTTGCCATAGTTCTGATTCATACTCTATTTTCTCCTTAGCAACAGTTTACCAAATTTAGAGTCACTCTACTAATTAAGAAAGAAATAACCTTATTGTTCTCCTTGTTGTTTTCTCAGTAGGCCTAATTGAAAGCTCACATGATAAAATTCACTGTGTCTGTCAGTCTGTTACTGTTAGGCTGGGATATGTTGTTATTTACAGCTCAAATCAAAATGGATCTCTAGAAGTTCAGAATCAATTCTTATTAATGACAGCACTGCTTAGCACACTGCTCCTTAATGAAGACCTGCATCCTGCAGAAGAGTATGTTCACTCAGTCCATACATCTGCATGGGGTCCATAAAAATGGATAGAACTATTAGCAATTTCTGAAAGAGAATTGAGGGGGGAACTCTGTGAAATGAAGGATCCTGAGAAGGAGATGCACATTACATTTGCAAATAGGTTAATAACAAAAAACCCCACATGGAGATAGTGAATTTGTGATCATTCATATATTTAGCTAAAAAATGTACTAACCTCAGCAAGCTGCTGGAGTTTATAAAACTGTCTTGGCTTATTATTTCCTCTAAACAATAGCCTAAACATAAAGCAGAGTTCGTTAAATGACATCGAGCACTGTTACATCCGTGAAATAATTTCCTGAATCAAACACCTAACCTTTAAATAGCTTGGGGCATGGTTTTAGCTCTGTGGACCTCCTTTATCAGTATGAAAAAGCTCACCTGTTTCGTTAAATGTGGGAATTAAATACAAACCTGAAACAGAAGTATTTTAATATATAAAAATAGTTAAGATACAGACTTGAACCCTCTCATGACAAGCATAAGAACTTGTTATGGGAACTTTGTATTACTGCTTGTCATAAGATTGAGAGCTTGTTGTATAAATATGATCAAAAGAGGACTTGGGCAATGCCTGGCACCTGGTCCGCACCTTTTATTCATTTGGCTCCTAAGGAGGAATCCAAAGCCCAGAGCTGTGTTTTCGGGTTCTGGGTAGCGTAATGGCAGAGGTGGATACCTGAGAAATGTGACTCAACAACTCCAGGTGTTGAGTAGGGGATTGCTTAGAGCTACGTGAAAAATGCAAAGCATGGCAGTGTTGGTCCCTCTCTGAGTTTTAGCTCCTTGAGTCAGGGCTGGAGGAAGGAGCGGCAGAATCACTGCCTATTTAAGCAGCAGCACAGCAGTTCAGAGGACCCATCTTGTTTTGGGGGCTTGTTTATACCCCCGTCACCTCCCTTCCAGGGGATGGCATGCTCAAGCTATGAAGGAGGCAGGGAGGGTGAAGGGACCATTTGTCCCTGCTGCAGAGCAATGAAGCATTGAAGGTTCTTGCAAGCCAGGAGAGGAGCCAGCAACATGGACCCTGACTCTGTATCCAACATCTGGGGTGCCTTGAGGTTTTATCTAAGGAGCAGTGCCTGGAAAAATTAACAGCCGCTCTGAATGAGGAGCTGTGGCTCCAGGACATCCTTCTTGTAGCCACTAGAATTCAGTCCTTCTCTCTTTTTCTTCTGACTTTATTAATTATTCGCTGTGGGGCAAACCAGGTTCAGAAATAGTGACAAGAAATCCCTTCCTCCTTTCCCAGATTACTTCCTAGGCTACTGGGGCACTTTCAGGGCTTCCAAACCCTGGGTTTAGGTGGGCCGCAGGCTGGTCTTCCACAGTATTCCTAATTATTAAGTTACAGTTATAAAAGTCACACCACAGCACGCGCAGCATCTCTGCTGTTGAGGTTTCTGAACAAGAGTGACTGTGGCTGTGGCATTTCGAGCAGGCAGTGCGTGCTGCTAGGTGTCATCTGAGCTGGCCTGCCTGTTGAAGTCCATCCAAGGATTTGCATATAGTGGTGCCTGTTTTCCGATCCATATATTTGTGGCCCAGGCCAAGGTGGTTCTGGTCAGGCAGGAGAAGTATAGCTGCAGCCATCTACTTAATCTGGCTCTGACTTCTAGGTCATGGTTGTTGGTTGCTAGCAGGTTTTAGGTGCCTCCAGAATAGGCAGCCATTGAAGAGGAGGGGGTAGGAGTTTAGCTTATGATTTTGAACATGATACCTACGTCTTCCTGTATGTCCACCCATAAATATTTTAAAATATCGCAACAATTTAGAGCACGCAGAGAAGGATGTGCTGCATTGTGACCTAGGACTTAGTCCATGTCCCTGAAGAATCCAAGCAGCTGTGCTTTGGTGATACGATATCTGTTGCATGTGTCAAGAAGATGTGTGAGATACTGCTCAGCATGTAGCTGCAATGTTTTGAAAATGTGGAGGGAAATTAATAGAGTAACATTATATTTCATGATGCTGATCTCCAAGAAGTGGAAGGCCATTCACGGCTGCTTCTAAGCACAGATTAAAGAGGTTTCAACTGGAAGTCATAGGTCTGATTCTGGTCTTTGCTTGGGCAAGTTCCCAGAAAGTCTGCTAATCAAAGCTTACTGTGCTGTGCCAGGTATTGTAGCTGATACCTTTTAACAATTTGTTTTATGTGTGTTCTGGTTTGCAGGGTGGAAAGACTTACACAGGACCATGTGGAGGAAGAGACTGCAGTGGAGGATGTCAGTGTTTCCCTGAAAAAGGAAGCCGGGTAAGTAACATTTTTTTCCTGTAAAACGTTCTTCATGGTACCAGTTCAATGCTGTTGGCTCTAGATGGACTTGGATCCGACTGATAAGAGTATACAAGCAATTATTCTTTTTCAGGGAAAAGTTATTGTTGTTTCATTTTACTTCCTCAAGAGCTTCTAGCTTTGAAGAAATGACTTTGCTATGAAATGTAGCTGGTTCTTCTCTCAAAGGTCAGGGCCAAAGGACTTGATGGCTATGACGAGCTGATCGGATCAGAATTTTAGGGATGCTGTGTGCTAGAGCATCACTGGATTGTGTGACGGTGCTAAGTGAACATGGGCAAAATCGCTCAGTAATGTTCTTGAAGTCTTTCTAACAAAGTGGTATCTGATGAAAAGGTATCTCATGCATGTGATTTCCATTAAAGTAGAAGGGATCCAGGCCTTCAAAACCTGAAATCCATGCTGGAAGGGAACTGCTTGGGACTTCTGGCATTAGGTTGTTGCTGATAATCTGTTCTTTGTCTTGGGGAGTAGTGCAGAATCAGGCAGAGAAGGGGAGATGGGGTGGAGTGGATTAGCCACCTGCCACAAATTGCTCTGAGAAATAGGGCAGCTCCTATCCTGTATGGCTTGGAGCCCTGGCTGGCAGGCTCCTTCTGTACAGCTTGGTCTTCCGCAGCTGAGACAGTGACTCAGCCTTTTCCATCCACCCATCTCTAAGAATAGGTCAGGCAAGAGATGTGGCAGGTCATATGCTCTTTCTGCTATCACAAACCTCATGATTTTTTAGTTCTTTGCCTTCCCTCCACGCAGCAGGCCATCAGTTCTCCTTCCCATCGCATTCCTCAAGCTTGACTCCACGTCTGAGTGGAGGAAGAGGTGGTAGGAAAGTCACAGTGTAGGTGGGAGGCGAGGAACACTCTTGTTTACAGCAGAAATCCCAATGTCTCTGTGGAAGTCATATGATCCTGGGGTTACCATGCCATGAGGACTGTAATGGTTATACTACCATGATCTGCTCACGGTCTGCTTTCCATTACAATAACCTAATGACAAAATGATGAAGCTGAGGACAAACAAGCCCTCCCCTGAGACACAGCTTCTGGTGGGGCTCCCTCCAGCTTTTGCTGCCTTGCCCCCATGATCCAGCCCATGAAGTTTGGCAAGTGCCTCCTGCCACTTCCCTCTAAGAGCACTGAAAGGCAAAACCTGATGCCTTGTGAAATGGCTTCAGGTATGACATTACTATGTCTTTTTTCAGTGAAAAAAGCAAGGCACTGAAAGCAAGACATGGAGTTCATGAAAACAGGGATCTGTTGAAAAACTACCAGCTTTTGTGACTGAAATATTTTTCATGTTGCTTGTTGATTGAATAACCCTTAATTCCAGGTTGCCAAGGCTGCAAGAGAGAAGAGGTAGCTAAACAAAATTTGCATAGGTTAGAAAAGCTGAAAATGTTAAATTACCAAAGTAGAGAATCAGTCAGGTGCCACTGATGAGAAGCTCCCTGTGAGTTGCTTAGTATCTAGATTGGGAGATAAGGGCAGAGATAAGGGCTCACCACTCTCACTCTTTGATTTAGCTCAGGGAAGTAAGTAACTCTGGTAACTAATCACACTGGCATCCCTTTAAATAGACACCAAAAAAGAGAAAAGGAGGATGGTACAAAATGTAAATTTTAATTTGCTACTGTGGTTAATTGTGCAAGATCTGAAGGAGTATTGGGGAAAGTGATTTAAAGAATTTTATAACACTTGAGAAATTGTGTTTTAGTGCTCTGAAATGATATACCTCACTCTGAGTCAGCATACACTGCATGGATTTTGTGTCTGCTGGTCTCTTCAGATGTCACAACCTCTGTTAAACATCTGGTTTAAGGAACGAGATTGGCCTTTAGAGATTAGTCAAATTTGGCATAGCTTCTGGTCTCATGCTAATCCTCAATGGGAATATTTATTTTCACAAAACCTCTGTATAATCTGGCACGACACACATTTTCTGTTTGAGGTGACTCATTACATGCACAATAGACATATTGCGTGTTTGCACGTGTAAGAGTGCCTGAAGCAGTCTGGCAGAGCCTGCTTCTGTGGTGACTCTCCATGTCGGGACTACAGAGCTGTCACTTGCAGAGCACCTGGAACTCAGGTGGGAGCAGCACTGCGAGGGTCTACAGCCAGCTGTCAGCCCTACCATCCCCTGGAAATTCACCTTTTGTTCATGACAGGTTTCTTAAAACCAGACAAACAAAAGCACTTTCTTTGGATTGCTGCTACGGAATGCGTATCAGAAGCTGTTGAATGAAGTAAATTCATTGGAGCAGTACATATGGTGAATACAATTGCAGACCATGAAAGTGGAAGATGTCTGAAGAAATGCCTACTTTTTATTTGTATGTTCTTCTGCTTCATTTTCTGTCATTATTTCAGTTACAGCCTTAAGGTACGGCATTTAAATAAAGATGCTTCTCTTTATTTGTTGTTAAATCCCATGGCTTTTGTTTTTAAAAAAGTGGTTTTTACAATTTTTTACAAGGTACGCCCACTGTTACCTTCTGAGGGCTCTGTGCTAGAGGCAGAGAAGAGGCACTGTCTAGATGTATGAGGATTCAGCCAGGCTTTGGCGATTTGTGCCAGGTCGCCAGATGCAAGACAGCTGGAAGCCCTGTGCTTCTGTCTACACTGTTTTTAGTTCGGGCCTGAGAAGGTTAGGCATGAAAGTGCAGGAAAGTTGAATCATATTTCATAAGGGCAGTTTCTAGGGACAAAAGGCCACTTAGCAGAAATTAGTGCATGCACCTAGCAGGTCTGCCGGAAAGAGGTATGTGTTTTTTAGTTTTTCCTCCACTCTTTTTTGGCTGGGCTCAGCCCTGCAACTTTCCCTGGGCTCACACACAGCTTGACGAACTCCAATGGGGACAGGAAAAAGGAACAGCAGAAGCTTTGTCTGCCCACTGTGGTGGTGGTGGAGCTGCTGCGGCAAGGCAACGGCAGGGGCTAACCTGCCACCCTCCCGCCTCTCATCAGAGCTGCTCCAGGGAAAGTGAGGACATCTGCAAAAGGCACTTTCTGCCTCATTCCCAGGAGGAAAACAGGTCAAAAACAAATGTTCAGAGAATCACAGGACATTGCTGATAGCCACGTTTGCCATTCGCAGCAAACGCTGAGCTGTTGCTCAGAGAAGCTTCTCTAAAGGAATGTCTTTCTTGGGCCACATATGATTCCCTTGAAGTTCCCACCTCCTGTCTGACTTTTGAGTTCACACCTTCAGAGAAAAAAGAGTAAAGGGAACTTCTTCCTTAAGCTGGGTCTTTTCTAGTGTCTAATGCCACTCTAATCTTCGTGCTTTCTCACTGCAGTTATTTTACTTTAATCTAGGTGTATATTTACTGTTAGCTGGATATGAATATCCAGTCTATGTAACTGTACCTTGCAACTATGCAGGTGGTTGGAGCTGGGGCTGCAGGAGCCAAGCTTCTTCTCATTTTCTCCTAAGACAACTTCTCCTAAGTTGTTCTCCTAAGGCAACGTTGTCTCCCTAAGCTCCATGTGGAGAAAATACTGTAAGGAGTACCCAGGTACCTGATTAAGAGGAAAAAGAGAAAAGGGAACCACTGTATGGTATTGAAATTCTGTTTTGAACGAAACAGAAAACGCGGACTAAAGGGGGAAAAAACACCCAACAAACCAACAAACAACTCCTGTTTTCTTCCTTTTTCCTCTAGGTTTTTATTGCAACTCCTAAAATTTTGAGGTAGTTCTTTGCAAACCTTTATTGGGCAGAGTACAATATATGCACCTTTAAAATTTGTTAAACATTAATGCACTTACGTAGGAAACGATAAGTCCTTTCAGTACAATGGCCAACTGTTTTGACCATTGAAGTTCAAATCAACCTCACTTCATAATTGCCCTAGAAGGCTTTGTAGAAAGTGGAAGTGACTAGAACTCTTTTTGATCTTTCTATAGAGTGAGAAAATGCACTCTATTGAAATCTCACTTTGTACTTTGTGTCTGAGTCAAGCATCTAACAGTGCTCCAGCCATTTAGCCATTGTTTTTGCAAGGGGCTGGAATAACAGGAACTGGGAAATGAAGAGACAGCTTCGTGTCCCCTCATAAAAGCCACTTTTGGGGAATGCCTAAACGTTCCTTTTTAATCAAGACTGACATGAGGGTTCACTATGACTCTTTTACAGATATCTGCTATATTGCTTTCACTAAGGCAATGGCCAAGGGTAAGCTGTTACCAGTTCACCTATAATGACTTCTGTCTGCTTTTGGGTGTGATACAATTGTGAAATCTAGTGCCTGATCTTTACTTACAAGAATTTCCCATGTAAGTTTAAATCTTAACACATGGACTAGATCTAGCAGATGTTTTTTCTCTGTGGTTAAAAAAAAAAAAAAACACAACAAAATACATCACTTAAATATTCTAAACTCAATTCCATTCTTATTATCTTAGGGAAATGTTTAAATCCAATAAAATAATTTTATCAACTCTTAATGTAATTCTTGAACATCACAATTAGCTCGTTTCTAAGCTGGTATAATGGCAGTAGCTCCTTTGCAACTCTTGGTAAGTGTAAGTTGATATAGCTGATGAAATCTGATATTTTACTCTATTTTTACAAAATAAGAACGTAAGAAGTGTCTTCTCGAATTAGACTGGTAATTCATCTAGCCCACTACTCTGTCCCCAGTGGTGGCCGTAGGAGGTGCTATTTATGGGGAGCACAGAGTCTGGCAACATCCTGCAGTCCATTTCCCTTGTACCCAAGATCACCTTATTCATATGTTCCTTCAGTATCTTGTGTTTCTGCTTGAATTTGTCTAATCCTTTCTTGAAGCTGCTGTAACTGTGTGTCTTCACAGTGTCCAGTGACACCAAGGAGTTCACTACGCAAATGATATAAAATTACTCTCTGACCTGTTCTAAGCCAATCTGCTTCTGGTTTCATTAAATACACCCTATTTCTAGTACTGTACGATTTGGGAAGGAGCAGTTCTGTGTTTACCTTATTCACTGCTTCCCTAATTTTGTAAACCTGTTATATTCCCTCTCAGCTTTCTCCTGTCCAAAAGGAAGAGTTGCAGCCTTTTTAGGTTCTCTTTTGAGACAACACTCCAACCCTTAATCCCTTTGTTCTTCCCTCTCTTCTGTGAGAGACCAGAATTGTACACAACACAGGGGATTATGGGTGCACCAAGGTCTTACTTAGCAGCAAATTGACACCCTTTATTTTCTTCTCAATACCATTCTTGATGCCCCCCTACATTGAAACCTGTCTGCCCACCCAGTTTGGTGAGGTCCTTCTGGATCACCCAGCGTGGGAGATCACCAGATCTGCCCATCCCCCATGACCAGTATGGCATTTAATAACCTGAGAGAGGTTAGTATTATCTATAGACTTGGATGTTTCACGATTCAGTCCCTTCTCTAGTTCCCTGTTGAAGTCTTTATTAAAATGAGTTCCAGCACCCGTGTCTGAGAGAACGCACTGCTGTTGCATTTCCATTTTAAAATGTGACCATTGAGCTCTATTCTTCCTATCGTTTAACAGCCTTCAGGAAGAGAGCACGTCTCTTCCGACTCCAAGGGAATTTATTTTATAAAGATTTTGTGAAGTACTTTGTCAAAGCCATTTTGAAAATCCACATATAACACAGTCTCTAGGGCCTGCTTTACCATGCTTATGCTTGTGTTCAGTTATTATATTCCTTAAGGCAGACTACTGCCTGGCCAAGCAGGAAAGTCAGATAAACTGGCCCACAGCTCCCAGGGTATCCTCTTGGTCCTCTTTTCCACATGGAAGCTTGGTTGGCACCAGGCTGCTGGTGCAGTGGCAGTTTGTAATGATGGGTTACACACCTTGGTCAGCAGTTCTGCAATTTCATACTTGAGTTCCTTCAGAAGTCCCAGGTGAATGTCACCGGCTCCTGGTCACTTAGTAACGCCTGCGTTGTCTATTTTATCTACTACTTCCTTTATATTTACCTGAAGTTAATCCGGCTCAAAGAATAGCTTGGATTTGGGACCTTAAGCAGTAAAGACCTAGGCAAAGAAGTCCCTAAGTTTCTCTGCCATGACCTTATTGTCATCGAGTGCCCCTTATAAGCCTTTGGCATGATGTGGTATTGCTATTTCCCTCGATGACTTCTTGCTTTTCTTTATCAGCTTGATGATCTTCTGCAAAATACTTGCATTCTTCTTTAGCCAACCCAGTTGCCATTTACTCCTGATACGTTTTTTATATGGGCTTATATGTTTTTTATGGTCTTTCCTATTCATTCCAGCGATTTTTGAAATGCTAACCTTTTCCCCTACAATAGCCATCTTAGGTTTTGGGGGGTCTTTTTGGTTTTTTTTGGTTTTTTTTTTATGAGCTATGCAGGGTTTTTATTGAACTGTTTTACTTTCTTTTTGAAATGTAACACACAGTTTACCGGGACTTTTAATACAGTGTTTTTGAAAAGCCTCGAGGTTGCTTTAGGCTTCTTGCCTTTTTGACTGCTTTTTTAGGCTTTTACTATTTTTGTGATTTTTATGTATTTCCCCTTCTTGAAATTGGATATCTGTGTGATGTATTTGTTTGGCTTACTCCATCCTACTAGAGCATTAAGTTCAATTATGTTGTGAAACTCTTACAGGGCAGTTCTCCCATGAGTACCTCTTGAAGCAGGTCCTGTGCAGTACTCCGAAACTAAATCCAGAGCAGCATCCTTTCTTATGGGTCCCAGGGCTCACCACAGTAAGCAGCAGTCAGTTGCTGCGTCCAAAAATTTTATCCCCTTATCTCATCTAGAGGAGACATTGTGCCTAGCAGTATGTTGGTGGTTGGAATTTGCCAGTATCGCTACCTGACCTAGTTTTGCAGCTTCTCTTATTTCACCGAGTATTTCATGATCAGTGTCTTTAACAGAGGAGTCCTAAATACAAATCAAGTCCTACCTTTCTGTTATTTCCACCCACGGGGATTCCTTAATGTTTCCCTCTGCCCTCAGTATTTTCTTCTGTTACACTTTGGTTTAGCCTTCGCATGCTGTGCCACTGCCCTGGCTGTATCTCATTTTCTATCACTCCTGCAAAGTAGACAGCCTAGCAAATCTGTATGCCACTGATTATCCTCCTTTCACCAGCATGAGATTCCTTTTACATCAGGGTTGTCATTCGTTGCGAAGTAGTATCATTCCGTAATCCTATTTTTTAGATCTCTAGCATTGCTGTAGCAGCACTTACAAATTTTGCCCATTCTCTGTTGCAAGTGCCAGTCAAGTGGCATTGTAAATGGTGTTGTTTACCTTCCCCATTTATTGCATTTATGCTATTCATTTCCTCCCTTGCCTTTTCAGGAACGTATTGAACATCAGCCCTGTCTCCCTCACAAGTTCATTCAGTGTGAACCAGGTGCTCCATCATGGCTGTCAGTCTTCCCCCTGTTTCTAGCTTAACTGTTTCTCTGTGAACTTTTTAATTTTCAGTAAAAGCAGCCTTGTTCCATTCTGACTGAAGTCCAGTCCATTCCTCTTGTGCAGGTTTCTCTTGTTCCAAGGAGTTTGCAAGGACTTCAGTCTCCCACACAGCAGCCTTGAGTTAACCCCCTAGGACATCTCCACTCTACTTTCCCTCATCAGTGGTGTAACAAAGATTGTGACCGCTGGTTCCTCCCTTCAACCAGACTAAATACCTATCTGGACATCTGGTGGGCTCTGCTGTCTTTGCATTCAGCAGACCTTTTGTCCTCTCAGCTGTTTCAACTCCAGCTGTCTCTGTGTCAAATAATCAAACCTCCCACTACCATCACCTGCTTTGTCCTCTCCTGGAAGATTCACTGTGCTCCAGGAGCATCCTCACTCCAAGCAGACATTCTAATCAGCTGGAGGTTAGAGTTTGTCAGAGATTTGATCCCTCATTCCAAGCTGATTATCCACCTTCCCTCAGACTGACATCCTCTAAATAATTATTTAGACAACATCAGTTACTTCTTTTGATGGTGGCCCCATGAAGACAGCCACAGCAGAGATGAGATTGCGCCACCACATGCTGGCAGGCCTTGCCTGTGGACCCGTTTCTCTCCACTTCAGCTCAGCCACTCTTGTCTCTAGAGGACAAATCCAGGACTTCTGCTAGGACCAGGGGCTGTGCGTACATACCCTGGCTCCCGGATCAGCAGTAATACACCTTGCACTCTCTCTGCCACAGACTGAGTAGTCTGGCCTCAGATCTGACCTCACTGAGATGTACCTGGGAGTCATGAGGAGAAGGTGAGCTCACCTAAGCCTCTGTATAGAGACAAGCTCCTCTCTTGTGCAAGCTCCTCCCTTGTAAGGGCCAAGGAACCACCTAGCCAGTTCACACACCCTTCAGACACCCCCAAGAAGCCACTCAGCAAACACCCAAACATGAACCCACCACCAGAAGAAACCCCACTGATCACACAAGCCAAAAATTCACAAAGCTTACATGCCTTGCAGTAGCCTGCCATCACTTGTCTTTCTCTTCCTGTTCTTAACCTTCCGGAGACAGAAATGGTTTGAAAAATGTCCTATTTGCTCCCCAGTGTTTGCCATATGCAAAGCTTTGGGAGTTAACTTGATCATGTATCTTCTGATGTATTGTCAGTTTCTCCACTAGAATGGATATGAAGTACCAAAAAAAGGTGCTTCAAGATTTCACATTGCTTCATAAGGCCAAGGTTAAGTCTCTGGGTATTTCCAGGAACGGGAGCTGCCCTCAGAGGAGAGGTATTTCTAATGGCGGCAGATTTAAAAGCAAAAATAAGCATTATTCATGGACAGGAAGGCACCCTTCATTATTTCAACACTGTAATCAAGTCTGATATGATACATTGAGATTTGATTTTCTTTTTTTGTCTAGTCAAGGTAATAGCGGAGAGCAGCTTACTGGTGACTGCAAAAGACAGGAACAGAAGAGTGTTACCATAAGAAAGTGCTTTAACAGTGTGACGCTAAATTTTGCTTTCAGATATAAGAATACAGTTCCCCTTTACACACGTGTTTGTGGGTACAGTTTCAAATGCATGCTTTTGTTTATGGTTATACTTTCAAAACACTGCATTACAAAATCTTGCCAGTATACATAAATCCCTAAAGTCTTGATATTGTTCCATAGGCACCTAAATCTTGGGCTTAAGGCTTAATTGCATGAACTGTTAGCAGTAAATAGGCCCATAATCTTTAGAGGCAGCTACCGAAGGCAGGCAGGGTACAGGTTTGCTTGATAGAACTTGAACTTGAGTCAGATTGAAACTTAATACCTAGTTTATGACCTAGGGTTTTATTTAGTGAAAATTGCTTAAGCTGGGCTACGCTATCAATCAACCATGTAGCTGGATACTCATATTGGTTGCTAATTGCTGTTCTTTAGTACATTTGTCCTGACATTTTTTTGAGTGAAATATGCATGTTTCCTTTTTTTTTTAGCTCTGTTTATACATGTTTAATCAACATCAGAGATCTTTTTGAACTGGTGGACGGAGGCTAGATAACTTTCCCATGAGCAAGAAGCAGTGAAACCTCCATCCATATATGCTTTCTACACAAAACCTGAGATTTGGGAAGTCAGTGAAAGGTTTTCCTCATAATCTCTTTCAAATAAAAAATGCAAAACATGTAAGAAAAAGCAGGGTGTTTTGTTTCAATACATGCAGGAATGCAATTAAATTTTCACACCAAAATCAAATTTTCATTTGTCAATGTTCAGAATATTGTAAAGAATGTTTAAAAATACGCACATTGACCAAAAATTTTTTTCCCTCCTTTTTATTATTTTGTTCTTTTGCAGAGTGTTTCTGCTTCAGCGAGATATGAAACTTTGTTTTATTCCATAAGTAGCCTTTAAAAACTGCATATATCTGTAATCTAAAGGGCTACAATATTGTTAAACCCATCCCCCGCTAACAAATTGCACTCCCTGTCTTTTGCTCCAGCCCTGCAAGCAAAATTCTTCCAAAACCATTTCAAATCAACTGTACAGGAGAAAAAGAATGATACTTCCAACTGAAAGGTAGTCGAAAGGACACAGTCACCTTTTTACTTCCATTTCCAACTTCGTCTTTTAAAACTTCCCCGGATTGACATACATTATCTCCAGCAAAATAAGTACGTGTATGCAGCATTCATACAGATACTGCTCTTTCTGAAGCCCATTGACCTAGGTTAGATCTGTGCAGATACTTCTCCTACGAGCTTATATCGAAAACCTTTGCAATCTCAGGTGGCATGACGAGAGGAAAATTCAACAGCATTGGACAAAGCTCAAGAATTAGTGTAATCAATCAAAATGAATACCAAGGTTGTAGTTTAAACAAAATTGTGACAGAAGTAAATGTGCTGGATTAACTCTATTTGCAATGCAGATTCAGCTCCTGTGTTTGAAATGACACCATTTGATGCCTTTTGCATTACCTACGTATTCCGTTGATTTATGGCTTGTTACACTCAAATGAGAAAACAAATCTTACGGCAGTTTGCTAATAAATTGAGAGGGTATTTTGCTGGTATTTTAGGAATTTATTTTGAGGGCAGCATTTTTAAGAGTGTATTTGGCCATCTGCATATCACAAATATGAGTGAGATGGAAAAAAGTAAGAGAAATCACAGTAAGGAATCAAGAACCATTTTATTGCAAAAGAAGACTTAGAATTTAGCTGTAGAAAATGTAACTTGTAAAAAATAATAGAAGGGAAACTTGTTGGACATAAGTAGTGCAAAGTTAACTTTGGTTACAATAGCTGCTGCTGGGACATGAACCCTTTGGATGTAATGCACAACCATTTAAAAATATTACCATACCTTTTTACTTGAAAGTAAACAGTATTTTTTTTCCCCTTCCTGTCTTCCTGTGAAATAGTGGAAGTATATTTTACCTTATTTAGAAAATTAAGTACCTGTAGTTAAGCAATTTCATGACTGTCTATTCATCTGTAATCCTTCCACTCATTCTGGACCATAGTGTCTGCACAGCACAGTACATTCTCGTCTGTCATTGATATTTTTGTTTAGTTTTCACATATGAGTTACACTTCATTATGAAAACAAAATGCGCTGTCAGAATTGTTTTAGGACAAGTATCAGGCTTTGACTTCTGATAGTCAGACACTGCAACTACTGCACAAAAATATTCTTTGTGCTTTTGGCCATTCTGCTTACTGTGAGCAGGAGTTTAAAGAAAGTGCAGTGGGTGGATGATAGCCTTGCTCTGTAACTGGGTAGCTCACACAGGCGTCCAAGGAGGATAATCTGGGTCATCTTTTAGTACTTAAATTGCACTCTAGAGAGTGTAAATGGTTTCTCATGACATGTGTCCAAGGCTTTACAAGTTTCTCAAATGGTGCCTGTTTCTATTTTCTGTATTTTTGTCACATGGGAGCAAGTAACATTGACCCATTTTCCTTTTGTCTGCTTTGGTAAGTACCAAACTATTAGTGGAATCCTTTGAGTCTGACCTGGAGAGACCAGGAATGTGGGAATGGGCAGGCTGTCATCACGAACAGTATCTGCCGAGGCAGACTGAGGCTGTTCTCAGCATTTTCTTATTGATGCTTAAGAGAATAAATGTTCCTTATTTACCTCAGTTTGTATGTAAGGTTTCCAAATGCTTTTCAGTGTCTTTGTGAAATGAACCGGCCTGTTGAAGTATATGTACGTGCTTCCATTACTTTGATCTGGAAAAGGATGACAAGCAGTGAAGTATCTTACAATTAGATACTGATTTTGGGAGCATTCAGAAAGAAGATCTTGAAGGATAGAAGTCTGTGTTTTAGGCATGGAGAACGGCTCTAGACAATGAATAAGACGCAAGCCCAAACAAACATCCATGCAGCATTTTTTCTTCCACAGGCTAAAATTATTTTTCTATGAAAAGATTATATTAGTCTGCCAGATTCCTTTCTGTCTAGTACTATCATAGATACCCAGCGAAGAAAAGTTCTTTGGGGTTTTTTGTGGCTTGTGGAACATGGCTGTTCAATGAAAGTCTGCGTCTAACTATTGCTTATTTTATTAGTTAGCAAAACTAATTTTTGCAAATACAGTATCACTGGTTAAAGAGATATTATCAAGCCTTATAACTTGTTTAAAAGCAGGTTTATTTGGCCCCAAGGTTGTTGACAAAGCATCGCTGTAAGAGCAAAAAATAAAGTTCTTGTGCTTGCTATGCTCCCCAGTACACATAGTGCCTCACTCCATTCAGGATACAGCAGCCAATACAGTCTTTCTGCAGTCTAATAAGGACTTGGATATGTCTGTATTATTCTCTTCTGATCCAAATACTCCTTTTTTTCTGTCTAAACCAGCTCTTGTTTTTGGCTGTTTCTCAGCTTCTAGATCCTCTACTTCTCTGTTATATTTATGACCTTTCTGTTATCTGCTCCCAAGCACGCAACGTCATTTCCTTTGCCATTTCACCACCCTTCTGTGTTAAAGGCTTCCCATAAGGGACTTACCTTCTTGGTAGCCTGGAAGGGGAATGAGAGAAGCGGGTTCTGGGAGAAGAACTCTTCCTCTTAAAATGCAGGACACCGTGGTCTTCACAGCTGGCTGTGCTTGGCTGTGTTAGGATGTATGCTGCTTGGGGCAGGAGCTGTTTGTGCGTGGCTGTGGTACAGTGCCAAGAGCATTGATAGCACTTCCACGTTAATAGCAGAGGTAGCAGCGTGCAGAGGGGCTCAGTGACAGCTTCTTTCCAGTGGACAGGGACTCCAGCAGCACAGGGCCCAAAGGCACCACACCACGCTGTGGGTGTTGGACCCATATATGTTCATTATTCTGGTATTTAATGAGGGCATACACTGGCATGCAGGTTTATGGATGGAACATATTTTCCACAGGAAGCTCTTCAGTTCAAATATGACTGTGCTGCTGCTGCTGAGTATCCCTTACCACCGTGAGACTAACTCCCTTTCCATTACAGAGCACGCTCCTCCGTGTGCTTGGCACAGATGTGCAATGTAACACCATCTTGCATCCCTTTCCACAGCTTTTATTTGACTTTATTTGTATTTGCTAGGGACTTCGCACCTTGGCAGAGATTGTAGGGACCATTCCCCCACCATCAGTGTACCCAACAGATGGGACAGGCTACATTTCACAAGCCCAGCCTCGTCCTTCTTCAGCCGCTCTGCACAGGGCAGGGCTGCAGGACAGATGAGGGGTGGGTTCCCCCTGTGTGACAAGGGGTAGCTTCTGGTGCTGTCCCCTGCAGCCCTTCCACCTTAGCTCCTGGCCTCGGAGCAGAGCCAGGGGACAAGATCCCTTCGTTTTTCTTGTTGTCCCGAAGCCTCGCAAGCCAAACTGCGGAATTTGCAGCCTGTCAGCTCATACCTGGTGCTGCCGGCGAGGTCTTGACTGCACCGTACGGCCTCAGGCACGTCAAACCGCCCAGGATTGCCTGAGCCGCAGCTCCCCGCGCAGGTCCTCTCTCTCCTTCTCAGCTGGCTTCTTTCCTTCAAACAGTTGCAAAGTTGGTTTTGCTAAATGACATAAGGTTATAATAAATCAAGGGAGAAGATTTGTGCTGCGCTTCCTACTGTATGGGAGAGGTCCATATGGTTTAATTACTTCCCCTGTACGTCAGATATATGTGTATAAAATCTCTGAAGTAATGTGTAACTGCCAAGATCCTATGGTGTGGTTTGAAACATCCATGCAGTGAACTCTCAAATGCTGCAGATGTGCTAGGAAATATGAATGTAAAATGGAAGAAGTCAGCTTATCCAATTAAATAACAGCGTTACAATTAGAGAAGTTGGTGGAGAGACCCAGAGCTCTGCAGAACAGAGAAGAGGGGAAGGACCAGAAAGCTTTCTCAAGGGCGGGAGGGCAGAGTTTTATCATCAAAGCAGATGGAAGAAAAACATTGTACTTCTCAGGAAAACGGCAGAGAAGCCTGAGGAGAGGAAGCACGTCTAAGAAAACCACTTGGTGAATTGTCAAGCCATCTGAAAAATGTCATCGTAAAATACAGCTGCTGCTAACAGCAGACCTTTGGCCACCATAGGAAATCCTTGCTTAAAAAATGAGCTGTTCCTGAGCCCGCAGGCAAAAATGCAGAGGAGGGTAAGTAGACCGTGTAGACCTGTAGACCCAGGGTCATGGATGGGTCCATGTGCAGAGCAAGGAGCAGGAGGCCACCAGGCCCCAGTGCTTCCTCCTGTCCCCAGAGGGTAGCAGGGATGCTGGGGGAGCAGCAGCCCTTGCCTCCCTCCTGTTCTCTTTTTCCCTTGGTCCCCATGTATTGCCCAGCACAGCTCATCTAGGGTGGGAATCGTCAGGATTTTCTCTGGACAGGAAGAGGAGGGGGAGAAGGAGACGTGATGGTGGTTCCCCAGGTGGTACCTAACACTTGCCGCTCCATGGCCGAGGCGGGCGCGGCACTCCTCCTGCCGCTGCCCTCGGCACTGCTGCCCTCGGCATCTCGGCAGGGAGCTGTTTCCTCAGGGCCCGGCAGGCATGTACTGGCATATTTTCTATCTGGCACAATGGCTCGAGCATCTCTTGAGAAGGGGAACGGTATGTGTTAGAGGGATGTTGTTAAAGACACAGGGCACCTCCGCGAGATCAAGCACCTTCAGAGACTGATCTGCAGTTTTAGCCCCAGTCAAGTGTGCTGGAGAACGGGCTTGCTTCTCCTGAGCCACCATCCTCCAGCGTCATGCCTCTGAAGCCACCTGAGCTATTCCGGATCTGTGGCTACCACCAAAGCCAAGGTGGAGGGCGTTGCTTCATCAGGAAGCACCCATGGGCAGGATCACGGTGCCCGCTGACCACCCCCTTGGGCAGTAACAGATGATGGCCCTGACACTGCCCCAGGGGGCCAACACTGACATTTCAGCCCATGTCCCACCATGGTACATGGCATGCAGAACAAGGATCATGCTGAGGGATGGAGGTCCTCCCCCCTGGGGGAAGGAGACCCTCCTGTCCCCTGCATCTCCCTCCTCAACATGTCCAGTCCTTACTGGAGGGACCCGTGACTCTCCTACCATAGGAGTACTCCCCTCTCTAATGAAGTACATACGTGGCCATTAGAGATACACATTGCTGTCACAGTAATAGTTTTATGAAGCAAGGTAATAGTTTCTGCTAGCCAGTGCTGATTGCATCAGTCATATATACATCTAATCATGAAAAATCCTCTGAGTATCTTCACTGTGTCTTGCCTAAGCATGACAGTTTGTCCCCTTATGTTTACCAGAACTAATTAAATGCTAAATACCATTCTCAGTAAGCACACTTTAAAAAAGATTATTTTTATCTGCTTAAAAAGCCCCAACACTCTGGTATAAATATACACATCATATTGTCTGCCGAGTCTGTGGGCTCGGTGCATTTACACAGCTGCAGTATGGGTTGCTGTTTACTCTCCCCCTCGCAGACATTGTGTTCTGCCTTTTCCCTGTAAGGATTTTCCTTCTGTATCTATTCTTAGTCCTAGGCAAAGACCCATCCTGATTTATATACATCGTGTAACTTAGCTGACTTCAAAGATATTTTGCATGGTGTAAATCAGAACACTGACTGGCTGAATAAACCCTCCTGCAATAAGGCATATAATTGTAAAGCTCAATGTGTTCCTGCCTCTGTGTACTAAATAAACAGGAGTCCTTTCCATTTTTGTGGGATAAACATACTTCTCTGCCACATATTTACAATCTCTGGAACACTTGTGGCCACTTGTGAATCCTTTGCTTCAAGAGGCGATCTTTGATGTAGAGATCTTTTGTACTGTAAAATCTCTTTCATATTCCTAATTCTCTAAACCAAATTCTGTTGAAGATCTTGGTAAGCATATAGGCTGCATAGCTGTTCTCCATGCCTGGTAGAGTACAGTTTCTTTTTCAATTCAGTTAAAAGCATTCCCATAATGAAATTTAATACCTAGTATTAGTTTCTAATTGTTCATCTATTCCTGCAGTTTGTTTATTCAGACATCTACCGCAATTTTCAGAAAGAAGTGTGGTCAGCTTGTGTTTTCTCAAGTATTGTAATCTATTTTTACAATGAATTGAAATATAAGACAAATTTACGCTTACCCCTTAGAAATAGCCATTTATTTCAAGGAAGAACTTGCTCAAAATTCACTCAATAGGAAAGCAAGTCAGCCCTAGGGTCCTGTAAGATCTATGAATTAACCAGCCTCTTTAGGCAAGTACATGATACCCTTTGAGAATGTGTTGCAAATGAATCCCTTTAGCTGCCAACACATACAAAAAAGTTGTGGGAGGTATCCCACCCCAGCTGGACGCTTGCCGAATAGGTCGCAGCAATTTCCATCAGACACAATTTGGTTTAAGCCCTGCAAGAAGGGCATTTCGAGTTTGATCATTTGTTATCATGGTTGCTGGTCTGATTAGCTTTCAGAACTGAAATGTGATGAAAAGTAAGGTTTGGCTTTTTAAGAGCTGACTAAACATCTAAGAATTCATCAGAGGTGCAAAGTGTGCTTTGTAAGAAAGCAGAAACATCACAGGTGGGTTTTATTGTGTTTGACTGGGGAAGACCCAGGTGTTTTAAATCAAAGCTACAACAGTAAGGAAGACGTTCCAGAGGGTCCAGGAGTGAAACACTTAAGCTTCCAGCTTACCCTTCTGTGAGAGCCTTTTGGTTTCTTGTAACGGAAATAGGCAATAGCCGTCTTCGCTTAAATTTGTTTTTCAGGGGGCAATGGAGATAAAACCATCTGGAGATACTAATCTACTACTCTCCAAAGCAAAATAACATCAAGACTTCTTCTTAGAAATGCCTCCTTCCATGAGTTCGAAGATTTTGATGTGATTATAGAACAAGCAGAAGTTTTCCTGAGTTAGTTAGGACGGGCTGGAAGGGAGATGGTGGTATTCAGAAAGAAAAATTGTAGAAGTGTACATAGTGATATGTAAATCAAGCAAAAGGCAAGTCTTTCAAACAACCCACTAATATTTAGATATTAAAGTGTCATGAGGTAAGCAGAAACAAAGCAAAGAAAGCCTCAGCAACAAACTATTATTAAGAACCAGTGATTGAAAAAAACAGTTTGTCTCATATCAAGAATTTTTTCCCTGGGAGAGGAAGTGTTGCACAACCCGTAAACACGCCAGGATACAGGAGCATCGGCCAGCTGATGACTGATGAATTTCATTTACTTCCTATCTGACTTCTGAATATTCAGACAGATGAATACGCTAAGAATAAATTCTGATGGGGGCTGTGAAACAATCCCCTGCTTTGTTTATGACCCTGAAACTTAGGCCAGTTTAGTCTATGCCCTGTGCGTATGCCTTTGTACGATGCCATGGTGTTTGTAATGCTCTGTTGGCTCTTACCAGCTTTTAGCCTGACATTTGTGCTCCTCTGGATCTTCTTACGGCCAGAGTCAGATGTGTCCCTGAAATGATGTAATCTCGTCTGTTGCTGTTAGTGTGATATGTGTTTTTACTGCTTTGTGGCTGGTGGATATGGAGCCCGAGTAACTCGAACTGCACGTTTGCTTTCCATTATGTGCCACTATGTGTGTTCCTGTAACAACTTCAGGTCGCTGTTACTTTTATTGCTCTATTACAAGATCAGTTTCTGTGTTCTGCCCCTCTCCTTTTGGTTGGCGCATCATGGGTCTCGACTCGATGAGATACCTAGGGATAGCCCCCTTGCGTTTTTTCCTCCATGTCTTTAGCCTGAGTATTTAGGATGCAAAATCCGTGTCTGTTGATACTCAGAGTGGTTGAGCTATGGGTTATCTGAGCTGGTGTTAGGGCTCTTTTAATGGACAACTCTGAACAAAATGTCTTGCTTGGGTGATGGCTACCCAAACATAGAAATTAGAAGTTTGAACAGAGCATTCTTGAAAGCTTCTCAAGGGCAAGTTACCTCATCTTACCCCTCTGATTTGACTTACTGAGCATCTTTCAACTAAGGTGGCAGTGTTCCTCAACTTATTCCTCACCTGGTTTCCACTTTTTTCTCACAAGAGAGGGCAGTCAGCAGCGCCTTGGTACCACTGAATAGCTCTTAGATGAGAGTGCAAATTCAGGTACAAAATCCTGACCTGCTTCTCAGTCATTAATCCTGTGTAATACATCTCTTGTATAATCCGGAATTGTATATAAAAAATGTTTAAAATTACAACTATCCCAACTGTTATTGCCTTTATGCATTATTCTGTACTTCAGCTGCAGCCATCTGCATCCCCATTTGACCGTAAAATCCCTCTTTCACCAGTTGCCCATCCTTTTCTTCAAAAAATTCGTCCCCTTCTTGTGCTGGTACGCTGAGTCCCAACCTTCCTGCGCCACCAGGACCCATCTTCTCTCTCTGACTCCCATTACTGATCATTTTCACTACCTTGCTTCTGGTTTCTCGGACACCTCCAGCTGGCAGCCTACACCTCATCACCCAGCCTCATGTCTCCCTTGGTGTGCTCCATGCTGGCTGAGAAGGGACAGGAAACCTGCTCTCAGTTTTCCTATCTATCCCAGGCTGGTTAGGAAGAGGAGCCATAGGAATGATTCTCCTGGAGCTCCTCAGCCTTGTGGTTGGCACCCATCCAGGTCTCTGCAAGGCTGATGCTGCTTCACACAAGCGATTGGCAGGGGTACACAACAGACCCAGCCACATGGGGTGCTCCATCTTCACAGAGCCTGATCCTGCCAAGGAGCCATGAGGGTTTGGGCGCGCTCTGAAGCAGCGGGATCATCGCATGTTTCAACCACTGAAGGTAAAAAGCTTTGCTGAGTGTATGCAACTTTACAAAGGTTTGTAACTTGCCCAAGTTTCAGACAGAGGGCAAAAGTTGCTTCCCAGACACAAAATCCTTTTCCTTCATGGAGCATGGGGAGGGAAAAGAGTCCTTCAAAGAAAGAGGTGCCCAAGGCGACGCACCCAGAGACCAGGGCAGACCTATACCACGACCAAGCACCGACAGATGGTGTGGGCAGTGCGGGAGGGTTAAAGAGTGTCTCGGGTCTTCAGGTTTCGGTGTTTACCCTCATGTTCAAAAACTTAACAGGAACATCTCTCGTTGAAAACTGGTGACTGATAGCGTGTACCAGCTCGCTGGTTGTTTTCTGGAAGACATGCTGTAGAGAAGACGCAGATCAAGGAGACTAACAGATAATAGCAATTTATGGTTTTCAGAGTTCAAGATTATCATGTGTTTAATTCCACGCACCGCACCTTTTTTTTTTCAGATACCACCGCTACAATACATTCTTTCCACATTAGATTTGAAAGATTAAGGGGAAGAAATAGCGGGATCCATGTTCTGGATGTTACATAGCAGTTTTGCGCATTTGTTTCTCTGGAGAAAAGGGCTGTGAATCATATGCGTTGTGAACAAATGAGCAATCCAAACAGGTGCCGCAGTTGAAAACTACATGTGAAGAAAAAAACCTCACTTCAGTTATTTTGTCCTTTGACATTTTTAGCCAGATGTCATGCGAGTACTTTGATACGGCTTTCATGTATACTCTCTTGAAGCATTACAGAAAGCTGAGCAATGGAAAGACTATAAATGTATGTGCATTTCCCAGATGAACTGTGTTTGCCAACCAGTGCATAGGAACAAAGTGAGTTAAAAGTCCAAATAGAGGAATTCCTCTGAGCATTTTGAGTATGAGATTTGTAGGGCTTTACTGTAATAATTATAAAATACTTCAAACTGGTTTCTTAATGTCATATCATTATTTATTTTCAGAGCAAAGTTCAGAAAATTTTGAATGATTATATATATTTTTTTTAACATGTCATGGCTCCTTCAAATATACACGTATATACTACTTTTTTTTTTCAGAAGTGATAGATTGCCAAGTTGTCTGACCTCTCAAGAGAGGAAGTTGGGAGGACAGTTTAGTAACATTTTCTTTCATTCCTAATGTGGAATAAGATCAAAAAATATGTATTTTAAATTCCGTTAATAGCCTTATCTTTTCTAAACCATAAGGTACTGGCAAAATAACAGCACAAGTAAACATGGCTCTTGATGCACCACATTAAAAAAATGGCTTTTGTTTATGAAAACTTTTTTTTGTTGTAGAAACTTGTGGGAATAATGTTGTATTAATGGTAGGATGTTGACCTTTTCCAGCTATGGAAGATAGTCTCAGAACAGGATCCAGGAAAAACAAACATGGAAACTACTTAACTCCTTAGTTGTGTGCCCAAAACTTTGTGAGGAAGCATTATTTAAACTTAGTCTATTGTACTTACAGATTGTGTCATTACATTAAAGTGCTACACACACAACCATTTTCACTAAGCACAAAGTTATCAAGAGCTTAAGGGAACAAATAACTTCAGTAAAGAAGAATATTACTATAATTTCATGTAATATATGTAAAAATATGCCGTCGTCTGCCATTGTCTGTGTTTTGTCTACATTTATTTATAGTCTCCCAGGTCAAAAGTCGGGCAGATTTTCTCCAGATTTTAGGGTACACAGTGTAGTGCTGCTGAACAAGAAGTTTTACAGAGAAAAAGAGTGAAAACAAGCAAGTTCCCTGTTACTTTGGACTTGAGCTTATGGTCCTCTTGTGGGCTAAAACTGTCCTCTGTTCTTTCTTAAGTGAACTCAGGTGAACTCTGCAGAACTTATGCACGTGACCTTTGCTGTAGAGTCCACCTTCACCTCTGCTAAATTCCCTCCTGAACTGAGGGCTAGCTGCGAAACTTAAGGGCTGTTGACATCCCCTCAGGATCTTGAAATGAGGTTTGCGAGGTGTACAGATGACTGCTGGTAGTTTCCATATGGTCTAGAGAGAAACCGGTGGAGGTCCGTGGTAGGGGAAGAATACTACTCTCCAGTCCACCTGCGCACCATGTCTTCCTCCTTTTGGACCAGTGATAGTCAGATGCCTTGTAGGTAGTTTCTATTCCATTCCTGTTCCTTTGCTCACATGTGTTTCTTCTAAAGCCTCTCTGATGTCAGTAGGTAATAGGAAAAAGTATCTACCCAGTTTTCTTACAGGACAATTACTGAATATCAGCATCAGCATCAAGAACAAAATGGAGCTAGCCCAACTGATACCAGCTGGCATCTCACCCATGGTTTCCACTAGGTCTCATTCTCTATTCTTGTCAATCAGATTGTGTTTGTCATTATGAACAAAAAAAAAGACAGCTTTCATTAGCATCACGCAGTTTTAACCTTTTCAGTAAACTCTGCAAGTCAGGAGTATGCAGGGTGAAATTGGGCATCACTACAGTGTACCAGTTCACCCTTTAGGGTCACCCATGCCCAGCAAACAAACAAAATCAGATACATTGTTTTTAAAATAGTTTGGGGTTGTTTTGGGTTTTTTTCCCCCCAAGAAGATTAGATTTCTGTATTGTCGGTAGACAATATATAAGTACTACCTTTTAATTAGTAGAAGTGCACTTTTTACCATTGTAAAGGCTCGTGGGCCTAATGGGACACAAAGTACTTTAATACACATAATGTTTGTTGGTAGAGAAGTTCAGCTTTATGCTTTGCATAATGTGGGAATATGTGAGAAGTTACTAGCAAAAAATGGAAGCAAAAAGCATTTCCCTCTCATATATACTGTATTAAGTCATCTTTGTTCCTGAGATGGCTTGGCAGCCAGATCACGAAGCAGCAGCTAATCCTACAGCTCCCTGTTCATCTTATTGCAGTGAAGCAGCAGTGATTTTGGCCCAGCTCTATGTACTTCTAATAGTTCTGTAATTACTACATGAGTATCTGGGTTGTGCCCACAGGCAGTGCATGAGCAGAAATGAGGTGCAGGAGTTGCTGGCAACCTCCAGGCGAGCTGTCCTGTCGTGGGCTCTCAGGAAACGTTGCTTCCTTTCTTGGCTTAGCCACAGACTCTTGGTGTGTTGGAAGGGAAGTCATGTAAGGTCAATCTCTCATGAGTTCAGTTCTCTTTAGTTACCTAAGTGAAATGGATTTCTGAAGGTGTTTGACAATGACGTCTGTCCGTTGGTCCCTGGTTTTTGGTCATTACGCTTACTGAGAAATAACAAACTGGGAGTTGAGGGCTCCCTGGGGAACTTGGTGCTAGGGTTTGGTACTGAGTATTTTTGGAATCTGGGTTCTTGTCTCTTGGTTAACACTGTGGTTGAGGTTCTCAACCTAAGCAAAGAAAATATCAACAATTCCCTCCTTCTGCCTTCAGCCCTTTTGTTTGTTTACAGTGAAAGCTCTCTAAACTCTTATTCAATGTATATATAGAGTGCCTCTCACAAGGAGGCCTTGATCTCTTTGAGACTGTAAACAGTACAACTAATAAGCACGCACTACCTTTGACAGAGTTTGGGGTTTTTTCTTACTTACGTCTTAGTGAACTGTAAAGTATACCATCCCTGCTGCTGTTCTCAACAGAGATATGTCTAACTTTCACTTTAAGACCTCCAGTGCTAGAGATTCCACAGTCTTCCCCAGCAAGCTTGTCAACATACCTGAAGTGCATGTGCTGGTATCTCTCTGCTGCTGTGTCCCTACTTAGTCTTTGCTACTCCAGGATAGGGAGACCTGACTCACTCATTTATTACTTGTAGGTAAAGCTTCTTGTATCACTGGTCATTCTTTATTATTTCCCTCTTGATTCTTGAACTGCAGTGTCCAGAACTGAACTTACCTGGCCAAGAGCTTATCAGTACTGAGAAAAGCGTAGAGATCACTTCATGTGTTTTAGGGGTATGTAAGACTGTCTACAATGTTCAAAAACTCAGAGGCAAGAAACGTCATTAGATGAGACAATTGTCATTTCCATCTTGGATTAGGTTGTTGCTGCGGCATCTCTTCAGTTTTGACTCATGTTGGACAAATGTGTATGTATCTGAATATTGCAGTTCAGTATTTAGTGCAGCTCTGTTTGTTGCCAAGTAACTCCTGTTAGTGGGAGCTATACCTAAAGGATTTAAGTCTGAGGAGGCGGAGAATTATTCCATGGGCTATACAGCTATCTCTGCAACAAACACTGTAAGAATTGTCAGTCAGTACGACAATTATCTTCTCCTGTCACTAGAAGGTTTCTCCTGTCCCCAGTCAGAATTTCACACCATCCAGGAGGCTCTGAATATTTCTAGAAAGCAGCTGGAAACTGCAGTCTCTAGTTGGGAAAAGGTGAGGAGCACGGGAAGAATGTGACATTCACCAGCAGTTGTGGAAATCTGTGTATACCCCTGTGGGTTTTAATATCATTTCCCTTATCAAAGTTTGGAAGGAATGCTTGCACAACAGTACATCTCATTTTGATAGATGTATAATAAATTGGAATGAGGAGGTATTAATGTGTGTTACACGATCGTTTCTACATGGGCGGTACGATACCTCCTCAACTCCTTAAGAGTCCAGAAAGTGAGAAAAGCCTGTTTAGGACTGCCTTTTCAAAGCCAGTCAAAACAAAGTAAAAATAACAGGGATCTTAATCAACCCCTGCCAATTGGCCAGAATGACTGGGCACGCTTTGCTTAGGTCAAAATTTTGCTGGAACATATTAGTGAGTGAGAAGTTCATTTGCACTGTAACTATGCCAATGAATAGCCAAAACATAACACTTGGAAAACTCAGTAGACGGGCAGCTCACCTATTTGTCAGCAGCTGCTTTTCCAATGCNATTGGAATAGTTTTAGTATGATGAGGACTGTCTTTTAGCTAATCAGTTGTATGAGTGGAATTTTATCTCTACTGGGAGGTGAGCTCATTCGCCTTTATTGACCTCAAATCCATGTTTAGAAAAAAAAAATAATCAAAGTAGAATGCATTCTTCTTCTTGATGGCTTATTCTTACAAAAGACAACTGCTTCTTACCACCCAGTGTCTCCTGAAAATTAGCTGTGTTTTGATTTCAGTCTGTTTTGTACTTTCTTCTGCTGAAACAAAAAATGCAAGCCCTCAGATTAGCTCTTTGTATTTCTGGCTGGTTTTCAGTGACGGATTTTAGAGCATCTCACAGCCCATAAAAATTTTATCAAAGTACTCCAGCCACCTTCTTCTTGCTTTTGTTTTCTTTCTTCTGTTTTAAGACCAGGTTATAGAGTAGAAGAAAGGCGGGGTGTTTTATTCACTCTAAGGTTCATCAAAACGCAGCTGGCCATCCACGCTACCAGGCAAGGAACCTCCCTAGTCTATATAGTGCTTTCCTATGCTGCTTCCGTTGCCTGTTTGTTTTTCGTTTTCTCCCTGGCTATCCCTTATGCCAACCCCACCCTTCTCTTTTAGCATGGAATGTGCACCTGATGAACCTGAAGATGCTCTTCTTGCCAAGTGGCTATTTGGTGAAGAGATTTGAGGAGGGTGTGGGAGTGGACGGTGAAGGAGACAAGAAGGAGGGAGGTTGTGGATGTGATTTGTCTAGGAACCCACAGCAGATGGCTGGGACTAAGGCCAGAAGAGGAGATGAGCAGCAGGAAGCAGGAGGGAGCAGTGAGCTGGGCAGTAGAGGCAAGCGGTCAAAATGCAGCAGGGCTCAGGGTTGCACGAGGGGAAGATAACTTAAGGCCATTCTGTGTAAATGTTTATGCGGTGGACACGCTCCTCGATAAGCTGTCATGGAGCAGAAGTTGACATGTTTGTGTTCCTCTCCCTGGTTGAATGAAGTTGCTGGAAATGGAGGGAACTGGGGTATTGTCAGTGCAATGTTTTGTTTGCCTGATGTCCCGGTTAGGCTGGAAGGTGTAATAGTGCCCAGCGCACTCACAGTGGGCAGCCAGGGGGCTGTTTAAATAGGTGGGTCAGTGCCATCTCAGCCTCTCTTGCCATGGGCACCGAGCACCCAGCCCTCTCTTGATGGTGGGGAGGGAACAAGGGAGCCTTTCCTGCCATGTTACGTCCAGGGAGAAGGCAGAGGAGTCAAGGTGAAGTGGCATGAGTATTATTTAATCACATCATGAGTTTGGCCAGTCAAATGGCCTTTGCTTCTTAAGTCCTTGATTAAAAGATGTTTCTGCTAAGCTAAAATGAATCTGGTTCCCAAGTCAACCTTTGGAAGATTTTCAAGAAGCCACTTAAAAATGCAGTGAGGCCTTAGTGATATAAATCTTATTTTAGTAAATAAACTGAATCACAATTTTCCAAAGCCATTCTAGGAGTGGATTTTGTAAGGCTTCCTTGGTGACAGAGAGAGGAACAGCGGTGTGCAATGGGATCTAGGGCTCTCTTGTATTTTCCCAGGCTGCAGGAAGGCTGCCGGCACTGGATGGGCTGAGGATGGAAGTGCATGCTTCTGTGAGGTGGAGAAAGTGACTCATCCATCCTCCTCTTTAAATACTGCCTAGGAAGGACAGCGCAGGCTGGAATTCTGTGCCTGTCCTTGGCTATAGAGACCTTTCTGTAAAGGAAATGTGGCAGGAAGAAAAGGGAGGGGGTTAGAAGAGCTGGGTCCCGGTCTCCGCTGGTCAAGAACCATGTGTCTAGCCAGGGGCGAGCCCCACAGCTTGCCCTATGGAAAGGCTGGCTATCCTACCGACTCTGTGAAAGGGAAATTCCTTACACAAATATTCACAAACTTCTCCCTTCTGAGTTGGTCACCTGTAGCTCTCCCAACTGTCACACTGGAGGGTCTGAATAGGAGACATATTTTGTTGGTGTTTCAGATAGAACTAATACATACTGGAAGCACCAATAAAATGAGGGAATTCAAAACTAATGGTAGTGTTTCTCTGTAATTTTCCTTTTTAATTGGGCGATTGTCGGTAAGAGGCTCAAGCTTGCAATTAAATTGAAGTTAGAAATATTCATTACGAAGAAATGCTAAACTTCTTGAACTTAGACACATTAAGATAATAATCCAGTTTGTTCTAAAAGAGCATAATGAAGGAATTCAGTGAATGGGAATTACATAAACTCTTCCATCGGTGGTGAAGGACGTGATCTATAAATTAGGAGATTGAGAGTAAACAGGAAATTCCACAGAACAATTTCAGGATAAAGAAACTATAGCAGCAGATGGAAAGATGTTTCTGTTGGAAGATTTTAGAAGTTGGGTTTGATAACATCTACCTTCTTTTTAAAAGAATCAACCATTCCATCTCCCTGTTTTAGTTGTGAATTTCAGCTATGCATTAGTGGAGCAATGCTAGCGCTTGCTAGAGCAAAATGCTGCACAGCTCTTGTCAAAAGTTATTCCTCCCATATACAGGGCACACTTTTTTTTCTCTCTGCTTTTAGTTACATTGGCAGTTTTATGGGCATAATATGACTGAAAAGCACCCTAAATATGTTAACGTATGGACAAGCATGTTTGAGTATGTTTGGATTTTCCTTAGGACTAGAGCAAGATAACAGATAAATGGAAACTAGATCTTGCAATGAAAAATAATTGAAGCCTTTATACCTAATGTATTTATATAATGTAAAGTAGATGGGGGTCTGTTTTCTACTCATTTTAATGGTATGGATCAGGCCTTTGTAATAACTCCAGATAGCAATAAGTCACAAAAAGACTTGGTCTTTTTATTTTATCAGCTTTTCAGACAAGCTCACAACAGAATTCAAACGGCTTTCTACAAGGATATTCTCAGAGATATATTAACGTTTCTAGTCAATAAAAATAGGGTCTTTCAATATTTAAAAAAATGGACAGAAATGTCCATGTCCACAAGTTACTATTTTCATAGCAAATACTTTGTAAAACAACAAAAAGCACATAAAAACAACAGAAGAGAGACTAATTAGCAAATAGTTTGAATACTTGAGATAAGGAATCATAATGGCTAGTAGGAAAGAAGAAACCTCACGTTTAAGATAGTTTCTCAGCAAGCTGCATAATAATGTCCAAACATACTTCCTTTTGGCACATGTCGTTATACGCAGACAAAGAAACAGGAAAAGATTTTTTTTAGTTCCCTGTGTCAGGGAAGGATACACTGATGGAGAACTCAGCCATAAAAGTACATTACCCTTACTAAAGAGAAAAAAAAAAAAACACGGCCTCGGTTTTATGCAAAGCACTGTGTTACAGCTGGAGCAATGTAACTCTGAAAAGGATGCTTTGGTGGATCAGGTTCTGGTTTTCATCTGTACGCTGTCTTGGCTCAGCGTTACTGGTGTGCTCTACAAATGCCAATGGAGTAAAAGCCAACTCGTAGTTGATAAAGAAACATGGTCCTTTGCTATGCAGAGCATGAATTTTCGAGGCTGCTGTAGGCACGGCAATAGACGGAGAAGCTGCTCGGTGCAGCCAGCATTGGGCTTCTCAGTTGTCCTCGGATCTAAATATAGAAAGCTGCCCCGGATCCCATTTCTCTCCCTGGAGGTGGACCTCCAGAGAGTGGAGCGCAGCAGGCACACAAGAAGGATGATGAGCGAATGTGAAAGAACCGTGGATCCCCTCCTCCACAAAAACGGACACCTGCAGGCTAGGCATGAAGAGCCTTCCGTGTGCATGTTTGTGTGCGTGTGTGCAAGACTGCTTACTCATGCCTTTACTGAACAAATCACTCTCACAATTCATACAAGTTTGCTGTGAAGAAAATTCGTCCAAATAATTTTAGGGAAGTTTTTGTCTTTCTTCTTTGTAATATGAAATAAAAAGATAAGCATGGACTTCTTTAATGAACAGTTCCAAATTAGTATGATGGACTGAGTTACTGGTATTATTCATACAGAAATTTGGTCCTAATCTGAAGGAGGGAGTTACTCACTAAAGTGATGCAAATAATGAGGAAAAGGCACAGTTTTGCCACGGCAGAAGGTGCTGCCTATTGAAAAAACAGAGGTAGAGACTTGAAGAAAGGAGGTGTTACCCACTGATGCAGCTAAGAGCTTTGCCGTGTGAAAGAGGAAAGGCATGATGGAGCTGAGAATTGAACTACTCAGGGCTGTGGAGTGTTAGCACGGTGTATTAGCTGTGAAGTCATGGTAGCGTTTTTAATTTCTGCTTATTATCTCCATGTAACTGTTTGCTACCAGCTGTGTCATCATTAGTGGTGTCTAAATTGAAGTATACTGTGGGTCCTCCTGCAGCCAGCCCTGCAGTGCCGGTGCCCCTACAAGCTCTGTAGGCTCTCCATCTTTGTGAGCTTCATGCTCTTCCAGTAGAGTATGGGGCAGAGGGAGAGGAAGGAGGAGGCAAGGAGCACCTGTGTCTCATCCTGATACACAGTAAGGAAATAGGTTGGATAAGGTCTGGATCCAGGAGCTGAGAAGCAGTGCTGGATCCTTCTCTTTAAATGTAGCCCAGACTGAAAAGGAGAAGCTTTTCATTCTGTCCTGCATGTAATAAGGACTTCTTCTTTTTGAAGACCAACAGCAGTTGAGACCTCCCCACTCTCCTATGAAAATTCCAGAGCATACAATGTGAAAAATCTGATTTCTTGCCTTGTTGAGACATGTTTTAAATAGCCAAGCTGGATCACTCTGCAGGGGTGCTGACGCCACTCTAAATAAAACTACGCAAGCAGTCCGGCTATGATGCCACATTAATCTCAACAAGGATATTCTTCAAGTGCAGCTGAATATTAAACCTATCACAAGAGCTCATGTAGGAGGAGATGATTATGCAGTAGCAACTTTGTTTAACATTTCTTCACGTCTGTGGCTAATGACGAGTTCCTGAGCGCGCTAGACACTACTAGAAAAGGGAAGGATTTTGCAGCTCCTGGCACTGCGTATTATATACCAGCAGAAAAAGCAAAGATTTATTTTTGCTTGCTGAATGAGAGAGAGAATGAAGTGCTGAGAGCTCTGTAACGTTTCATACTCTCTTAGACGCAAAGAGCCAGATGAATATTGTTGGAAAGAATGTGTTTATACAAGAATCGTATTTATCTCAGAAGCTGGGGTCCTAACATTAGACAAGGCATGGGGTGAAAAAGCTGAGCATGTAATAACTCAGCAAAATTCCTACTTCTGCCATGTATTTGAGTAAGCTTCAATTACTTATTTTTAGGGGGTTGTTCTCAGAACAGCTTACATACAATTTGTTTGCAAGAAACATTTGTGTATAGGTTGAGAGAAAATAAAATATGTTCATTAAGAAAGCATTGTTTTCCAACTTTCCTGAGGCAAGCAGTCACAACTGGTACTCTTTAAATGTATGCATTTGAGACTTTCAAAAAAATAATCAGTCAGCTTTTGGACAAAGTATCGGGCTCGGCCTCAACCTTGCACTACATTGCAGGTTGTTGATAGCGCAATCTGGATGGATTCTTCTGGGATCTCAGAGTACATTCCCATGCTCTTTGACTTCATTGATTTAATGGTAAATGGCACATTCTTGGAATGCTTTCAGCGGAAGGATTCTATATAATACGGATAGGAATAAGCATGTGAAATAGTTTGTATTTTAAGCAGAGCTGTTATTCCCTCTTGTTATATTAGTGTGGTTTCTTTCATTCCCATGTTATTCCTAAAGCTTGTTATTGTGAGAGACTCTGAGCTATGAGAAATGGGAGTTAAACTAGCTTTTACTCTAAACTGCTTTCTAAGAAAAAAAAAGAGAGACACTGGAAATTTTCCCATCGCACATCTGTTAGATGTTAGACCCAAATTTGTTCCCAGTTCAGCTGCACTGGTCTAATACTGGAGTGGTGTAATTGAACTCACTGGAGTTAATCAGAGATGACAAGGCAATAGAGTTTATTGCAACATACTTACTGTTTAAATAGCAATGATGGCTGTGTACTGAAAGCTAAAGTAATCCCAAATTACAAAAATCTTATAGTGAAAGGCAGAGAAATCTGTGAGTCATGGATTTTAACATAAAGAAACTAAATGGCCAGAAGTTGACGCAGCGAGACCCTATTCTAGCAGACTTCCTCCATCAATCTCTTTGTGCAGTGGGAACCTTTTCTGCATCCAGTGCTGCACGCTAGTGAACGTCCTATTCCAGCACTGTATCGTCTGTACTGCCTTTTCCTTTTTCACTGATTCTTTCCGAAAGAAGTACATCTAAATCTTGAGTGCTGATCTGCAGCGTATACACTTGCATTTCAGTTCACATGAAGAATAGGGAATATGAAAGTTAAATGACAGTAAAAGCCCATTTAATCAAGATGAGTGCGCGAGTCGTTACCTCCTTTGCTTTCGTTATCAAAGCCGTATTAGTCAGAAGCTACACTGCTGGGAAGATGAAAAATAAGGAAGACTAAATTTCAACTCAGTCCTCTTTGGGAAGACTGCAGCAGGGGAAAGGGGAGTTAAAGCTGCTCTGTAAAAGCAGCTGAAGAGGTTCCCTCCAGCCTGAGGAAATCTTTGGCTGGAATAAGGCCAGGAGAGCCAGCCTGGTGACATTGACTCCATTCACAGGATAGCAGGTGTAAAAGGCAGGAGACAGCAAGATCCAAACATGCTGTCCTTCAGCATAAGAGCGAGGAGCCTGCCCCTGGGTAGTGTATGGCAGAACAAATGTTAACGTAGCAAATTTTGCTGACCTGAAATATTTGCAAGACTTGCGATATTTCATTCCTAAATAAGGCAAAACTGAGAATATTTTTTTTAAAAGGACTGAGATGGAAAACCACATTTAAAAAAAGAAATGCAGACATGGCAACAATACAGCTGTGCTCTAGGCTTGAACCTGACCTTCCCATGTCTCGTGTGAGTGCCGTAGTCATTCACTAGCACGAGTGTTGGCACCTTTTCTCATTTTGACCAAAACTCCCATTTTGGAATGGGGAATTCTGTGCCATTTCATAGAATCATAGAATCATAGAATGTTAGGGGTTGGAAGGGACCTCTGGAGATGAGGTAGTCCAACCCCTCCTGCCAGAGCAGGTCCACCTACAGCAGGTTGCACAGGATGGCGTCGAGGCAGGTTTGGAATGTCTCCAGAGTCAGAGACTCCACCACCTCTCTGGGCAGCCTGTTCCGCTGCTCTGCCACCCTCAAAGGAAAGAAGTTCCTCCTCATGTTTAGAGGGAACTTCCTATATTCAAGTTAGTGCCCATTATCTCTCATCCTGTCACTGGGCACCACTGAAAAAAGACTGGCCCCCTCCTCCTGGCACCCTGCCTTTAAGTACTTAAAAGCACTGATGAGATCCCCCCTCAGTCTTCTCCAGACTAAAAAGACCCAACTCCCTCAGCCTTTCCTCATAAGAAAGATGCTCCAGCCCCCTAATCATCTTCGTGGCCCTTCGCTGCACCCTCTCCAACAGTTCCCTGTCTTCAACTGTGAAGCCCAGAACTGGACACAGTACTCCAGATGTGGCCTCACCAGGGCAGAGTAGGGGGGGAGGATGACCTCCCTTGACCTGCTTGCCACACCTAGGGTGCTTGATGCACCCCAGGATGCCATTGGCCTTCTTGGCCACAAGGGCACATTGCTGGCTTATGGTCATCCTGTTGTCCACCAGGACTCCCGGGTCTCTCTCCGCAGAGCTGCTTTCCAGCAGGTCAGCCCCGAACCTGTACTCGTACATGGGGTTATTCCTCCCCAGGTGCAGGACCCTACACTTGCCTTTGTTGAACTTCATTAAGTTTCTCTCTGCCCAACTCTCCAGCCTGTCCAGGTCACGCTGAATGGTAGCACAGCCTTCTGGTGTGTCAGCCACCCCTCCCAGTTTTGTGTCATCAGCAAACTTGCTGACGGTACACTATGCCTTCATCCAGGTCATTGGTGAATACATTGAACAGGACTGGACCCAGTACTGACCCCTGAGGAACACCACTAGTTACAGGCCTCTGACTAGACTCTGCCCCACTGATTACAACCCTCTGAGCTCTACCTGCCAGCCAGTTTTCAATCCATCCTAATGTTCATTCGTCTAACCCACATTTCCTAAGCTTACCTACGAGGATGCTGTGGGAGACAGTGTCAAAAGCCTTGCTGAAGTCAAGGTAGACAACATCCACTACCCTCCCCTCATCTATCCATCCAGTCATGCCACCGTAGAAGGTTATCAGATTAGTCAGACATGACTTCCCCTTGGTCAATCCATGTTGACTACTTCTGATAACCTTCTTTGCCTGATGATGCTTGGAGGTGACGCCCAGAATGAGCTGTTCCATCATCTTTCCAGGGATGGAGGTGAGGCTGACTGGTCTGTAGTTTCCTGGGTCCTCCTTCTTGCCCTTTTCAAAGACTGGAGTGACATTGGCTTTCCTGCAGTCCTCAGGCACCTCGCCTGTTCTCCAGGACCTTTCAAAGACGATGGAGAGCGGACCAGCAATGACTTGTGCCAGCTGCCTCAGCACTCACGGGTGTATCCCATCAGGACCCATGGACTTGTAGATGTCCAGTTTACTTAGTTGGTCTCTAGCTTGATCCTCCCCATTCAAGGGAGAGTGTTCCCTGCTCCAGAATTTCCCTGTTACCTATAAAGTCTGGGGCTCCTGAGGTCTGGCCTGAGCAGTGAAGACTGAAGAAGGCATTAACTCTGCATTCTCTGTATCATCTGTCGCCATGGCACCCGTCTCATTCAGCAGAGAGCCCACATTCTCTCTAGTTTTTCTTTTCCCTCTTATGTACTTGAAGAACCCCTTCCTGTTGACCTTGACATCCCTGGCCAGATCTAATTCCAAGGAGGCCTTGGCTTTCCTCGTTTCAACCCTGCATACTCTGACAGTATTCTTATAATATTCCCGAGTGGCCAGTCCCTTCTTCCACATATTGTAAACTTCCTTCTTCCAGTTGAGCTTTTTCAGGAGCTCCCTGCTCAACCATGCTGGTCTCCTGCTTCCCCTGCCAGATTTCTTGCTCTTAGGGATGCACCGATCCTGAGCTTGGAGGAGGTAACACTTGAAAATCAACCAGCTCTCTTGAGTCCCCCTACCCTCTAGAGCCCTAACCCATGGGATTTCTCCAAGCAGTTTCTTGAAGAGATCAAAGTTGGCCCTCCTAAAGTTCAATGTTGCAACCCTACTTGTCTTTTTATGCCCACTACCCCTAATCCTGAACTTTATCTTCTCACGGTCACTGTACCCAAGGCTGCTCCCAACCTTAATGTCCTCCACCAGTCCCTCTTTGTTTGTCAGTACTAGGTCCAGTAGCGCACCTCTCCTTGTTGGCACTTCCACCTCCTGAGTAAAAAAGTTATCATCAGGACACTGGAGGAACCTCCTAGACTGTGTATGTCTGGCCATGTAGCCTTCCCAGGGATGTCGAGGTGGTTGAAGTCTCCCACGAGGATCATGGCCTGTGACTGAGTCTTCTCTGTAGAAGGCCTCATCCACTTCCACATCCTGATCAGGATTTTTTTTTTTTTCCGCATCCTGATCATTTTCTCCCCCTCAATGTCTTCTGAACTGATCTATTCAAAGAATCCTTTCTGAGAGACTGGTATTTTCCGATAAGAAAACATTCGGCACAATAATCCTAAACAGTGCTGGTTTTAAGGCTGCTTAAGTCCAATGCTGAATTCCCTTTGGAGTGCCCTCAGAATGGGTGGCTTGTGTGGCTTTGTGTTCCCAGCTGTGTTTATTCCTGCAGCTCTAGAAAAGCTGCAAGTACGCAGTGGGTGAGCTTGTGTTTCACTTTGCTTTTTCACAGCAAGAGGAGTGATAAGCTCTTACATGGCCTACTTGGGATCTGTAGGACTAGTAGCACTTCATTGTACAGATTTTTTGGCATGCGTGTCCAGCCTTCAAACACAGCGCTTCCCGACCAGGACTAACTGCAGCTTATTCATTGCTTTACCATCCATGGGCATAACATTTCGCTCCGAGTAGTGCTGCTGAGAGCACGCTGTATTCCTGTTAATATTACACGATAGCTTGGGATTTTTTGGAAACCTCCTCTCTCAGACTGTTTATCCATCTACATTGATACTTGTCTAGAGATATGTTTTACAGTCAATTTACTTACAAAAGTGTCAGAAAATTGTTTACCAATAAAATGTGGATAAAAATATTTAGTATGTGTGGATGTCGCCAGTAAATTCTTTCTATCTACAATTTTAAAAATGTTAAAAATATATAATAATGCAAAAATGAATACGTTTCAGTGACAAAAGGTATGTCATTTATTGGGGTATATTCAGTTTATTCTGGCTACCTCATAATCAAAATAAACTGACAAAAAAAAAGCTCATTTTCTCCATTCAGACCAATGGAGTGCACCATTTGGACCTCATTTCCAGAATCTTTTCTCACGGGAATTTTCCGCCCATGTCATAGACAGTCTGCCTGAGCAACAACTGAACGATCGGGCAAAACCACAATGATTGTTGCAGGCATCTGATTATAATTATTAGCAAAAGCTCTAATCCTTATTTCTCTGGCTATAGCTCCAAATGTTTAACTAATAGCACCGTGTGCAAACATGATGATGATTATTTTTGTGGGTTTAGGCACTGGGCAGTGCAGACAAATTTTGGAGCAAGTTCATGAGAGTGACTCAAAAGCTCTTTGCTGTGACTGCAGCTTGTAAGCAATTTTGCAGGAGACAGAACAGAGCATTTGAACAGCAATGGAAAATTATCTGAACTAATCAAACCAACTTATCATGAATGAATAGTCTTTCTGTGGAGTTAATGAGGAGGGAATAGACTGGTATGGTGTAGGAGAACTTAAACAAGGAGCTCTGTATTTCATTCTTGCGATAGTAAGTGGCCTTGGGACATTCATTTTTCATAGTATTTCTGCTTGTTTTTAGTGTTGTGGTCATCATGCAGGGGATTAAAATGAATCTCTCCAATTGTTATGTGAATTCTACGTGACTTTTGTAAAGAAAACTGAGTACTGCACACGAGCTGTTCTTTTTTTGGTGTTTGTAGAGCCTATGGTAGATCAATAGCATGGACATGCAAAGTCTTTTTTACTTGAGGAAGATGAGTAGCACTGATGAGGATTGCAGGTGTACACGTACTGGGTGCTACCCCTTTCCTCTCAGTCCACATGGAGACCAATGGAAGGAAGACCTGATAGTGTAGAGTGGCACCAAAGACTCCTTTAGGCGAGGCGGATGAACAGCCCCCATGAAGGAAGGTCTCTTGTGTTTACCCCTTCCCTCCACCCTCCCAAAAGGCAACCCACTCAGAAGAAGGTGGTACAGAGATGGCTATGTTCTATGCCTCATTTCTGCCTCCCAAAGAAAGCTGAAGAAACTTTTCTGGCAGATGCTGTGAGAGGCAGCGAACAGTTTGGGACAACTTCACGTGAGCAGTCCCATTAAATAGGCACCACCAAAAATCCCTGTTCTCTTTTTTAGAGTTTGATCATCCCTTTAGGTTCCCATAGTCTTTAGGAAGGACAGCAAGGAGAGCAGCCACCCTGCACAGCACCCGTCTCTCAAAGGAACTCATGAGCTTCGGCTAAGAAATTAGCATGGGCTTAATTTAACCAAAAGTAACTCATACTTTGCATTTTTTAGGCTGAAGCAGCAGGGCAGTGAGGTGTAATCAGTGGCTTCCTGACTTCTATGGGAGCAGCCCCACCACGAATGCCTGTTGGTGGCTCTTCCATGTGCTGCTGCACATCAGGAATATTCACTGGTGTAGCAGCGGTTCAAGAGTCTCTGCAAGACAAAATTTAATCTTTGGAGAAAGGACTCAGTGAGTACAATTTTTGGAAGCATTCATACCACAACTTTCCTACAAATAATTATTCAATGTCATACCATTTAGGTCTCCTGAAGGATATAAAGGAGCATTTAAAAAGGAAGTTTTAACTACTTGAAATTGCTTTGCAGATTGCACCTCTGACACCCCTCAACCGTTGCTTGCAAAAAAAAGAAAAGAAGTAGGTGTGGCTGCAGACAGGTGACCTTGAGTGAGACTTTGACAATCTTCTTATATAATCTCTGTAATATTTTTATTTTTATGTAATAGTATTAAAGTTACCTGACAAGATAGTCATATTTTGGACCGTATCTTGAAGGTCATGAAATGCCAGTTTTTCAAGCCTTACTTAGTCCATTCCGTGGCTTCTTGTGTACCCATGGACTGTAAGTTGCTGACGGTCTGCTTTGCTATGAGGACATGCTGGAGTAATCCTCAGATTTCTTGGACTTGTGTCCACTCAAAATGGCCTGCAAGGTGCCCTTTTGATAACTGTGTCTGCATAGAGCATCATGCTTCAGTCGCTGCTGTCTAATGTGCCTGATGTAGAACAAGGCATATTGGTTACAGCTAGAATGTAGTCTTTTTATTTTTTTTTTTAAAAATGAGTGGTTTTTAACTCATTTTCCAAAATTTAGTATCAACTGTGTCACCATTTTTTTAAATCTGGAGCTGATACTGATGCATTTTACTGAACATATACATATTCCATTAGATTTAGGGAAAAAAGTGATTAATAATGTAAAAATGTTTTAAATGGATGCTTGCATGTTTTCTATTTAATCTCAGAGATTTAACTGATATTTTTCACTACGCATCTTTGGGACGGTGCAAGAAGTCCAACTGCTGTGTGGCTTCAGTTGTTTTAAATTTCTGAATGTTTTTTTAATTATGAGGGTGGAAGCATGCTTTAGCTAGCACGTGACTGAACAAGGCTTAAATTAAGTCATAGCCTGGCTTTTCATGTTTACATTTTTGTCACTGTGTATTATTATCCTAACACATATCTTTTGCCTTTCTTCTATGAAGTTGCTAACAGCTGCACAAAAAAATGTATTCTGAAATGTTCTTCCAAGCCTTCTTCTTAGTTTTCTCCATAAATAAAAGAGGTCCTGTTTATCTCTGTGTTGAAGGATTGCTGCTGGTGCTGAAGCAGTCTAACAAAAATAACGAGCAAATGTCAAACTGACAGAAATTCACCTCATTTCAGAAGGGCTTATCTGGGACCTGCAGCTCTCTTGAGGTGAGACACGGGTTGTGCGTGTTTCTGCTAAGAGAGGGCTCACGGTGGACTTCAGAGAGGTGAGCGTGAGGAGGTGCTGGGCATTGGTTGGAGGGAAGTGTTCTCCTCCATGGCTGCTTCCCATCTTCGCTTCACTGCACAGGAGGGACGCTGCTGGTAGTCCTGTGGAGACAAGTCTCACGCCAGCATCAGTATCTGCAGGCACTTACTCTCTGAGGAGTAAGCAGGCTGCAGTGTTGCCTGTTTATCCTACCATCACTCTTTAATATCAGGCAAACATTAAGGTAAAAGTAAGTTTTATAAGAATTTGTTATTTAATAAAATAGTTACAGTTTAGCTACTATTTGGCTGCTGTTAGTCTGGAGACAGCGCAGAAAAATAGCAAAACAGTGCAGAAAAAAAGAAAAACAAAGCAAAAGGGCTATTTATGCTTAATTTTGTTTCCAGTGGGTTCCCTCTTTTATCCTGTGAATGCTCCACCAGAAGTCTGTATTTTTTGATATCTGAAGTACGGTTCAAAGGCAGAGTTGTCGTTGTGGGAGACAGAGGTGGGGGCTTGAACAGCATTGTGTTCTGGCATCAAGTATGTCTCATCAGTTTTCTTCCCAGGGGTTTATGTGTAGCTTCACATCTCTTCCCAACTGGCCTCCATTCCGGACATATAATTTCTAACATCTCTAAATATGATTAATGGCTGACATGCGGCTGACGAGGCTTTAGAAATGCTGATGTCCCTTAGCATGACTTCATGGAGCATCTCTTGCCCAATTTGTGGGGTTTTTTTCCCTAAAAATTCTTCTGGTTCCGTGATATTAGTAATTTGTTCATCCAAAGTGATCAAAGTGATCCCCACATACTGTCAGGGCAGGATTTAGTGTCCATTTCTGTTTCTAAGTTGAAGGCTGTATTTCTTTAAAACGTACCAGTTAATAGCTGTATCTTATATGTGAAGGAAAGTAATGCACGTGATTTATAAATAGCACGGACCAGAAAAATCTAGAAAGAAACGGTTAACCAAAGAGCCTTGCAGTGATAGCATTTGAAGGAGGGAACCACTGATCCTAGCTGGTGGGAACTGAGGAGCCTTCAAGCACCCATGTCCTGGCAGTGACTTCTAAATTCTTTGCCTCAGACCTGCTGGAGGGTTGGTGGGGCTTGGTTTTTCTCTTTCATAACAACTATTTGCTGCATGCAGAGAGAATCTGGGTGGTGAGTGTTTCCCACCAAGAAGATAATAACAAGAGCAAACCGTGCAGATAGTAGAAATCCTGCCTGAGATACCAGCTTGCTGGCCACACAGCCAGGGAGCGGGCTCTGCCTGTGCCTGGCACCAGGCTCTTTCCAGACGTCCCTGCCTTCCGCGCCCTGGAGGAGCTTGCCTCACCTTCCCTGTCGCTTTCCATGTCATCTCCTACTTGGATCCAGCTACTTTCAGCTGTTTATTTTTTACTTTCAACTATTTATTTCTGCTGTTTGTTTTATCAGTGGCGGTCTAGGGCAGCAGTGTTCTCAGTTCCACGGAGAATGTTGTGCCCTGTCATCAATTAGCTGCTTTCTCAAATTATCACTGATTTCTACTGTCAAGGATTAGGTAATTGGGTAACAATTGCAAATGCAATTGGGTAACAAGGTTATCAGTTCTCTAAGATAGGACTTGAATGAAGTAGCAAGTTACTTACTTAAACAGCTGAAAAGCAGTCTACCAAGTCTAATCTTTTGAGAGATCCTGAAATACATTTCCAGCTACTTTCCTTAACATTTCTCCTGTATTTTCAACATACATTTCACTTTTTTCCCCCCCCCCGAGATGTTAAACATACTAAGATCTGAACTTGCTGGGAAAAGTTCAGTCTATGTGGGCCTTCTGCAGAAATCCGGCAACTGCTTTGCATAAAATAAAGTAAATTATTTGAACTTCTGTGATAATTTGGCATCTGTATCTCGGTGTCTAGACAGGCCTTTATAAATAACCAAAATTAATTGGGAAATTATAATAAACCATATTTCTCTTCAGAATAGTTTTATTGAATGCTGAAAGGAAATAGTTTTGATTCTTTTTTTGTGTCCACAGTCTATCATAGTTAATAATGCAAATGCTTTCTCTATGATGCTTCATTAAAATTCTTCCTGACTTGCATAATCCCCATGAGGTCGCTACACTGTGTTCTTTTAGAATTAGTTCCATCTTCTCAAGGTATCTAAAATGTGTAGAAATCAGAAAGATCAAATCATCAAGAGTCATCAAGATCAAAAAGAATATGCAAATAGGCAGATTTCTGTGTTTCGTTATTGCGGTTAGGTTAATATTTATGAAACTAGTGTTGCATTAACCCAGCCGACATAACTAGAAATAAGTTTTCATTGATTCTTAATACACTGCTTGCTGCTGCAAACTTAGCCTCTAAAAATTCTTTCAGCCTTAGTAAGGCGAATTCATATATATTCTTTTCATATGTCTATCTGTCCCAAAGTCTGACATGGGTTTCTTATTTGTCTGGAGGTGACAGGGGAGAGTAGGAGGAGAAGTATGGCCTTAACTCAAAATATCCAGAAGAAGCTCCATCCTCTTTCTTTCTCTGACTTTCTTCAAATCTCTCCTTTTAAATGCACTCTCTTTCAGTTATTTCTCATGCCAAGAGGTAATGAAATACCGGTCCGTGTTCAGAAAAAAAACCCATTTTTTTCCTTAGGAGTGCTGGCTGATGTGTTTCTGTGGAAAAAAAGTAACCTAACAGCAGAAACTTTTGCAGTCTAGTTCAGAACTGCAAGTTCTGCCTGAAGCAGTAGGATCGGCAGAGTGACAGGTCTGGTGGGGTTTTAGCTGAGGTTATGAAAGCCTTGCAGAACCAGAAGCCTTACCTTTTCTCATAAATACTGCACCCATCTAAACTGTGAAGATACAGGAGACCTCACACAGACACAAATATGCCTACAACAGGCACACAGCTATTGTATCCACAGGCACATAGCTATAAACTTGCAGCTTGGCTTTTGTTAATCGTGCTAACTTTACCTGAATAGTTCATAGTAATTATCAGTGTCTGACAGTAAGGAAGTGTACTGCCTCAGGTCAGTGACTCCCTCCCCTTACCTGTTCTAAAGAAACTAGAGTGCTTTATGGCTTGTGACACAGAGATCTGAAGAGAGCAAAGCAAAAGGAGAGTAAATACATCCACAGACATAAAAAAATTCTGCAGACACCACAGAGAGGGAAAAATCTGAGCAACAGACCTGGCAAACAGCTAAATTGCAGGATCTTAAGGAGGATTTTGAACATCGGGCGTATTGCCGTATTTCACCAAATCACAGAATGGTTGAGGGACCTCTTAAGATCATCTAATCCAACCCCCCCTGGTCAAGCAGAGTCAGCTAGAGCAGGTAATACTTGGTGAGTCTTGGTTATTGTACAGGTAATTTGGGGATTACCATTCTCTAGGCAGTAGTGACTCATTTAGCCCTCCACATCATCACAGTCTGTATTGAGCACTGTAGTACCCAGTAATGATATTGCACAGAGTTTGTTTGCTTCCATGTGACAGGTGTCCTTTGCCTCTTGACAAAAAAGCAATAAAAACCATAGGCATTATCTTGCACAGGAGAGCTAGCACTGGCTCTCTTCAGAAGCTAAGTAAAAGCTGTAAACTCTCTCAGATGCGGAAGAGGTAAGAATGTTAAAGTTGTAACATTTTTTCATGGAGAAATGGAAGAGGGAAGTAAAAAACTGAGAGGAGCCACATGAACATAAAGTGCATTTGTTACTGTCTCTGTGAAAAATACAGAAGACTGATGCTCCCTGTGGCAGTCGAGGTCATTTCAGGTACCTGGAGGATCCAAGACCTATAAATCTAGGATATGGATGTTCCATCATTAGTTAGTTTTTTGGAAAGGAGGAGTAGCTTCAAATTTATCTCTTGCTTCCTTTCATCCTTGTCTGTAGCAGACAAGGTGAAGCAGGATAGGCATCCTAGCAGAGCTTCAGGGTTATGGTTAACCTGTGAACTGTGCCGTTCTGACCGTTCATCACCAGCAATTCCAATTTCCCTGTCAATAAATGCAGCCTCTCCCATTAGGCTGATGGAAGCATCTCTGCAAGTACATTATCATAAATTCATGAAGACAGCACATCACTGCGCAGCACTGATTTCTTTGACACAGCTAATACTGCGAGCAGACCATGTTTTAGCCAAGAAGGCACTAATTTAACAAAGCTTGGAGGCACTCTAGAATCAGGATCTGAAACACTGAAGATGCTCTCCTCAAGCTGAAGCCTGAAATGAGTCCCCAGTGATGGAACCCAGATGAGTAGTCACAACAAATTTTTTAGCAAGTTGTCTATTATTCCCGTAGAACATGAAGGTTCTTTCTGCTCTTTCTCCTTGTCTGGAAGGCTTCACTTTTCCTCCACATTACCTGCATGTACTATCAGTTTGAGATCATTTTCTCCAGGGCTTGTTAAACTAATGGCATGACCTTCAAGTACAAGCAACTAGCCATTACAGTTTAACAGTGTCTTCACTCCCTCAGTGTCTGCGGAATGAAAAGGAGTAAAGGATCAAGCAGAATGGTTTGCTCTGATTCTCATCCCATTTCTCTGCTGAAGCAGCTGCGTAGCCCACACTGCCTACAATAAACAGTTAAAAAATTTCCAGTAGCTTTTGAAATCGGCTTTTGAAATGTTAAATAGGCTTTCTCCTTGAACAGCTGTGGAACTGTCTGCTGCTGACGTTCTCCAGAACATCCTCTCCCATGAGTGATGAGATTTTGGAATCTGCAGAAGATGTGTGGGCACTCTTGGCCCCCATTATTGCTACCTCAGACCAAGTATAACAGCAAAACTAGATCTTTTGTAATGGATCTGGAGAACTATACTGTCCTGTTCAAGTTCATACTCCACTCTTGACCCTCTTCAGGACTGTTATCACAAGTTATATTCAAGAGAGAGAGAGTATTTTTTTTCAGGTAGATGATACAGAACTATTTCCTTCAGGATTCAAAGGAAAATAATTTTACTCTCCTTCCTGATTTCAAGGGGAAAAAAAAAGTGACTTGTGTGGGATCACAGAGACTTCTCTAAGTACTTGGTTGCTATAATACTTTCCCCAGATCATTTCACTTCCCTTGATGATTCAGCTTGCTGTAGTACTTCAACTTACAAAAATCTGTGAATTGGTGCTTACAAAAGATAGGAAACTTAATTGTATTATATAAAAGATAACTGCTGACAGGTTCCAGTATACCTATTTACTACCTGAAGATGGCAAGAGTTCTCATAGATTACTTAGACTATTTGTTGGTTTTGGAGACAAACCTAACATGAAGCCAGGCTCATTTTAAAGACCACCAAAGTGATTGTGTTTGAATATTTGTGATGTTAACAAGCCACATTCGCTGGAAGGCATAAGGGTTCATTTAGCTTCACTGTAAGCTGACTCAACAGCAGGCTTCAGCAGGGTCCCAGTTGCTGAAATTTCTAGGGCTTCCACATTGATACTAACACCAAGATTAGCAAATCATGTGGAGGAAACAACTGCAAACTCCGTTTGGATGATCTCACAGCACCCCACTGCTCTTGAGACCCATCTGTCCAGAAGCGTTAGGAGAAAAAAAAGATGTCTCTTATCTGCATCAACAATGATTCTTCATAGTGCCGCAGACATCTGCCTTAGAGCCCCCCATCCTTCCTGGCGGTTCAGAGCCAATCATCTGGCCTTGCTGGGAAGTCGGAGACTGTCCCAAACTGTAAATTCCCATGGACAGAGTGTGAGGGTGTCTAAGGACCGCATTGAGTCCCTTGTACATGCTGCTAGAGCATGTTTTCTGCGCTCTCATGTAGAGAGGGTATCTCAGCACACCGCTTATTAAAAAATTCACAGCCTCTGTAAGAGAATTAAATTCTTTCTACAGTTAAAACAGCCAGTAGTAACTTACATTTGCATGATCAAGTCAGTTTTGATAGCTGTTCCCACCACAAAAATAGTTATGCTTTTGTTTAAACAGAAGAGGAGCACAGAATGGAAAAATTGGCATATGATAGACTGAAATCCTGCAGGGGTTTTAATTTTCACATACTCTTAAACTCATGGAGACTAATGAGCTTAACATTTTGGCCAGTTGCACAATTTGGAAGTTTCAACAGTGAATGGGTTTTGGACAGAAAAAAAAAATGTTCTCACAAATATGAAAAGTGAACAGATGTTACTATTGGTGCTTCCAACGCCTACTGACAGAAAACATCTGTGTTGAACTTCCTGAATTTTAGGATCTTGAGAACACTCCCACACACCACCGAAAGCCATTTGAAAGCAATTGGGCTGGCAGATAGGCTTTCGGGTCTATGACTGAATGTTCTAACGCAAGCAGGTGCTGGTTGTTGTCTTCTCTGCAGAAGCCCAGCTAGCCAAGCAGCAACCTTACGGCTAGCCGACCCACTGTGTTATGCAAGTTTTTAGCATTTTGTGTGAACTGGCCTTTTAAAAAAGTCGTAAAAGGCAGTTGATCTTAATAGTATGATGGTAATAAAATGAATGGAATGAATGGAAAGAATGAAACAAAGAGATACTAACAGATTAGGAGAATTGCACTGTGTTGTATAGTGCCCTGGAAAGTGTCTGGCTTTTTTAATCCTTTGAAAATCCATGTTGAACAGAATTTTCTTCTGTTTTGAAAACACGCTCCTTGTGCTAAAAGCATGTGAGATACTCACCATCCCTCAAAATGCTCAGTCAAACATTTAATAGGTGCTGTGACCAAAGTCTGCCCTTTTACATAAGCATGATACAGCAACTGTCACGGAGTCGCTGGGAGTTCCCTGCTTCCTCCTGCTCCACACCCATCATCTTAATGTTTGTCTGGTTGTAAAAGCAAATTTGGCAAGATGATTTTCCTCTCTGGTGAATTTTTGGTTGGCTATCAAACTAACCTCCTCCAATTAATTAAATGGCAATGAATGTTTTGCAATGATAAATCAATGTCATTTCAGTGTTCTGTAAAACATCATGAGCATATCATGTCAACTTCAAGTTGATTCAAGGTAACATCTCTAAGTTATTTTAGTTAACTCTTTCTTAAAAACAGTATTTAGTTGGAACTCAGAGGATCAATATTTACGTGTCAATAGAAGTAATTCTTTTGTGTCTTAGGTTGGTACTCTCAATTTAACCAACATAAAATGAGTAGCTCCATTAATCACACTTATACTGTCACCTTAACCCAAAGCATCTGTCCAGGTTACACAGTGTCAGGCCAGCCTCAGCTCTGCTAGCTCTGCAGGTTTCTGAAATCTGGAGATTTCCCCATGATCCCCTGACATCCTTCCAGAGCCCCATACCAGAATTTTAGCAGAGCAATGCAGGCAGAAATTTTGTTATGCCTTGAATAAAGATGATAGAAACTAAGCTAAGAAGCTGTATAGAAGCGCTGGTATTTATGTGGCTCTAGAAGCCTAAAAGAGGCATGTATCTGAGTAGCCAAAAAGGAAGCAAGGTAGGAACACGTGACATACTTGGAATAAATGGATATGCTTTTGAGCACATGGCATTATCATCTAATCACTTTTTTATGCTGAAACATTTCTTACTTACAAGAATATCCTACTCTTTTGCACCACCAGTGGCAATGGTCCTGGCATATACTGCCTGCCAAGTTTAGTAAATTTATTGCATTGATATGCATCTCCCTTCTCATGCAACATAATTTTCATGCTCAAGTTTATTTGAGTCTTAATTCTAACTGCTAATTCCACAGTTCCAGGGCTTGATCTTTTGCGGTGTTGCCGCCTTGCACAGTTTAGAAAGTAGCAATGTGGAAGTCAACAGTTAAGCTAGGGATGTAAGCTCCTTTTATAGACAAGAAAGAAGAAAAATGAGCACTTTCAGGTTGCATTGATCTGACCTAGTTTGAATGTCTGCAGTAGAATCACAGAATCACTGGGGTCCGAAGGGACCTCTGGAGATCATCTAGTCCAGACCCCATATATTAGGATATATGATGCCGTAAGATGTCATCCTCACCTGATGGGAGCTTTGGATGACTACACTGCATGTAGATAAATGTCTACATCTGTTCAATAAATGCATCCCTTAAAAAAAATACAGTGCCTTTCAAGTCATTGCAAGTCTTATCACATAACTCAGTAGAGCATGCTCACCAAATAGTGCATGTACTAACATATGTCTTAATTCTGATTCCAAATTTTCAAGCCAGTAAATCATCAAGAATTAAACCAGGATGTGAATTTATAGCCTGGCAACCACTGCTCCACCTGTAGCATCTGCATACACACTGCCCCTGCCACAGCTTACTTCTCAGTGGCAGAGCGGTAAGATGCTTCATATTTGCCAGCCAGTAAGAACGTGAATGCAGGCAGGCTCCACAAACATCCGATGTGTTGCAAACTGAAACCCTAGCTCACTTACCACCTCATCATTTGTTTGTGCGGCCAAACTTTGGCAGAGATGCTGCTTTGAACTTTCAGAGCTATCCCCTTACTGAGTCTGCAAACAAAGCCACGCTTCCCCTCTCTCCGCCGCTTCTTTCCCACATCTTCTCCTTCTTCCTCTTCTCCTTCCCTCTACACAATAAACTTTTGAAGACTTAGCATGGAAATCCTCATGAGGTTTTGTCTAGACTTGCCCTTTCTGATGTTTATCTTTGAGAGACCAGCGCCATGGCCCAGGGATCATTCTTTCTCCAGCAGCTCTGCAAAGCACAGAAAGCATTTCTGACATATATTCCTATGTATTTTTTGACATGAAGAAACTTTTAATTGTTTCTTTTGAGTGCTTGACCTACATTCTAGCGTGTATTTTCTTTCACGCATGTTTTATCTTCTTGGGTGACATAGCAACTTTCTGGAAGATCAGAAATTAGATCAAGCCGTGGGAACAGAAAACAGTACAAAATTATTTCATTTACTGACTACAGCAAAGGGCTGTGGCTTCTGGTAAAGAGCACCCTTTCATAGTTCTTTTTTTTAATGAAGATTTAATGTTTATTCCTTCCTTAATAAATAATTAAAAAAAAACCCCTTCTGCAAGCTGAATCACTGCTTTGGAATTAATGTTAATGTCATTTGGTCACCACTGTCCTGAGAGAAAATGTCGCATGTCCAGACAATGTAGTTGAAAGAGCAGCAAATTGTTGCCATGCCACTGGGCTGAACTAGCCTCATTTTTTAGTTATTTTTAACTTAAAGTGAATTTTATAATTTTTATGTTTACTTTTTGTTATAAATAAAAAGGCTTTTTAACAAATGAGAAGGAAAGCTTTTTTCTGAGAAAACGTACTGGAATGTGAAACTCAGCTAAATAATCTTCTCTGAAGTAGCAAAAGATAAATTAAAAATAGAATAACCATTAACTATGTTGGGTTTATTTTTTTTTAAAGCCTGCTGACTCTTTCTATGCTATTCTGTGTTTAAGAATTGAATATCACACAGAATAAGGCACATGAGAAAGATTTAATTAATTTGCTTATCAATAGTCAAGTCAGGTCACGGATGTCTATCCCTTCCTAATGCTGGTAACCATGTGATGGCAGAAGCTAATGCCAGCCCTACAGTAAAATATAGATTCAGAACATAAATTTGAGAAGATGCAGGCCTGTGACATTAAATGTAAATTTAGCAATCCACTGGAGAAATAAAATAATGTTTTTTCTCATTCCTCTTGGAAGACCAAGTCCTTCTACTACACAAAGGAGGTGGTGCTGCTCAGTTGCCCGGTGAATTTCATCCCATTTCGTTTGCACTTTCCCAGCTATCTCACTGCCAGACAATTTGCAGGAAATCTTCTGCTTTTGTTGCCTTAGATCTCGCGCAAGGATGTTTTGACCCTACCTGAACTCCTTATGAGGTTTCCTGAAGATTATAACATGCTCTGGAAGCGTGCACCTGTGGTGATTGGAGCAGCGTTCAGCAGCAATGGCTGGTGCCATCTAGTGAGGAGCTTCTGAATGCTTACTGATCATCTGTCTTTTAGAACTTAGTCATTACTAGTCCTGAAGACACAGAAATAAAGTGACATGGTAATATGTTTCGCAACCAAGCCTGCACAAACGTCAGGATATTTTCTGCCACATAATCTTTCCAGTGGCTAGCAGTAGCTGTGTTTTGCCATATGTATTTGTATTTTCTACCATTCCACAGATCGTTTTGACATGCTTTTCCCAGGTGGAATTGCAAAGATCTTTAAATCTTGCTAAAACAATCTCTGAGTTGCTGAGGTGGATGGAACCATTCAAACTGCATTGTCAATGTACAGCATAATGATGTACAGCCTAGAAAAGTACCTGCAGTGTTTTCTGCATCAGGGTAGATGTGCTGTGCATCATCAGTGACTGAAGTTGTACCCAATGAAGCTTTGAAAGCGAGGTGTTTTAAACTTAGTTTATTCCGGTAACTACTGAGAAGTGTGGATAAACAAAAATTTCATCTCAGTAGAACTGTCAGGAAAGGAAGTCTACGCATGTATCCCTGCCATGGAGAGATTATGCAAAAATAACCAGTTAAGACCCATAGCGTCTTAAACTTGCTTTGGAATTGGTTCTGTAAATAGTCGGAGGGCGTTGTGCCATGAGCTGTCTGGAGATGTCTCCGTACTGGGCAGCCTGGGGCTGCCAGAAGCAGTCACCGTCTCAAAATGAGCTGGTTGAGCTATGGCAGCAGGATGTTCCACGTGATCTGCTTTCCTCTGCCTCTCAGCCCAACGCTGTGCAACCCCATAGCTGTATTCTCAGTATTTCTGGCACAGAGCTGGAGCTGGACCCCCACACCCTTCCCTTACGTATTCCCTTCTAATATGTTCAATCCATAAACTCCTGGATTTATGCTCCAAGAGAAATACCAGGTGATATGCCCATCCCAGTCTGTCTCGATGTGCCACAGCAGGGTTCTTGAGGTTGTTCCTTGTAGTTTAAGTTTTTGGGGGAGGAGGAGTGCTAAGGTCATACTTTTTTCAGTTGGGCTCAACGATTGCTTTACTATGCCTACCTCCATGGAAGATGCCCCATCCCTGGAAACATTCAAGGTCAGGTTGGACGGGGCTCTGAGCAACCTGATCTAGTTGCAGATGTCCCTGCTCATTGCAGGAGGGTGGACAAGATGGCCTTTAAATGTCCCTTCCAACCCAAACTGTTCTATGATTCTACGCCTCAGAGAATCACAAATTCCCTACGTTTATGCCCCATTCTCCACATTTTGCCAGCAATGCATTTAAAAGCTTTTCTGTTTCTTTCCTGTGTGCCTGTGGGGACGCTTTTTCCTGGACTAGCACTTTTAATCAGCTCAGAAGTTGCTCATTTTCCTTATAACCGATTTTGTTCCCTGGTGAGCTGCTCTCTGTTCCGCTTGCTGGTCTCCCTGTGGTGGGAGTGCATCGAGGTCCTTGCTGTCATGTCCTTTCCCCATCTGTTCTTACAGGGACTGTTCCAGGCTAAGCCCTCTTACAAAAAGCCCCAGCTCCCACTTGTCCGTCACAGTCAGATCACCCTTCCCGCAGGAAGTGAACTCGTCCTTTCACCAATGACCTTTTTAAAATGTCAGAGAATTAACCTCCTTTCTTCTTGTCCCCTATTAAATAAATGATGGCCTACAAGGATCGTTTTCCTGTGGGGAATACTGAGTCATCACATTCCGTATACCAGCAGCAGTTGCAAAATGGAAGTCTGTTAACGAAATGTGGAGAAATGGGCTCAATGACAGCGAAGCTCTGCGGTAATTCGGATTCTGTCTCCTCTTTATTGCAAATCAACAGTTTTCACCTTTCTTCATATCTCCATGCTGGTGGATTGCTCAGCAATTCATGGTGACTTCCTTGTATTTTAAAACCTTTGGAGCAGGTACTGTCGTTTATTGTGTCTTTATTGGTGTAGCACCTCAAACAATTGGTTGCTCTCAAAACTAGCGCACCCTCCTCTACCAGTTGTTTCCACACTGTAAATTCAGCAGTAAATTAGAAGGAGGAAAGTGTTGCAGCATGACCTCTCTTTCATTTGACTGATCCTAAAAGAACTGGAAATTAAAGTTCAAGCTGTAAAACATGAACATTTAGTACAGATTTAAAAGTCTGTTCAGGATCTTCTGAAGTCCACTGGGACTTCATTGCAAAATGCAGTTACTAAATTCAATCACAGCCCCGACAGCATTTTCTTTTATGCGCGTCACTGGACAAACGACAATGTATATACAACATTGAAAATATTTTCTGGGAAGATTTCCTCCGGGCTTCCTAAATTTCTGACCTTTGCTGCTCTCTGTAAATAGCTTTTGCACATGGCTGGGCCGGCGACATCAGTTGTGCGAAACCCTTTCCAGTCAGCTGAAGCCGCAGGAAGAGCAGAGCGGGGACTGCCTGTTTGGGAGTATATCCTGATGTTGGGAGCTTTGTAACTCATCTCAACAGTCATGGAAGTTTTGTATAAGAACAAAGGAAAAACTTGTTAGTCTTCAGCCCACTTTTTCCTTTCCTTTCCTTTCCTGCTCCCTCCGAGGTGCTGCCCGTAGCGTGCCAGGCACCCTTAGGTAAGCCTCTTAGCACTGGCCTGTAAATCCAGTGTTGGGTGATGTGGGGTCATCGTGTCACGCTCTGGATCCAGGGAGAGTTCCAGTTCACCCCTGCAAAATGGGAAGCCTTCTGCCAGAGAGCACCACGGGCTGGAGCATGGTTCTGCATGGCTTTATCATTTAAGGATAGTGAGCACCAGAGAAAGTACTTTGTGAATTGTCTAAAATATGACAGATAAGAATAGTGTGTTTGCCTCCTTTCCTTTCCTTTCCTTTCCTTTCCTTTCCTTTCCTTTCCTTTCCTTTCCTTTCCTTTCCTTTCCTTTCCTTTCCTTTCCTTTNTTTTTTGACCTCTGTATTTAATCTGGTCACAATTTCCCAGCCTTGGAGAATTTTCTAGGATTTCTGAGCCTCCAGGAGCACAAGCAGAGCAGTACCATGTGTGGCATGTTTCACACAGGGGAATTCAGGACACTTAATAATTGAGTCATACTTTATTTGCCTAAACCTTTCAAATTGATTGTCTCTGCTTAAATCTCCTCAATGACCTTTGCAAAAGAGAGAATGTTCTTAGGTCATTTGCTAATGAAAAAGGGACATACTTGTTCAACAAAAGATCTAATGTAAAGAAAGGCAAGTAGAAGCTGACAAGTCTAAGTCAACAAAGGTTAACGAAGTTAATTCAGTTAACAAACCAAGGTACTAATTGGCAGAAGAATTACACAAACATTGTCATGATATGAAGTCCTTCTCCAGCTCTGACTGTAGACTCATGCTAAACTGGTCCCAGAAGGATCAAGTCTCTTGTCTTTATTGCAAGTAATATTAAATAATCCCTATTCCTCAACAAACAAGTGATCAGATAGTTACCAGGAAAGCCAGGGAAGGGGCAGTGGCGTTGCTCAGCTCTCTTCCTTGTTTTGCATTCCTTGTTTACTGCTCCCTCCGCATCAGTTACGAAAAAGGAACTGGAAGTGGAAGAGTGGTGTTTGGTGTAGGAATTAGAGAGGTAACTGTGTTCCGTGTAATGCCACCTTTGAAATATTGCAGTTCTGCATGGCTCCTGCAGAAAGCCAGACACAGGTTTGACAATTTTGAACACAACGAGCGTTTTATCAGAAGTTACAATTAAACATTTTACACACATCCTGCCTGCAGGCTGCTGCCCACAAAAAGGGGTGTAGTCGGGCACTAAAGAGACAGTTTACATATCTCAGGTGGATGAGTAGCTTTCGGAATTTATTTGACTTCTTTTGGCTTTCAGGTACTTAAGGAATGAAGCCGTGTTTTAAGTGTAAGAATCTATGTTTTCCTTTCTTTGTGGAAGTAACCAAAACATTTGTCAGATGGTTGACAATGAAGTTTTGAAAGTGCATCACAAATGTGCATGCCCTTCAATATGAGAATAAAATAAATTTTGTCTAAAATCAATACGACGTTGTTCAGTATCTTTACTACAACTTTCTACATACGAAGGAATTAGGATATCTTCATTTCTTCAAGTCCTTGTCCTCCTTCACTCCTTGCACCTCAGCGGCACTGAATGAAGTTGAACTGTTGTCCTTCTTGGACATGGATTGCATTCATTTTTAGCTCTCTCTTTCCAGGCATGGGTGAGAGTGCATGTATTTTATACTGAAACAAGATGTTATTTTTTTATCATCTCATTTGTATAAATATGTGTCTGTTCACGTTTTGCTGTAATTCTTGCTTTGTGAGATATTGATGCTGTAGCAGACTGGTCTGTGAAAAATGTAATTGCATTTTAAAAATACTTTCATTAGAATCAGCTTAATTAGAACATCTTGGTAAATGGTGCTTTGCCCCACTGAAGCATATTTCTCCAGAAAAGATTGTGGTAATTTACTATTAGTGTCATTAGTACGCCAAGTACTGTAGAGCATGCAAAACGTACGGGCCTTCAGTGACACTACGTCTGGAATGGGTTTCAAATACTTTGGTTCACAGATCTCAGACATACTGTCACAACCCATTACTTAAACCACCATTGTGTCACTTCAAAATGATGTTTTCCCCGGTTTGAGCCTTGTGATGTTGGCAGTCAACAGGGGATTATTTTTAAACGATGTTTGAAGTGGCCTGAGGAGCCAAACCAGCGCTGGAAAGGAGAATGACAAGGGAACCCTGCGTGCGAGACTTCAACCTGTGTGGATGCGTGTGTGTCTAATCATTTTCAGGCTCCACTGCTAAATAGAAATATCATCCCCAAAGAGGCAGAAATTCCTGCCATTAAATATCAGACTACATTTGTAAGAAATACAGCCGCTAAGCAGATTTCACAGTTAAGCATATTTTACTTGCTTGGAGTGTAATTGATTATGTTATAGGTCAGTGAAAACCACTCCTGAGAAGCCTTATTCCAAAGGAAACACTTTTTTCATAGAACAGCTATGAATATTCAGGTAGTGAATAATGATTTGAGCATTCGTTTCCATGCATTGATGTTGTCATGCGCAATGTGGTCACTGTTGCTGGAGTTTCTCTGCATTGTGTTTCCAGGTGACTTTCATCAAAGGGTCTGGCCTACTGGAACGGAAGGAGATTCTGGGTTTATTATCTAATCATATATCATTATTATCACTAATATTATTATTAGTGATAACTAATCCAGCTTCATGGATCACAACTTTTCCTAAATAAATGCTTTGTTATTATTTTTATCAGGGCCAGCCAGGACTCCTTGGATCACAGGGGTTCACTGGACCACCAGGACTGATGGGGATCCCAGGAGTGCAAGGTCCCAAAGGTCACAAAGGTGAAAGAGGATCTCCAGGAATAAGTGGACCCAAAGGAGAAGTGGTAACTTTTGAATATCAGATGTTTTAGCTAATGAGCAACATACCGGGCAGAACATCGTTTTAATTGTGCTATTTCACTCTAGGGGCAAAGAGGAGTCACTGGATTCCCCGGGGCAGATGGCATTCCTGTAAGTAGCCGGTTACCTCATCTTTAAGAAATCACCAACTGCAAATATTGCAGGCTAACTTAAAGCCTTTGTACTTTAATTAAAATCTCTGGGCTAAATTCTGCATCAGCCACGTACACACTTTTAAGCTAAGGGTATTTGTGGAAGTATGTGGAACGGCAGATACAGAAGAGAGCAGAATCTGTGCTCCTTCTCATTCCCTCAGATAATTAAGGTCCATTTGCTTTATCCTATGGAGAACTCCCTTTGTAAAGGGGCCAGGAAAGGACGGAAATTTCTTCTGTCCCTGTAGGTTACCCAGCTAAGTATGTTCCTTTGTAGGAAAGAGCTATTTCACATCTCTTAAGCTTGTGAGCGAAGGACAACAGTGGGTCATTCCTTAATGATCTCGCAAGTTGCAAAGCACATAGAAAGACCAGTGATTTGTAAGAGTACTAACCATTGTTATTTGCTTTATAGCTCATGTGGCCTGCTTGAGATAGTCTTAAAAAACTTACTGAACACTAAACAGTGTCAAATTTTGAACAAATTGACCAGGTCCGTGAAACTGAAACATTCAAAGAGGAAAACCGGGTGAAGTTCACAGCACAGTATTTTCCCAGCTTACACTTTTTTACATCTTGTGTCATAAAATAACAAAGAAATCTGAGTCACTGGAATCCCTGGACAGAGTTCCCAGGCTTGGGTTTCCTTTGTAGTGCTCCCTGACACCGGGGCCCCAGTTTGCAGCCCACGCATCCACATCCACTCTGCTTTCACCCTTTTTTTGTTTCCAGAAGAGCTCCCTATCGAGTTTCAGGGCTTTCTCTCTCACAATCTTCCTCCTCTCCCTCTTTCTCACTCTTAAAAGCAAAAGGAAAAGACCTCCTTTCCCATTCCTATTAACACTCCTGAAGCCAAGGATCTTGTTCATCTCACCACGTCACACTGAGTTTCTTCTAAGCACTCTAACATCCTGGGAAGGAGAGTAAATTGCTTCCCTCTGAAGCTCTGTGTCGCGATAGCTGGACCGCTTCTCTTGCCCGAGCAAGTTTTCTGTTTTATCCCTGCCTTCCTGACCTCTGCACATTGCATTGTGAGGAATAAATACCTTCAGACAGCACTTGAACCTGCGTGCTCTTTGTGTCCTGTCCTCAAGCTCCTTTGCCCTTCCCACTCGCTTACATTCTCCAACCAGTTTTCTCAGGCCGAGACTTAACACTGACCATCGGAAGGCAGATGGATGGGCATACATAGGAACTGTAATGGCACGGTGCTGGGATGTGGGGCTGAAGCCCAAGAGAGGATGGCAGCAAGCCTGAATCTCTTCTGGGGGGGACAAACGTCAGTGCTTGATGGAGCTAGGTAGGGATGTGGGCAGATTTCTTTTTCTTCTAAGCAAGGGAGCAGAAGCAAAGAGAAAACTTTTGCTCTTATTAGATAGAGGGAAAAAGGAGAAATGTTTTAGTTTCTCGTTTTTCTGACTGAGTCCCCTGGAAGAAAGAGCTGCTCAAGGGCAGATTTGCTTCTCATCAGCTTCAGTGCAAACCAGAAGCGACAGCAATTAAGGTGAATGTAGGCACAGCAATGGAAATCCAGTTTGAGAGGGGAGTCACTTTTCAGAAGCTCCATGTGGAGGTTCTGCAGTGCCCCCGGCTCCCTTGCTTTGAGCCCTGCTGTTTTCTTCCATGCTTACAGCCTCATCACGACACTCAACCTAGCTCCAAAAGCATCTCTGACATTTTTTCCTGGCTTGGAAGCTGTTCAAAGCCAGCAAGGAACCTTTCTTCCCACTCTTGCAGTGTGAAGCACTGGAATGCTTAACAATCCCAGTTCTTGGTGGCTCCCTGCACAGCAGCCTCATCTGGCTTAGTTTTCTGCTTAACAGAGCCTGCATTGAACATAGCTTTCCTACCCTTTCTGAAAGGTCCCTCACTACTCATTTTTTCACGCTGTCTGGGGCATCTGGTTCAAGCTGCAGCTATATTAAAAAAAGGCACTGTCTGTTTCTGTCTTTGAAAATCATAGTTTCCCATGGATCCAAGCCTTGGGCTTAATGTGAGAATGTCTAAATACTGTGTGACTACAGGAAAAGGAAAACTAGAAACAGATGGATAGATAAACACTTTTTTTTTTTTCCTCTTCGCAGGGTCATCCAGGGCAGCCAGGATCAAGGGGGAAACCGGGTCACGATGGCTGTAACGGGACAGTAGGTGACCCAGGTGACCCGGGAAGTCCCGGATTCTCTGGTTTCCCTGGTACCATTGTAAGTAGCTGGCAGTGAGTGAGTACCTGAAGCTAAGATCATTGGTGAAGCGAGTTCCATTCACGCGTGTGTTGGAAGTGAATGGGACATCTCTTAACGGAGCTCCCTTTTGGCCTAGCAGAGTATCCATGCGGACTTTCCGTGGACACACTGCACTGCGCTTAGTTATTAAATTGCAGCCAGGGCTGGGCGCTCTGCCCAGAGCTATACCTGTCCCTCACGTAGGTCTTGTGGGGAGATTACTTCAGGAAAACCTGTACAGCTTTATCCAACAGCGATAAAAGAATATTAAACTCCCAATTCCTGATGAAAGTAACCTTTTCTTTCTCTGCCCTGTGGCCAAAGTATTGGCTTTCCGTGGCGCGATAGGTAGGATTGTGCTGAGGTGAGCAGTGGGGCTCCTGGATTTACCGGGGCACGTATCAGCCCTGGGGAGCTGCAGCTGCTGCTCTAGCTCAGAGGTGCAACCCCGTAATACCACTCACAGATTGGAAATTCTTTACTTACTATGAGGATTTACACTTTGTTTTTAAACCGTGGCTTTCCAAAGCTAGGCATAATCTCTGCCTCTAAACAGCGCTGTGTATATACCGCTGTCTTGAAAACCCCACCAAATATTTTTCATTATTCTTAGCTGTGCATGTGTTAACATATATGATATGGAAGCTTACTTCTTGGTTGTTGTCTTGGTCACCTCCAGGGAGTCCAGGGGCCAAAGGGCCAGAAGGGGGAGCCCTACATACTGCCACCGGACATCGCAAGCCGATACAGGGTACGTCTGTGAGTTGTTCATGCTCAGTAGTACTGTTTTACAAGCAGATGATGGAGAATTACTCTTTTCTTACACTCTGACGGACACATCCCAAGAGGCCTACTTGGATTCTGCATAGGCTTTGCAAGGCAGCTTCTGCTTTCGCTGGTTACAGCAAAGTCTATCTGATATCCAGGGAAAAAAATCTCTCCATTCAGTTATTTGCAAGGAATTCCAGCCTACAGGTGGATTGCAGAGGCACTGGAGATGTTGCAGTTCAAGTATTACCCTCTTTATTCAATGACTGCCTTTGCGTCCTGCATGGCAAAATCATTCCTTTGTCATATTTTTGTCCATTGAGTGATTCTATTTAATATTAGCATCCTTTCTGTATAATTTTCATGCAGGAGTTTGGTTGACTTGGGGTAAAATATGCTTCAATATATTATTTAGTTATTTAGTAAACCCCAAGTATTCCTATGGGTGCTTTTACTGTATATAATCCTTACAACGTGTTTTGTAATTGCTTCTAGCTTTTTCTCATATATATAGTCTTGCATAATTTGAAGGTATCAGATAAAGATAAGGGGTTACATAAGCTGTCAGAGTACAGATTGTGACAGATTTATGTACAAAGCTACATCTGAGCTGTACTCAGCACAGAAGGGACCTGCTGACATCATTTATGTATATTTTGTGCCAGTGATGAGTGCCAAAATAGGTTTCTTTGCTGAGATTTATCTAAGTTGCCTGTATTTTTTAATAGAATCTTATTTTCCTTTCAGAAACTCTTTAAATCTGCACTTGTTTAATCAGGAATGGTTATCTAATGATTAAGAATTGCTCAAGTATATTGTGACCAAGGATGGATACTGACACCTGTATACATTTCAGAAAGTACTTGGTTCCACAAATTATTCTGTTAACTAAACTCAAATTAAGTAGATAGTTAGGATGCTACTCAAAATGATTGGAGGTGTCTGGACTGAATACCACATTATTTATGGGTATTGGAAGGTCTTTGCACTAGAACATTTTTGGATCCAATTTCAAAAAACATTTCAACATGTACTGTGGTTAAAATATGTGGTCACTGAAGACAGTATGTTCCAAATGCTTTTAGTGACTCAGAAGAGAATCAAAATGATTCGGTAATTCCCATGCAACTCATGAAAAATGAGCTTGTACATTTCAACTAAGGTTATAGCCCTAATTAAGCCACTGGTTAGATAGGATTTTTCAAAAATGAATTAAACGTGGTCTGTTGTCCGTTTCAGCCTTGTAGTTTGGATTCCTAATTTCCCTAGCCAACTTTGTACCCTCCTACTGTATTTCCTGCAACTATACTGTATGTAGTAAGTACAAAATCTATGTAGCCTACGTTCGGTTATCTCAACAATATTGAATGTTTCTGTACGTAAGGGTTTGCGTAGCATTGTACTCTATGATTAGTTTTTGGAATAAGAAGAAAATTAATGAGCGAGAAAAAAATTGTATTCAATTTTGTATATAGTATTTATTGCATTTTTTGCTTCTTTGGGTTTTTTAGGGGGAACCTGGGGATCCAGGGTTCAATGGATTTCCGGTAAGTAGTATTACACCAAACGTGATAAAGTGTTGATAGTAACTGATATCAGAGCAATTAACTGATGGTTGGGGTGTTTTTTCATTTAAAGGGACCTCCAGGTACGCTGGGTGTTCAAGGACCTGTTGGTCCAAGAGGAGAGCGAGGAAGACCAGTAAGTATGTTTTAAATATGTTCTGTAGGTAATTAACCTAACAGTAGAATCATCTCAGCAACTTCCATTATGTTGGATTGTGACTTAGCAAATGGATAGAAAAAACAGGTCAGAAAGAGCAAGTAGGTGTTCTTGGATGCGAAACTTTCTAAAGAGCACCAGAAGACACTGATTCTACAAGGATGAATATTGCAAAAAGGGATATAGTTGCTTTCACCCTGTATTTCCAGAGGGTTTTGATTTATATTGTATTTCTTTAACCTCCTTTTAAGAGTCATGTTTGTAAAGGTAATTGAATGCAGTCCAGTCTACATCCCCCTACACTGAGTTATCAAATATATCAGGTCCTAAATGTTAACTTTTCTGCTCATAAAGGATATGTATGTTAGTTCTCCACACTTCCCACAGGAGAATGAATAAATAATGTTCTGCATTAGTATTTAGAATTTATTTTTAAACTGTTTTTCAGTCATTTTTTCCAAAATCAACATTAACAGCATTGACGTTGACAACTGTTGCTGGATAGTTCTTTGGGAAGATCGTGTTCTCTTCAGATACTGTTTTCTATACTTCTTCTTACCACGGTTAATGGTTTTGTGGGTGAGAAGCAGATGTTCAAATTAAATTTTTTTCAATTTTTTTAGGCTTGTTTTATTTTCCTGTAAGACAACTTCATAGAATTTGCTTTTTTTGTTTGGTTTTTTGATTGGTTTGTTGAAATTCACTTCAGACCTGGTTTACATCACTGATTTGGGGAAGAAAAAAAGGATAATTCAGTGCTTCTTACACACAGCCTCCACAGCTGTTTGCAGGGACACCTTCCCTTCTCTGCCCTGCCCCCCCACCCCCCGAAAAAAAAAAAATAAAAAAAATTTCTAGGACTATATCCACAGCATACTAAGCCTTTCCAAAGTTAATTTTCTGCAGTGCCAGTTTTATCTTCTGGAGTAAGCTGCACCTTGTCTTTCTCCTCTGGTGCTCCTGAAGGGAAATCTCCTCAGTCCTTTACTTCCTCTTTCTCTAGAGTGAACCCATGAAGCTTGTGAGCTTCACAGAGCAGCCCAATCTGCAATGACTCTTATTCCCAGTGCACTGTCTGGATGAGCCGTATGAATATGCTACGAACCGTCTATTTTATGAGCCCCATGACTGCATCCCTCTGGTTGCCATCTTGGGAACATCTCTTTTGAACACCTGGAGTAGGTGGATCGCCAGCATCTCCAGCTCATAACAAAATATATCCAACTCCATTTACCATTTCTAAAGCAGTGGCTCATCCGTGAGAGGGACCTGGGAGCATTTCCCAGGTTTGAGCTTGTATCATTCCTCTTCCCTAAATCCTAGATCCCACATGAAGGCAAGCGTGGCTCCTCCAAGTCCCTGCAGGGCGTCCAGGCAGCCGGATGCCCTGCACAGTGCATCTGCTGAGTAGATTAGGCAACAGCTCACAGACTACTTGGCTAACCAAAACTGATTCAAAAGGGTCGTGGCGCTTTTTTTCAGAAGTTGTCAATTGATTATGCACATAAAGATACATAGCAAGGCAGAGGTTTGGGTCCCACCTGGATGTTATCTTTTCCGTGCAAGTTGGGCTTGATTTTGCATAACCCAGTTACATCCCCTTTGAGGCTTAGTAGGTGGATGGTTCAATCTGCAGCTCGCTCTCTTTCCTATGCCTCTTACTCTTCATCTTCCTCTCGGAACAGCTCATGCCTCTTATTCACCCCACCTTTCCCGCATTTGACGGAGTTTTTAATGAGGGCTCCCTTTGGAGCCTAGTAACCACCCCAGCTGACTGAAGCAAGGCAGGTTGTCTCTCTAAGAGAGACAGAAGTAGGAATGCCAAAGAATATGCTACCTTCTAAATACATACTTCGGTTTCAGATATAAAGTAACCGACCTCCTGCACACATTGATTAGAAAGCAACAAGTAACTTGCTCTCCCCTCTTGTGTTTCCCCAGGGACCACCAGGGCCCCCAGGACCACAAGGACCACAAGTAAGTCTTTGTGTCAGAGTTTTCATGTTGATTTTGTGTCGCTGAGGTTTATCCAAGACCCACTTGAAGCCAGTAAAATAAAGAACCACAGGCTGCACCAAAGGCTGGGTAGCACAAGACCTTCTGTGTTGGCTGCATACCTCAAGAAGTTAATCTTACACTGGGATCGCCTGCCCTGAAAAGATTAAACCAGTTCTAGAGCCAGATTTAATTTGCTGCTGTAGTCACAGTAGTTTCCCATGAACACAGAATCCTTGCAGTCTTTACAAGATTCAATTATATCTCAGTGGAAAAAATATACGAGCTCATTGTTCCAGCCCACTTAGGTATTTTCATTTAACATTCAGTTCTATTAAAAAAAACTTACAAAAAAAATGGTTGATCTTTTCACAACATTACTCAGTGAATGACTCAAAATCTGTTGTAAGAAGCACTGATAGCATGAGATTTTAATTAGAGCTGTCTTTCTGAATGTTTAGGTCTATAAAAATACTTTCGAATCTATAAAAATACTTCAAGGTTAACCTAGACTATTATTTGATTGCAGTTCTTCAGCGGTGTCCTACAGACTTGTAAGCCTAAAAAGGCCCTTAAGCATGTTTGAATTTGAATTTTACAGAAGAAAAACAAGTCGTACACTTAGTAAATCTTGACCTATTATTTTTGCAGGGCAACAGGGGCCTTGGCTTCTATGGAGAAAAAGGCGAACAGGTAAAGGAGAACTAATGAATTAGTATCACTACTAAAGGACAGGTTGATGTTATTTGCTATTCATAAAGGAACCTATTTTAAATACTGTCTTAATTTGCAGCTGTATTATATAATAATAAGAGAAAATCAAACAAGTATAGCTTTGAAAGTAACAATAATCTCCATAAGGAATGTCATAGCTGAACTAACTTGTACATGTCTAGGTCTAGCTGTGACCTCCTTTACACCAACACGGAGGAAACACTTCTGAAATGTGTAGAGACAGACCACTTTATATAATAAAGCAATAATCTTTACCGTCATTCTGGAAACATACAGGGCAAGAGCAAGTATTGCTGTATGTTAATCCCAGCACAAAATAAATTTACCTTGCCATCAGTCTGTTGAGAGGTTTGGAACTGTACTCCTAGGAGGGGCAAATCTGCGTTGCTCCTTTTGTTGCAGTTTGTTAGACCCTATGCTGATCAACAGCTTGAAAAGGTATTAAAACTGTTAGTAAATGTACCCTTATGCTTTTCCTGCAGGGCCCCCCAGGTCCTCCAGGTCCACCTGGGCTTCCTACAAGAGAGCTGATGGGTGTCCCTTCTGACAAACACAAGGTAACTACAGGGTATTTTGCCAAAATACACAAGGAACCAAGAGCTCTGCAGTACCAAAACTAAAATATTGTACAAATGTGCTTTTTACATATAGCACTTAGAAGACTTCAGTATATCAAAAGAGAAATCTGCTACTTTATCGTAGCTTGGGTCATGAAATATTTATTGAAACTACGGTGGCTAAAGTCATTCAGAAAGCACTTCTCACAGAGTAGAGGTGCCTTAGGCAAACTTGTTCTTTTTGTTTAAGTATGCAACTACTGGCCATCGCTCACATCTTCTCATTTTACAAGCAGAATTACTTGCTGAGAAATCATTCAATATCTTATTTTTCATAATAGTGAGTAAAGTTTTCTTCCTGTGAAAGAAGCACATCTTCAGGGAAGCTGTCTGAATTCCTGTGTTTGTTCATATAACTTATCTATATGGTGCAGATATTTGTATACTTACAATTAAGGCTTGCTAATACATATTGGAGAAATTCTCAACAGCAAGATGAATTTTATTCTCATCTCTTGCTTCTTGCTGGGAGCAGAGGTACTCGTACCCTGTATGTGTATATTCTGTATCAGACAACAAGCTCCAGACTGTAGTTTTTCATCCCAAATTCAAAGTTAGAAAGTTCACGTGGCTTATGCAATTTCCGCAGTAAGATAAGTAAATTGGCATAGTACTGAAAGATCTAAAAATGCCTTTGACAGTCTGAAGTCTGCATTGAGTAGTGTACATGTTGGGATTTCCATGACTAAGCAGAGATGTCTGCATATGAGCTGCTTATCTGGAGAGCTTCTGTATTCAGTGGAGATTTTGTCACATAGTGAGTGGACTCTAGGCTATGATTTGTCTCATCCTAACAGGAACTCTTCAGTTTTGATCAGACCATTCATAGATAATCAGTAGGTAAAGACAGAAGAATGGGCATTTATTTATAGACATTGCTCAGGCACTCACTGCCCAGACACCTCACAAACAAGCCTGGAAACAAACCAAGGTGTTCACATTCCTAGAAGCATTTTGAGAAAAATCATCAAATATTTTTAAAAGGGCAGCTTTAAAAACTTCTTATGAAAACTTGCATTTCATACGACAAGCGTAGGAATAAAGAACAGCACAAGAGTGGTGTTTTTTCTCTCGATAAACATTTGTCACTTTGTGTTGTGGAAAAGTTACTGAAATGTAAATGGGAATGTCTAACATATCTAAATACCTTTTCTTTCTTGTTAGGGTGAAAGAGGAGATCCTGGACAAAAAGGGGAAGCTGGATTTCCAGTAAGTCAAGTGGAGAAGAGCAAAGACAAATAATAATATTGGAGTTAATATTGGTGCATTCTTCATTGAAATGGTGCAATATAGATACGGAGTAACATAAGCAGAGACACCAGTTCTGATGCTTTAATAAAACTGAACAACATGACGTGTAATAAATCCACAGTGAAATCAGTTGTTCTCTTACTGGTTTACCGAGATGAGATTTTCCCCCACAGATTTTTAATTTTAACTTTAACTAGTAATAAATCTTTTTACTGCTGCCGATCTGCTGATCTATGTTTAAAAATTCCACTAAATTTCATTAGATAAGTATAAATGGAAATTTTCTCAATCCTTTTCAGTCTGCTCTCCAGCACATACAGACTTTTGGTCTCATTGGTCATTAAGTCTGTTGAGTAAGTGGACAGTAATTCCATGGTGTTGCTGCGTCATTTAGAGCTGTCAACCAGGCTTGACTGAATGTGGTTTAGTTAACTCCCAGGCAACCTCTAGACTGCCTAAATAGCTTTGCTGTTGAGTGGTTCCTTTTTACTTCCCAGAGTGGTTTAAAATACAGTCTTTACAAATTAGGGATGCCTAACTGAGCATTTTGCAGAGCTTTATTTTCTCAGATGGTCTGGTCAGCTTCTCTGTAACGTTATGGGAGAAGGTTGCGGTGTGAGCCCTGATGCCTTCCATGTGCTGTTGCTAGCCAGTTCTTCAGCTCTTGGTCAGATTTTACACATGTAGAAGTTTTTGACTACATTAGGAAAACCGTAGATTTTATGCTGATGTAGCAAAAGGGGCTATGCATTTCTCTTTTTTTTTTTTTTTTTTGATAGTAGGATGGAGAGTGACATGCCTGTGTTTGCCAAATAGCTCTCTGAAGATACAGTTTGGGCATAAGCTGGGTTGCTTAATTGGTTGTATAGCTGAATAATTGCTTTGGCTTTTCTTCCAAGTTGCAGCCACAAAAGAAATAAAGGAGGAGGAGATGATACAAGGGGAACCCCGTCCTCTCCCCGATGGCCTAATCCTGCTATTGTAATGAAGCAAGCATGTTACACTTAATTTTAAGGACAACAGTTCTTTAACACGTGGCTATTATTAGATCCTCCATGTGTTACAATGTTTTCTTCCTGTTTAGCTTCCATAAAACAGCGTCACAATTTTTTTGCACATAATGAAGAAATATGTTGAACTAACTTATAATATGTTTCCTAGGGCATACTTCACTACGCTCCTGAAAAAGGTGAAGAAGGGGTAATAGGCTTCCCAGGACAAAGGGTGAGTCACTCATAAGGTAAAATTCACCCAGCTAAATGTGCAAATCCAAGCTGAGAGTTTGCCTTCAGGAACAAAACAGAGATTAAAAAACTGTAGAAATGATAGTCCTTCAGCCTACTGGGTTGTGTCCAGCTCTGAACTGCCTGATATGGGAAAGTGAAAAGGCCATTTGGAAATGGTAGTAGGAGGAGGACCCCATGGGATTCACAGGTATGCCTTTACCATCCTTGGGAAGCCTTGTGTATCTCTTACCTAAAGCTGTGCTTGCTAACCACAGCTACTGTCCTGGTCCTCAGCACACACTGTATTTCACTGTTCCCATCTTAGCTGTCTTCAGGCCATGGTTAACAAACAGGAGTTTGGCTCCAGTTACTTGTTACCCCAGGAAAAAAGCTAATTTAAATACTGTGGCCTTGTAGCGTCTATGGATGCTGTTTTGGGGGCAGTGTTTCTGAAGTGCTTAAAAAGAGTGAGAACAGTACTCAACATACATTAAAAAAAATATATCTCAGACATCTTTAAAATCTTCATGGTCAATTTACAATGTATTGATTAAGAGATAGAAATCAAATACCAGATTAGATTTCAGACATGTTCTGTTTGCACCATACAGGAATCTCCTTGAAAAAGTGTCTGAACTCACACTGTTAGTGTTAGAGTTTCAAGCTGTCAGATTTGTTTTATCTAAGAAATAATAATGGTTCTTAACCATCAGGATGTTAGGATGTCACTTTATTTTGCTAATTTTATTGTGCCTCCATAGGGACTGCCTGGCATCAATGGTTTTCCAGGACTCAGTGGAGAAAGAGTGAGTACTTCATACAAGACTGTTGTTTCTAAGACATATGTAGACAATCTGAAAAGTAAACTGTAGAGGACAAATTCTGCCTGTAATTATACCAGCTGTAGTCTAACAAATATCATCTGGATTCGTCCATCATTGTAATTTTGGGTCAGTTAGTTTTCTCATCAGTGAAGAAAAAAAAAAAAAGCCCTAGAATTAAAGTCTGTTTTCCTTAAAGCGTGAGCATGTAAGAGCACTACGAGGAGGTGTCATTTTCCTTGTTCCCATTACTGCAACCATAATTTCTGTAATTTTCTTCATACATGCAGAAACTTACTTTTTTGAATAGCTTTCTGCAGATGTGATTGAGATGTATGGTTATCTTGAATATCACAAAAGAAGAAGAGAAGGAAACTGATAAATATACCAGTTAAATCTCTGTCCCCATGGAAACACACCCAAATATTTAAAATAGCGTTCTGTCAGACAGAGAAGAGCTCATACTTTCAGTTTGTACTCAGAAAAGTCTTCTTCAGTCAGCATTAGAAATCACTTCCATGAGGTATTCAGATAGCTGTGGGATGCATCACTTTTCCATGCTTGTCCATTCTTCTTACTTGTTTAAGGATTTCTTCTGCCAGCAAGGCATAACAACAATAACATGAAACACATGGGACATGAAAGTACATGAAATATGAAAAAGAACATTTGCACAGCTGTTCAGTCCGATCCCGAAACCTGGTGGTGTGGAAGGGAATATGCCGTCAGTAATATGTACATTGAGAGGCTGATGCAAAACCCAGTAAAGCCCGCTGGTTGCCCTTAACATACATCGGTTCATGCTGCAGTCCTAAATGGTCAGTGGCTTCCTTTACTGAGAGTGAATCTTGGCAACAATTTTAGTGTAAGGTACATTGATTTGGGTGGAAAATCATTGTATGACAAGTCTATGAGAGGGGACATCCTCCTTTTTGTTGATTTTTTGAGCGATCTGATTCTTAAGAAAGAAAGGAGGATGGTTGAGTCCTGCCTGCACAGGGATGAAGTCCCAGTTAATTAGGAGGCTGCTGGTTTCACTTTTAGACCATCAGCTCCACCTAGTGTAGAGAGATTTTACACTTCATACTCAAGAGGCTCCTTTTCTGATGGTGTGATATACAGTTGCCATTCTGGAAAGGTCTCTGAAGCGTGCGGTCCAGTTTGTGGTATCTTGCTGGGAGCTGTGATGTTTGTAGTGCTTCAAAACCGCCTAAGTGACTTACAGAGCTGGTTATTAACATTCAAGTTGAGCTGTAGCCACATGAAACTCAGGAGATGCTGAATTTTAAAAAAGCTGGCTAATGATCTAAACTAGTGTGAATTATACAAATCTACTGGTTTCAGTGAAACTGTCTTAATTGATATTGGTTGATGATCTGGCTACTCTTTTCTGCTAAAAGCTCACCTTTTTAACACTGGTCTTTTTCCAGTGTACATATGAACATTTTCTGTAGAGAACAAGTTGACAAAGAGCTGAGTAACGCACACGGAAGAGATCATCTCTTCCATATCAGCATCTCTGAAATCCACACTTTTCTCTGTGCACCCACAGGAGCTGTAATACGTGGTAGGATGTACCATGTTTTACCACCCGTGTTTTAGTCCACGAGCTTTGGATTTCAAACGTTTCAAAAGAACAAAGTGGGCAGGACCTTAAATATTGTAACATTTGCTGGGGTAGGGATGGAAAATTTTCTGTGGGGTATAGTATGCCCGGGGGTGGGAGAGGTGGATGAAGGTGCTTCAGGGCTGGTTCTGGTGGACAGTCGGCTGAACGTGAGCCAGCAGTGTGCCCAGGTAGCCAAGAAGGCCAATGGCATCTTGGCCTGTATCAGGAATAGCGTGGCCAGCAGGAGCAGGGAAGTGACTGTGCCCCTGTACTCAGCACTGGTGAGGCCGCAGCTCGAGTGCTGTGTTCAGTTTTGGGCACCGCAGTATCGGAGAGACATTGAGGTGCTGGAGCGTGTCCAGAGAAGGGCAACGAAGCTGGTGAGGGGTCTGGAGAACAGGTCTTATGAGGAGCGGCTGAGGGAACTGGGATTGTTTAGCCTGGAGAAGAGAAGGTTGAGGGGAGACCTTATCACTCTCTACAACTACCTGAAAAGAGGTTATAGCGACGTGGGGGTCAATCTCTTCTCCCAAGTAACAAGTGATAGGACAAGAGAAAACGGCCTCAAGTTATGCCAGGGGAGGTTTAGATTGGATATTAGGGAAAACTTCTTCACAGAAAGGGTTGTGAAGCACTGGAACAGGCTGCCCAGGGAGGAGGTGGAATCACCATCCCTGGAGGAATTTAAAAGACAGATAGACATGGTGCTGAGGGACATGGCTTAGTGGTGGTTTTGGCAGTGTTAGGTTGATGATTGGACTAGATGATCTTAAAGGTCCCTTCCAACCTAAGTGATTTTGTGATTCTGTGATTCTGAGTTCTCCTCATTCAGCCGGGGAACCCTTCTTTGGCCAAACAGGCTCCAGCCGCCTAGAAAACAGCAAAAAGGACCTGTGCACTTCAGTGCTACTTCGCTGCTCGCTGTTTGCGAATGTGAAAATAAGTGCACCTGTAATGACTCAGACTCATTTAGTCTTCTTGCAGCAGGTTGGTGTGTTCTGGCTGCCCGGCCCCCGTGTCTCAGGGTCAGCCGGCACGGTGGGGATCCCCTTTCTCCTCCCCCATCCTGCAGCCTCCGTGGGACGGTGTGAGTGTAGGTGCTCCTTCCATCGGCACCTCTGCCAGGGGCAACAGAGCCTGTGCCACAGCAGGTCCCTCCGGCCTTTGACGGGAGTTAGGCTTGGTCCAAGAGATGGAACATCAAAACATGAGTAAACTTAATGGTATTACCCAAATTACTACAGCCCAGGGAGACAAACCGCTCCACTCTGTTGCATAGCTTTCACACTAACATCAGAGGAAGCCAGCTGCTACAGGCCAAATAACTTTATTCTTGCTGATAAAGGAAATGTCAATCATTTTTATGTGTATTACAGGGTTTTCCAGGATTTGATGGTCCACCAGGTGGCTATGGTCCTAGGGGAAGCAAGGTACTGTTTTACTTTCATTTGCTAGAATCAATAAACCAGATGTCATTTTTCTTTCTTTTCTGGCATGTAATAACAATTGTGTTTGTTGTCATTGTAGAACAGGTTATGTGGTTTGTTAACTTGAAATCCCTTAAGATTTCTTAAAAGTCACGTCAGTGCTTTTGAAAATTTGTTTCTTTGTGTTTCATGGGCATACTGTTCCATTTTAAAAGAAATTTTCCAGAATAATGTGCTTAGATGTGATACTTCAACTTCTGTTAACAGGGGGAGCCAGGCGAGATGGGTCCTCCAGGACCAGTTTCCTATTTTCCTTCCCGCATCCCAAGGAAAGGTACGTCATCTTTGCTTACATTGCTTATCTCAGCTGCGTTTTACAAGCCTCTACGTAGATCAAAAGCATGAAATTCTGGGAAGACAACTCCTTAAAAAGCTGTGGTTTGCTGAACTGTTCCAGAAGGTATAATTGCCTTCTCAGAGAGTGCCCTAATCACCTTTTTGCAGGCAGGTGGCTTTTCTGCTGCTGAAGCTGGATTGCTATATAAAAGGCATCCATGCATTCCTGTGTCCACAGAGAAGAAACAAGCAAAAAAAGTGTGTGACTTTGTTGTCCAGTGAAAGGAAGAATGGGAGAGTCTGTCTTTTGTGTCCTGTTTCAGAGACGCTGGATAAAGTGCAGCAATGGCAGCACAGCAGAGACCATTCTTATAATCTAATATTTAGAAAGAAAAAAAAAACCTAAAAAGCCTTCAGGAATAGAAGAGGATTTTTTTTTTCCTTTTTTTAAATTGACAAATTTCTTTTGTGGTCTTTTCACTAGGCTTGTAGCGCCCACTCTCAGCTGTCCTGCAGGGAGGGCGGTGGTGGATCTGGCTGGCCAGACTAGAAACACAGAGAAGGTGATATCAGTTTGCCAGGGCCAAAACTGTTCCAGGGAAGGTGCCAGCAAACAGCAAGGATGATCACATGCCATTGCCCCAGCCTGTGTCCTCACACCATTGAGTTTACTAGTCTTGTTGAAAGCCAAAGCCTAACAATGAATGGTTCCCTTCCTCCCAGAGAAAGAGGGCAAGAGGCCCAAAATATTGTTCATGCCAAATACCCTGCCAGGCTTTTAGGAGCAGGAGAAACTGTGTAGAGAGAAGAGGAAGGAGGCAGGGGCCTGGACACACCATACACCCTCTAGTATCATTGACCTTTGAGAAAAGGACAATACTTTCTGCAGGCAATATCTAGGCCTAGGCAGATGCTTTTTGGTACCATGGAGCAGATGTGAGATACGCTCACGTATCACACATCTGTTATAATGGGAACTTCTTATACAGAAAAGAACTGGTCTTCTGTGCTTCCCAAGAGCAATGTACCTCTAGCGGCATATGAGTAAGAGCTCAGACATATTCTCCTTCTCCCTGGGCTTGGTGGCTCCACGCCGTTGCTGTCACAGACCATGCCCACAGACCACGCTCAGCTCCCAGGTCTTTGGGCTTTACAGAAATCTCTCAGGTACATTATCTTTATTCAGACTGAGGCAGCATGAGGTAGCAGGTTTTTGCATTTCTAAAGCTGCCTTTAAGAAACAATTCTAAATTGTAATTGTGAATGTTAGAATTGTAAATATTAATTTGCATTTGTAGAATTTGTAAATTTTGTAAATTGTAGAATTTGTAAATAGAATTGTAGAATTCTAGAATTTGTAAATATTAATTTGTATTTTTAGAATGTATTTGTGGAATTCTAAATATGTAATTGTAAATATTAGAATATTCTGAAGCCCTTGAAGTTCCTAATTTTTACTTTTTAAGAATTGAGCAATCTGCAGTGTATCACAAGTCAGCATTTAGGGGTCACAAATAGCATTACATTAACATTTTTGTGGAACCATAAATGTCTTTCAGGTGCAAGAGGTGATCCAGGCTTTCCAGGTGTTTCTGGACTACAGGGAGAACCAGGAGAGCAGGGAGATCGTGGGCTGCCTGGTCTGCCTGGATTCTCTGATGGTAATATCCCAACAACACATGTTCCAACAGCTTAACTTTATCGCAAGTTTCAACCGATACAGGGCTGGGGGGCAATATATGTGCAGACCGTGGACTATGCAGTGCAGCATGGTAGGTAACGAACTATGGGGGCAAAAACTGAGAGGAGCATTTTGCTTCACCCTCGATGGGCCTCTGGCAACTGGAGTAGAGATGATGACAGAGCCTTGCTTCAGTAGCTGCTATTGATTTGTTCAAGTGAAAAGTGCATTTACCATTTTTGCTCTGTGCTAGATATCTCCATTTTTCCTTGCCTGCTAGATGCAGTTGTGTGAACTTTCCCTTCTGGTACGTTACGGCTCTTTGAGCAGCGTTGTTAAGAAATTGTTCTAAACTTCTTCCCCCTTGTGTTTCAGCGGATGGGGATAAGCCAGGCTTACCTGGAGAAATGGGACCAAAAGGTGAAAAAGGTGAATCAGGATCTCCTGCTTATCAGGCAGGCCCACCTGGCTTCCCGGGCAAGCACGGCACACCAGGACTCCGTGGTCCACCTGGTCCTGCTGGAGCCCCTGGTAAGTGCACGAAGAGAGGTGATGCAAACTCACAGGAGCATCTTTGCTTATTTTAAAGATAGCCGTTGGCAAGGCGAAGTGAGAACGTAGATTGAGGGAATGAAACGAAATGGGTGGCAGGAATGACACACAGGGGAGAAGTGTTGCGTGCTCATCAGTGAAGGAAAGGTTTACATGTTTTTTAGACACTCCTGGCAACATTTGAAAGAAAAGAAGGTCTGGTTGGGACTGGGGGAGGGATATGGCAATCAAGATGGTTATGGGGCTGGAGTGTATGACAGATGAGTGTCAAGGAGCATCTGAGCGAGCTGGATTTCTTCCTTAGCCTGGAGAAGAGAAAGCTAAGGGGAATCTTACTGCTGTCTTCCTCTGCCTCTTGGGACATCATAGGGAAAACGGAACCAGATGTCTCACTAAGCAGCACGGCAACAGGGCAAGAGGCAATGGTCACGAGTTACAATAAGGGAAGCTCTACTCAGGAAAACCTTTTTCACCATGAGAGTGGTCAGACACTGGAACAGGTTGCCCAGAGGGGTTGTAGGCTCTCCATCTTCAGAAATATTCAGTGCTCAGCTGGACAAGGCCCTGAGCAACTTGCTATGACTGAGGTTGGCCCTGGTTTGAGCAGAGGGCTGGGCCAGGTGACCTCCAGAGGCCACTTCTGACTGAGATGGTGCTGTGCCTCCGTGAAAAGCACCACACTGCAGCGCGGGAGCAGGAGCAGAGAAGATGTGCAGGAGGTGATGCAGAGCCAGCGGTCTATGGTGCTGCAGCGTAGGCTGTGCCGAGGGAGGGGAGCAAAGGAATTCAGGGTGAGAGGGAGAGCAAAGAATGGCAAGGATTGTCTGCCACAGCAGGTGGCAGTTGCTGAGAAGGGGTGTGGGAAGCTGTGAGAAGGAGAGAGGAAGAGAGCAGGACATAGATTACAACAGGCTGGGTTAGACAGTAAATGACGTTAGGGAAACGGAAAAGGGCAGATGCAGTGCAGCTCAAAGGAACAGGGAGGAAAAAGAAGAAAATTAAATCTACAGTAGATTAATATATATTTTTATTTTAATTAAACTTCTAGGTTCTCTCTTTGGATTAAAAGGACAGGAGGGGACACCAGGTAGATTTGGCTTGCAAGGTTTCCCCGGGCCAAGAGGACAAAAAGGACCTAAAGGTAGGTTATAACAGATAACCCAATAGATGATCTGCTGTTACGTGTTGTGTAAAGCTCCCATTGTATTCCATCTGAGTTTATTGAACTATGGCATGCTCGAGGACCCATTAATTTGATCTGGGGCTAACACAACAAGAAAGCATTGTGTTTCTTGTAAGAAAAAAAAATAATTACTTTTCTCAAGTACTTGAGAAACTACTCAAGTATTCTCAAGTCTATATATAAAATGGATACAGCTGAACATCTATTTGTTGTGACAGAGCATTCTTTCTTCTCTTCCCGATCCTTTCCTTAGGCGAAGAAGGGGATTGCAGTAAATGCCTTCTGAGTGATGAACTCAGGAGGGGCTCTACTGGCCCCCCTGGCCCTCCTGGTTTTCCAGGAACCCCTGGCCAGCCTGGGAGGAAAGGAGAACCTGGTGATCAAGGACCACATGGTATTCCTGGCTACCCTGGAGCAAAAGTGAGATACTTGTTTCTGTATTGCATAGTTTTATATGCCTACTAGGGGGGAAAAAAAAAAAAAAAACACAAAAAACCCAAAAAAACCCCAACCACAAAACCAAGCTATTCTCCATGGAAAAACGATGAAAATCGTTTCAATTTCTTTCTTTCTGTGCCATTCCAATAGCTTTCAGATTACAGTCTGCAAAATACTGAAAGCCAAAAATTGCTAGGATGGAGGTGAAAATAGGGTGTTTTGAGAAGAGTTCCACATAATCCAAAGTCCACTTCCTATTTAAACAAAGCTGTTTCAGCAGCCCCCTTTCAAGCAGCTGTAGTACTGAGTATGATCTGACCATGTAAAAGGGTAACAATTCCAGTAGTTCCTTAAGGTTGTTGCCAATAAGATGCGTATGTCAAACTGAGGAAATGTAAGGTTCTCGTTTACAATACATTATGTCTTCCTAAAAAGCATTCATTAACCCTGAGAAAAGGGCTTTGCTTATAATTGCTTGCTTGTTATTTTCACTTAAAAGTGCTGTACTATGTGGTATGCCAACTGCGTCATGGTTCCTCACAGTCAGAACTGACTTCAGGAAGTCACATCTCTCAAGAATTTAGAATAAAATCTTTGTAAAGCTGACCCAAACCTGGTTTTGTTTATGCAGAAATGACAAAGCAAACATAATGTTTTCAGTTAATGCTTTAGGGTCTTCTGAACATCAAAAAAACAAACTCATTTACAACTAACTTAATTTTGGGATTTTTTAGAATTAAAGTAAAATAAATCTTGACTTGGTTGTGGCTGTCAAAAAAAGCAGGGAAAAAAGGGGTTTTTTGATGAAAATTCAAAACACTTGTGAAAAGTACTTTCTAGAAGTCACGAAAAATTTGACAAATATTTTCAAAAAGTTCAATGTGGAAACTTAATTTCAAATTTTGCAAGTTCTGCAAAGATTTTTTGCCTTTGAAATGAAGAATTTCAGTATCTTCGTCCCAGAATTTAAGTTGCTGTAGAGCAGACAGTAGTATAGACATATGCAAACATAGCATAGCATAGTAAAATATCACTGAACAGCAAAACCCTGACATTATCTCAGCTTTCTGTCTGCAACAAATTCAAAGTAAAACAATTTAGCTTAAATATTCTTGGTCCATATTCTTAGGCAGAAGTGAGTCCATAATTCTTGGAGAACATTCAACAAGTTACATATATGAACAATAAATATACTTAATCTCGATCTATATCAATTCAATGAAAATAAAATTTTATCCCAAGCAAAGTGTATTTTTTTTCTGTGGAGAAAGAGAAATTAGAAGGAGCTGTAAAACAGTTTGAAAACACCTGTGTGCTAAATTGCATTATACACAACATCTAAACCTTGAAAATAAAAAATAGCAAAGTGAACATCATACTATTAATGCAGTGTTATTGCTGAAGATTTCTGCAGTTATATAGTCAGTGGAATAGTTCAGCATTATATTAAGTTTCTGAGATTTCTTTTGGCCTGCAAAAAGCAATGTCCAAAACAAACACCTCTACAGTGATGTATAGATGTAGCTTCACTGGCGATTAAAATGCAGTTTGCAAATATGGCTGGGTAAAGCAGGATCCTTGTACTCCAATTTGATCTCCCCCTTTACAGTTACTGAAGTGTGAACCTGTATTCTGGAGATGACCTGCAGCTGAGAGAGTTTCCACACACGCTTTTCTCCCAAGAAAATCTTGGGGAATGTCAGTAAAAGGCAGTGATTATAAAATTTTTATGGCACAATAGTATTTTAAACAACAACAAAAAAGTATCAGGTAAATCCCTTTCTTAACGCCAGGGAAAACCAGACACGTGTGGCTTATATTTTAGTGAGCATGAATGTAATTATTCAGAACTAAAGTTAACTGGCATAAAATAGTCAGTGGTAAACGAATCTGTAACCTCTGGGCCTTGGCACCTACCGTGAGTTCAGTCCTGTGACTGAAAGGCTCGTGGCCAAAAGCTAGCAATAGCACTTTCAGATGTTCAGGAGGAGAATTCTGATCCAAAGGATCAGGAATGCCAAAGGCTGGTCTTTAGCTTCACCACAGTTTGCCTTTGCAAGAGAGGAAATCTCCCTCCTTGGAGCTTTTCAAAGCTTGACGGGGCAAACGGCGCTGAGCAACCTGCCATCACTGCAGGCGATGGGTTGGACCAGGCACCTCCAGCTCTCCCACCTAACCAAAACCTTTCCTACGGGTCTGTGGTTTGGGGCAGGTCGCTTAATCACTCTGTGCCCAAGTTGTTGTCTCTGGTAAATGAAGACGGTGCGACTTGTCAGCCCCACTAAAGTGTTAAGAATCACAATCCGCTGCCAGCTACAAGGCTGTCCTCTTTTGTAGAGTGGTGGGCAGGAGGAACTGCAGGTCAATGTAACCCTGAGTTTTGTTTTCATGGTGCCAAAGACTTGCTTACAGCAATTTTCTTAGTGGCTAACGCTGAGTAATTTACCATGTTTTCTCCAGTGCAGTTCTGCAGGTGCAGTCATCTGCAGGACTCTAGCTCATTGAAAGCCACAGGTCTCTCAAAGCCATCCTCATGCAGAAGCTGCCCTACCATGCCACATAGACCTCGATCCTAGTTAGAGAAGAGTAATAAAGATTCAGGCACAAGAATGGGTTTACTGAAGAGGAAATCATTCACAGAAAGTAACGGGAAAGCAGTAACATTTAAGGAGACACTTATTTTAAGCAGGACAGTGGAAATACAAATCTTGATACTTATTTCTTAAGTGGTTCTGTTTCTTTTCTTTTTTTTAAATGTCTGTAACACCAGGGATTTTCGGGTCAAGATGGATTTCCTGGACCAAAAGGACAAAAGGGAGATTCTTTACACATAACTACTAAAGGTAGAATAAAAATTCATCACATGTATTTTTCAATTATTTATACCTTTCATGGAAAATTGGTTTCACAATGAAAGGTCTTCTTTAGGCACCAAAGGAATCCGAGGAGATCCTGGGCTGCCTGGTATCAGAGGTGAAGATGGTTTCCCAGGTAGAGATGGATTAGATGGCTTACCAGGACAGCCGGGCCTTCCAGTAAGTAGCAAATACAACTAAGTCTTTTCCACCACACTCAATTACTAACATGTTTAATTATTTGGGGTTATGATCACCAGGCTATCCTTCTTTCACAGATAATGATGCACAACTAGACTGGCTCTGCTGGGTATTGGTATATCAAACATCGGGTTTACTCTCAGGGTGTTCAGAACAGTCTTCCCCTTTTATTTCCATTTCATTTAAACAACTAAGTTGTGTAAAACCCATTTAGGCCAGCTTGATACTACTGGTTAGTTTGAGATAATTAATGGTTTATTAGTGACTCCTAGCATTGTCTGAGAGAGATCCTGTGTGACTGATCTTCAACAGCTTTGTTATGACTGAGTTAGGGAAAAGCAAAATATGCTACAAATTTACGTCCTCAAAATGTAGGTTCTGTCCTCAGATATATGCTTGATAGCACGTCATCTAATTAACTGTAGCTGTCTATAAGTTAGACATCATCTCAGATGGTTTTCTAAGCTACTCTGTAGGCAAAAGGAAAAGGTAAACGCTTTACAACCAGGATTCATCTTGCCGATCATAAATGCTGTTTTGGACCACCGGGAGGCTTTTACATCATCTTTGAAGACAGACCAGAGCCATATCGTCCAATATGAACCACAATGGTTTTCACTACCAGTACCAGTACCAGTAAAGATGGTACTTTCTGTTACTTCTGAGGTTGGAAAAGTTTTCTTGTGATGTTTGTAAGATGTTGATTCAGTAGTGTAAACATATCAGTAGAGGAACAGACAAAGAAAAAATCTGTCCATTTGGGCACAATTTTGTCAGCTTTTCTCAAGGTCTCAGAAGTAAACGCCACACCAGGATATCTCTAGCAATGCACATGGTTCCCCCAAAACCCACTTCAGCTTTTCAGAAAGGGCAGTAAGCCTCTCCACAGCAGTGATTCTCATTGACCAAGTGCTGTTCATGGGCCAACATTTTTAGGGGAATGCTCCCTCTAAGAGTGTTTCCTTTGTGCCTTTTCTGCCATGGGGTCTAAATTAAAGTCAGATTATTTCAAATATATTTTATTTGCAATGTTGATTTAAAAAGCTGAGATGCAACACCTGAGGAATTACTGCCTGTAGGATGTTACTCATGAGAGTAGTTCCAACTGTTTGAGTTTTGTTTTTTCTCAGCAAAGTCAGTAGTGACCACCTCCGTTTACTTCCCGCAGGGTGATGGTATCAGAGGTTTCCCTGGTGATCCTGGTTACCCAGGTGAATTAGGCCCAAAGGGTTTTCCAGGAGAAGCAGGCCTGCCGGGTGAAGGATTTCCTGGTCCAAAAGGGTACCCAGGTCCTCCAGGTGACCACGGACAAGACGGAAACCCGGGACCTCCAGGTCTGCCCGGTCTGCCAGGAGAGCCTGGCCAACTAGGTAAGAGACATCAATCGCTCTGTCTTACATCAAAGCCAGGGGAGATCAATACTGAATTGTGTGCAGCATCCGTACAGAACCACTGTTGAAGAGGTAGATTTGGTGGGTGTTATATGGGTAACAAGGGATTGCTTGTATTAGTTATCCAGAAATCTTAAAGAAGGAAATACTTCAGAGTCCCACTGGTTTCATATCAGGTATTGAAATAGCCTGAATGAATGTGTTAGTGGCCAATAAGTGGCCAACAAGTAGGTTTCAAGCAGTTGGAGGCAACAGAGCAATGTCCTGCCATTGGAGTACTCACAGGTGGCTTTCTCTGGTCTTCCCCATCCAACACAATCTTTTAATTGACCAGAGAAAATTATATATCCATCCTTCAAAGCTTTTCGTAGTATCTCTGCAGCTTTCAGAGACCCTTCCAGCGTAAGAATACCAGGGCTACATTCACAAGAGCTCAGGCTCAGAGCCTTATTGCTGGACTTTGAGGTGCCTGGCAGAATATTCAAGCCAGAGCAGGCACATGCCAACCCTACGTAGTGCATGGGAGATGGAGCCTCCTGACTCTTGACAGGGTCAGGTTTCAGGCCTGGATCTAATTAATATATGGATAGACAGTTCCAGTATGTTTGAGCAAATTGTTTGTGTTGTGCATATGCATAATACATAAAAGAATACATAATCTGATGTTGTAATAGACATTTTGGTTAGAATTGAGAGCATTTTACAATTTTTCTCCTTTAAATAACAACTGTCTTTTCCCATTCCTTGCTCATAGACTGTGGGCAGGTCACCGAAGACTTTTCTAGAGGAGATGGAACTGAGCCCATATGGTCAGGTACACTACATACAAACGGCTTGAATATCTTTTAATATTTAGTCTTACGCTGCTCTTACGGCTTGATACTTTCCTTCTGATGACTGCTTTGGACACTCTTGATTGTAAACTATTTGAACTTCAGGTCACAAATAACCACGCATATACTGTATGTAGCTCTAAAGTAATTTAATCAAATTGAACATATTCTAAAATTGTTGCAATTTTAGCTCTGTGATGCAGAAATTCTTTATTTCATTGCTCCTAAGTGTTTATTGTGACAGATTAATGATTACTGTGGAATCTATAGCCACAGTCCCAGAAATTAGGTGCCCAAGCAAATTTAAGCAACTTTTTAAGATTAAGAACTTTGAGTGAAGATTTTCAGTGCAATTTGAAACGTAAAGAAAAAAATGTACAGTTTTGTACAAAAAAATGATTTGATTGCTTCAGGGGTATACATCGCCCACAGGGAAACAAAGTGTCTCTCTCACTCTGAAAAATACAGTCATCCGTGCGGTTGGACCAGTGTTCCCATGCTGGTCTAACTGGAGCAGCCACCGTAGCCCCCTGTAAAATAGACGAGCAGCTCTTAGGGTGGAGCTCAGCTCAAGTGCTGCCCTGAAAATGCCACCTGTGACCAACTGGGGTTCTTTTAATAACGAATAAGACTCCTTTTAAATTAGGGTTTTGCCTGTTAATTTCATTCACCTGCTTTAATGATGTTGTCTCAACAGCAGAGCTGATGGGAGGCAGCATATGAGCACGTGTGGTGCGACTAACCCTCTTCATTTGCAGGCGCAGGCTGTGTGAGGCCACCCAAGGGATCCCAAGGCAAGCCAGGACTGCCAGGAGCCACAGGTAACATTTTGCCTTCACCTTTGCATTCCCAAATGCACTACATTTTGAGGGAGTTCTTGCCAGATGGATCGAAGTTGAGCCTTAGCAGGCAGCCAGTTTTAGAAATGACAGCAGAGGAGAGCATTAACTTGAAGCCAGCAGAGGGACCTAAGCAGCGTGCAGCCCGAGTGGCTGTTCTGCACTGTCCCTGAGCTAATTCTGCTTCTCCTAACAAGCATCAGCCATGAAACAGAAGACAGAAAGGATACCCATTTGCTATTCTCCACATCCAAATAAGTGAGAGTATACAGAGAGAGCCTACAAGTTTATTGGTATACCGATGTCTCTCAGAGCTGACTGGACACCTCACAAGGAAAATCCTGTCCCTTGAGAGCAGGGCGATAAAAGGTTAAAACTGAGGACTGTGCCAGATCCTCTTATTATTCCCTCCTCGACATCCTAAAGATCTCAAACTCCACCAGCTCACCATCGCTGCAGCCAAGGCTGCCCTTAAGCGTGACATTCCCCACCAGCCCCTCCTTGTTGGTGAGAACAAGGTGCAGCATGGCATTAGCCCTAATGCCTTAGTTTGTTGTTGGGATCAATGCTTCTGAAGGTTGCTTTCTTTGCCATCTTTGTAGTTTTTTTCTAAGTGTGATGATTTTTCTGTTCTTTCATTCATATGATCTTGAAGGTTTTTTCTTGCAGCAAATACAGTCAGATTTAACTCCTAGCTGTAAGACTGATGTAACACAAGTGACGCTTGGTTTGTGTGGTTTATATTTTATACTCTTGCTTAGCTTTTTAACAAATCTTTCTCTGTCTTTGTCAGCTTATATGTTTTAGTAATTTTAAGATTTGTTTTGCATCCTTTCCTTTCAAAAACTGGAAAAGGCCCCTTGCTGAGCCCAGTGCAGAGCTCTGTTTGTAGCCACCTTTCAGCCTGAGGCAATTCTGGAGCTGTAAACCCAGGAGGAACAGGACACATTTTACAACTTTACGCAGCTTCTTGTTGCTGTAGCTGTGTCAGTCTAGTCTGCTGGAGCATCATTCCTACCTCCATTCTCCGGATTGACACAAAAGCACCAACACCTCCTTTAAACTATTTTCACTGTCTGCTTAGAGTGGGGTGGTTTTGTCCACAAGATTTCCTGCCACCTTTTCAGCCAGGACGGAGCTCTGCTGTAGACAATCAGGTCTTTCAGTGTCCTACGTGCTGCTGACACCTAGTACATCAAGCAAGGCGTCGTTGTTTTTAGTCTCACAGCCTCATGTCCTTGTGTTCCTTGGAAATGTCCGTGTGTTCCTGGCAACAAACACAGCCCACCCTAAGTTACATCCTGGTTATTCAGTAGTCTCAAGAACTATGTGATATCACTTTTGAATAAAATGTTTTTGTTGTTTTCTGTTTCAAAAGTACAGCTAAAGCACTTGCAAACTAAACATTGGTCTAAAATAAAAACTTCTTACTACTGCTTGGCATATGTTAACACCAGCTAACATCGCATAAGGAGTTATTGAAATATGTGGTAAGCAGTGGTTGGATTCTCCAGCCGCTGCCTTCTTCCTCTAACATGGCTTTTTAACTAGTGCAATACTGAACAGAACGAATGAAAGTCAGTTATTACAGATGGGAAATAAGACCAAGATGCTATTTGGGTAAGACGCACATTAGAATTTTTCATTAAGACCTGAAAGCCTAGGATTTTTCCTTTTAATTGCTTTCTGAGAGGTTATTGTTCATAGAAGGGCGAGAACAATAGTCCTGTATGGCACTGGGAAAATGCTATTCACACTGCATTGGCTGTTTATGTGCGTCTTATTTGTGGCCTTTTTAAAGGTTTCCTTCTCCCCTTCACAAATAACAGCTAAAACTGCAAAATATCATAGTTAAATAATGGAAATTCAGAAAACTAAAGTGGAAAAAAGTATCAAAATTCAAATTATATTTTCCTTGGTTTGTCATAGTTAGAGGTGGAGAGAAACTTGCTTGCAGAGTAATAAATAAATGAGTTGTAATTCACGGTGATGCTAAGCAACAACACTTAAAATGTTAAAGCATGTTGTTGACCTTCGAGCCTGAGCTGGGAACTTAAAAAGTTCGAGGAGCTGGGGAGGGTAGGGAAACAAAACATTCCATGGGAATTATTTTCAAAGAACTTTACCAAAAAATCGTGATCTTGGAATACAATGAATTTATGAGACTCATACAATAAAACTACTGCATGGGGAAAAGAAAATAAATCATAAACTTCACAAAAAAATCCTATGAAATGCTTGCAGGTTTTGAAATATTAAGAAACAGTAGTATTTGCCCTTATCCAAATGTCAAATACTACATCACAAGGAAGTGAGGTCTCATTTTACCTGTCAGAAGATTAACTTGGTATGAACATGACTTCAGTGCCAGAGGAGCACTTTTTCAGGGCATAGCTTGTCTTTTACTACCAAAGCTACGGACCTGTACCGTTACAAATATAGTAAGTAGGCTAGTTAATTTGTATTCAGTTTCTAGGATGATTAGATCTAACCTTTAGCCTTACATTTCTGTTTCGCGGTTATCTAAACCAGTCTGCTCTTGTTCTGTGATCAGTTTAGCAGGGAAGGGAAAAATTTGTTCCTCCTGCAGCATCTCATTTGTGCCCATTTCTGTTGAGAATTCCTCTTTGACATTGCCTTTTGACCTTAAGCTAAAAGCCTTAATTTACAAAATATTAAAAGTCTTCAAAAGTCTGTGAGACTAATTATGTTCACCCTAGTAGTCTCCGTATCATTAAGTCAAGTTAATCCATGTTTGTAAGGGCACTTAGCCTAAATTTTTGGTCCATGTCTTGGGATCTTGAATACTGCTGAAAAGCTACAGTACAGTCTCATTAAAGTTGAAAAAAAAGTTTTGTCTTTGCAACTAGAAACACATCATGATGATATTTAGCACTACCATTTCTTACATTATACGCACATTTCTGGTTTGTTTGCTCAGATCACACTTTCTTAGTCTCTTTTGTATCATTCAGGTGCAAAAGGTGCAAGGGGATTCCCAGGTGATCCAGGTCCAGTGGGATACCCGGGGCTAAATGGTACACGAGGTGATCCAGGTCGGGAAGGATTACCAGGACCTCCAGGTATCTTGAAATAATTACTTGTTCTTTATTTTTGACCTCTTTACTACTGTCACTGAAACACAAAAACTTGATTCCAAATACATTTTCACATATCTTCTCTTCCGTGTTCAAACAAGAAATTATTATACAAAACTGCTACTTTTCAAATCCAAAATGATTTCCTGTAACTTCCATAATGCTGAAAAATAACGTAGATGCCAATCTTTTAAAATCTGCTTTATAATGCAAGTTTATAAATGTGACACTAAAAATTCATGAAGTTTGCACAGAAATAAAGGAATTCAATAGCAAGATATTTCAGATTCCAAATGGAATATACTTAGAATGATGACGCAGAAAGGAAGAAAATACATTTTCTCTCTATTTCTATTCAACTCCTTTTAACTCTTTCCAGCATTAGTATAAATTATACTGGACATATCAAAGGTGGAGTGCCAGCTACTCACCTTTCCCATAGGCGGCTGTGTTTTCAAACAGTGTTTGCAAGTGTTGAGTGCCTGTCATGTTTTATGCTAGTCTGTAATAAGTACAGATTAAACCCTAGGGCTTCTGTATGTCTCCAGAGGTTCCAGGATGTCAAAGACACATAAATAAATTGCATGTATAATTGATATGTTTGTAAATAGTAAGTCAGATGAGCCTAAAATAGTGCCACTGCGCACACGTATAAGCTGCGGTGGGTATGTTCGCGGATCACCAGTCAGTCCAGCAAGTTACTGCCAGAAATTAGCACTTCCCTGTGGCTGACCGGGTTAATTTGGTCAGAGAAATGTGCCCTGAGTTTTTTGTGTAGCACAATTCAGAAGCCATTGATGCAACCTAATTTAGGAGCTCTTTAGAAATTCTCTCCATCTATCTGGTTTCCAAGTCCTAAATCATCACAGGTACCAAACTGCTGCAAACTTTCCCAAATCCAGTGCCCAGGCGCTGCTTCACCCTAAGGCAGCACATGACCTGGAAGTATTCTCTAGGCTCATCTAGAGCATCTGTAGTACCGAAAGAGAAAGCAAAAGAAGAGTTGATGCATGGTCAACAGGGAAGGGATGTGTCATAAAACATGGCTCTGTGCAGCACAGGGCAGGACCATGGGCCTGTATTTCCCCTGCTAAGCTCTGCAGAGTGCTCTAAATGTTAAATTAGGGCTCCCGTACTATATGGCTCCCAGGCCACAGGGTGGTCAGCACTCAGGCCAGTTTCCTGCAGTCTTCCATGCTGTCTTTCACCAGTGCTTGGAAGTATCTTCTAGCCCAGGTCCAGTTTCCCAGTCCATAAGAAGCCTTTTCCCTGTCATTTGTGGTAATGGGGGCTTGTGCCCTCCCAGTCATTCACCTACAGGGTGGAGGACAAGAATGGTGGTGCTCCTTCATCAAGAGCGTGACGTGATTGGCATTGGCCCCTTGGGATGTGTGGGGAATAGCAACAGCAATGACCCATCTGGCCAAGCCCCCCAGGTATTCCAAGTTTACCAATATGCATTCAGTCCTCATTTATTTTTTCAGATTTGAATCCCCAAAATGTCTTACCCCTGCTCAATATCAAACCTGGTTTTTGTGTACAGGAACTGGTTTTTACCCCTTACAGAATAAGATGTTTATAAAATGCTGCAGTAGCCATGTCAAAATAGTTACACAGAAGTAGCTGTGCTTGGAGCTGTGGATCTTCTGTGCCCCAGGCACCGGGTATCCTGAGGGGGTCACCTATAAGTTCTGCCAATTTCCACATTTGGTCAAATGTTCTTATAAATGCTACATGGTTTAAATACATTTATATAACACTTGTTTGATTCTACAGGTTTCTGCTAAGAACTAGGGGAAATTACAGTAATATAAAAGGCGATATGATGGTGTATCTGGGATTTGAACTCCCAACATTTTTCGTGAACTCTGCAATGTCCAATCCTTTTTTTATTTAAAGGTTTTACCGGGCCCAGAGGAGACAGGGGCCCAAATGGTCTACCTGGACTGCAGGGACACCCAGGCCTTACAGGAAAATCAGGTGCTCCGGGAGCGACAGGACTGAAGGGATTTCCTGGTGATGTTTTAGAAGCAGCAGCAGGTTCCCGAGGGGATGCTGGGCTCCCTGGCTTCCCCGGGTTGAAAGGCATGACAGGAGATCAAGGAGTACCGGGAATTCGAGGTAACAGCTACTTCAAAATAAGAAATGTTTTGACTAAGAGTGTGATTTAAATGTAGCCAAATCATAGAAATGTGAGTAGTAAAAGACCATGATAGGCCACGTTGGAGGTACTGATGACCCCGGCATCAAATCCCAGTGCCGAATGATCTCCCATATCTTCCCCATGTACCTCAACTGTTACCGATATGCCTGGCTCCTCCAAACACCTTCTGGAGATCCATTGCTTGTGACCAGCCCTCCTTCACATGGCCCTACATGAAATCAGCTACAACAGGACACCAGAGAGCCAGATTTTGCTTGTCTTTGTTGTGTTCAGATGTACTGTTAATTTTTCCTACTGCAGTTAAGTGACGTAGTTATTACCCTGACTTTTCACTTACCTACTGCATAATACTGAGATTGTTTCCCTTGCCAGAAGATGTTTGGATAGTACGTGGCTTTGCAGAATAGCACATTGCACTAGTGCAGAATTTGTAAATTTTAACTAAGAGGACATAGTGTTTCATAAATGTTAATAAGCCATTTTACCTAGTCAGTCTTTAAGCACTCAGGAACAAGAGAAAGATAGCATTATATACTTATTCATAACTTTAGAGTGTTCATTTTCTTTCAGGATTTCACAGAGCTTAAAAAACAGGCTAAACTCCTTATAGAAAACAGAAAAAAACAGTTTCTCTACAAAATCTCACTTGGTCACTCTGAATTCTGTGGAGGACCTTCAAAAGCACATGTGGGAATCCAGCATCCCCTGCTACACGGTTTCAGTAGCATTTGGACACATAGTTAAACTTAGGACTGCTGATTACCCCCTTGCCCTGTTACGGAAGTGAGAAAGGAGTAGTAATTGTGTGACTAGCTCAAAGCAAGGAGGTATATCACAGGAACCTGCTTTGGAGACTCTTCTCGTGATTTTTGATACAAATAAAGAAAAAGAAAAGAAAAGCATCATCTTAGGTGAATTATTTGAAGTGACTAGAGCTGGTTTCACCTTCAGTAGAGCCCCAGAGTGAAGGAAAGGGATGAAAGCAGCTCTGTGTCACTAGGCAAGTTTGAGAAAAGGCAGAAAATATCACTAAGAAGAAATTCAAGGTAAAACATGAATTGAAAGAAGTATCTAACTTTATACCTTCTTTCTAAGCTTTTCTGTAGAACTAAGTTTTCAGTAAAAACAAAAAATAAGCACAGTGAAAAGGAAAAAGCATTACTAGGTTGTCTGGTCTTGATTTATTTTACTGTTCTGACAGAATGGCTCCAAAAAAACCATGTGATTTTTTTTGAGTCATGGTTTTTCAGTTTTATATGACGTGGCTAGTGATTCCTTTATATCATCTATGCCACTTAAAACTGCTAGCCCCTCAGAATAGAGAGCTAAAGCCTGTATTCTGTTGTTGAGAAAACTAACCTTAACGTGACTTCAAATCTAAAGCACACGTAACTAGTCAAGCCAACAGACCTACACTGGTGTAAAACCTGAATAAAAAGAAGCAGATCCACTTGGCCTGGATTTTAACTGCCACTTACTTTTGAGGTCTTGCACGTTGCTGCTTCTCTAATCCAAATGCAAAGCTGGCATTATCTTTTAAATCTTGACACCCCCTTTGCTGTTACATCGTCAAGATGTAAATTTTCACCCAGTGCACTAAATCATGTAGAATCAGAGTCTTTTTGCTTAGGAATTTGTATGAATCTTCCAACAATGCTTTGTAACGGCCTCACTTGAAAATTTCTGAACAGTAACACAAAACCAGAACCCACCATCTGCCTTAAATGTTCCCATCCCTGCTTATCACATTTTAGAAAAGATAGAGATCACTATTTCAGTGGTTCAGTCAGCTGTTTGATTAGATTCTTACATAGATGTGTGTGATAAAGAGAGAGATCAGGAATTACAGAATTATTGGCGTTAAAAGTCGAAGAGACCTGCTCCATCTATATCCACCTGGTGCCAAATTGCTTCCGTTTATTTGGAAGAGCCAGTCAACCTTTCTGATGCAAATATTGAGATCAGTACTGTGCACATGAATTATTTTAAAACTAATGAGCAGTCTTTTAATTTGCTTTTCCTGTTCTCCCTGAATTTTCAGAGGAAAAACATACACTGAAAGACAAGTACATACACAGAAGCGATATGTAATAATTAGCTTTCTAGATATTTATGCTCTCTAATGCATGATTATGGTATTTTAGGAGCGGATGGTAACCCAGGTTTGCCAGGACCCAAAGGAGATCCAGGGCTGCAAGGTCTCCCTGGCTTGATGGGATTGCCAGGAATACCAGGAACGCGTGGATTCCCAGGGCCACAAGGAAACCCTGGGCCAGATGGTGGGCCTGGCTCTCAAGGACCTGATGGTGAGGAAGTGTTGCTGTCGTGTGTCCCTCCTCCTCCCAGTTCTCTGCGGCAGAGCAACTGTATGGTTTCCACAGTGGAAAGTTAAGCTTGGGGTTGTGGCATGTGCCATGCTTTAATTCCCAGCCAGAGAAATGACAGTAATAGTGCAGACGCTGTGATAGCAAATTGTGCTGGTAGCACAGGTTGAAAGTAAGGATGATGGTGGTCCTCACTGGCAGAGCTGCTGCTTTTCCTTCTATAGCCACATACCAAGACAGGTCAGAGCTTGCTGATGGCAGACCGGGAGAAGGGAGCTACCAAATGGGAGTAGTCTTATGGAAAAGGGGCTTAACTCTTAAATTAAAGAGAAGGGGAAGGTGCTTTTGGGAGTGGGTACAGAACCAAGCTGGTGGCGAGACTGGTTTGCATTGATGACCTGCTTTGTCTTTATAATCGTTTCTGCAATTCTTTGCTGAAAAAAATCCTAATTTCCCCCTCTCAACATGAAGCTGACAGTATAAAGTTGTCATGCATATCCAAACACTTTTTAATCTCTCTGTTTGCACGTTCATACGGCAGGTCCACCAGGTGCTAGGGGAGAAGATGGTGAGCAAGGTTTTCCCGGCCCCGTGGGCCTGAAAGGTCTGTCTGGTGACAAAGGTGAAACAGGTTACCCAGGATTACAAGGTATACCTGGCGTGACTGGTCCCCCTGGCATAGGCGGAATGGATGGCTTTCCAGGAGATAAAGGTGAGCTCTGGACAGCTGCTTTGAAAAAAGTAATGTCACTTAAAGCTTTTCTGTACTGAGATGAACAGGACACATTCTCTGCTGGTCTACCTCTGTTTAAAACAGAAGAATTAGGGTCACAGGCCTAATATATTCTAAAATCACTGTATATTTTCCCCTGCGTTGTGCTTGGCAAAATGCTAGCTTGTGATGTGCAGCCCTGTTTAGAAGCACAATGGCTGTTTTATTTCCCCTTTTAAAAAATAACGCAGCATTTACTCTTCTCCCTCTCCAAAAGTCTTTCTCTTGTCCCAGTCCCACTGGCTCTCAGTGAAATTAGAGAGATGTTTCCCCAAACCTTTGCTTTACATTTTTTTAAAGCTGACAGTTGTATACTGAGCAATGCCAGACACAAGACCTCGATGTTGACTTTTACCAGGATACTAATATTACATATAGAGAAGGTGAATGTTTGGTGAGAAGGGACCAGCCAGTCCTAGACCTATGATTTGTATCTCTACATGTAGAAGAACTGGCTGACTAAAAACTTTGTTTGGAACTAGGTATCTTTCTCTAGCTTATCTGTAGGAGAGGGGTCAAACTGATCCTTCAGGAGAAGACACTAAGTTTTGGTCATCTCCACATCTTCTCTTGGCCAGTTGGCCAGTTTTCCCCTGCTCTTGTTTACCTGGCAGAGAGCCTGGGTGCCTGATCTAGAGCTGCAGATTGCCCTAGGCATCAAGGCACCCAAAAATAGGTAGTGCTGCCCTGTTTTCATACCATTTTAGTCAAGCGTTGCTGGTTCACATTTACTTAGCTTGCAGAAATCTGAGTGAGGTAACTGTTCTCTTCCCCTTCTTTCTTTAAAGGCTCACGAGGTTCACCTGGCATTGATGGTTTCAAAGGCATGACTGGCCTAAAAGGAAGACCAGGCATCAAGGGAATCAAAGGAGAATTCGGCTCATTAGGGGCACAGGGTGATAAAGGCTCACAGGGCGCACGCGGCTTTAAAGGTATTTGCTTATGGGTGGTACAAGTGTGTTTGCTTTTCACATCTGGAGAACTATTTTACATGGACACAAAGACAAAGAAGACACATTTTTCACATGCTAAATTTAGCTCAGACATTCCTCTGAGCTATTGCCTATTTCACACGTGGGGCCTCTGGCCGAGAGGCCTGGATTTTAGGCTCACGGAAAGGTTACCTCTTTGTGAATCTTCACACGTTTAAAGTTGGAGACAGGCATCTCATTATTCAGCTGAGCTCAGACAGTGCCACCTCTGGGCATGTGCAGAACTCAACAGAGTCTTTTCCCAGGAAGCGTAAGGTGTTTGGGGGGGACAAGATTTAGATTTTGCTCCGGTTGCGCTGTAAAGGCACTGAAATATTCAGAAAACCAGGCAATTGAGTAGTTAAAGGTTAGAAACATATCAGTTGATATCATCGTCAGTGAAACTGAAGCTGTAACTCAGTCCTCTTTTCTTTGCATACAATTATCTTTAAATAATATGCTTCACCACAGGGCCAAAATGTTCTTTCTAGGGACCCCTAAGATAGGTACTTAAGAAAAAACAGTCTGCTAGTCAAAGGTTGCAGAGCAGTGCTTCCAGTAATTCAGGGGAGGTCTAAGCAAAAAGCAGGTGTGAAAACAGCCCCTGCGAAGAAAAGTGCAAATATACTTCTTGGTGAAGAAGTATAAGATCATAGGAGACAAGCCTGGGTGGCTGGCCTGTCTCTGCAACCCCACAGAGAACTTAAGGCAGTCATACAGTCTGTTTGGGTCCTTTCTTCAGGATGTTATTTACTGATGCCACTAGTAACCTTCAAATCAAGAAAAAGAACAAACTAACTGTTAACAAATCCAAACCCTTTCTTTTGCCTAGGGCTTTTTGATTGAGAATTTCCCTTTCACTGGAACTAACCTACTTTTCTGTGCTTTCTCCAGGGCGCTTTTTGGTTTTTGTAAACACATGATACCTAACTGATCTGCTGAGAGGTCAATTATCTGTCACTGGGTCCAGCTCCCCTGGATTATACATACAAAAGTTTAACTCGGTTTATGTGTTTTCTTATGCCTGACTGTTCTGCTGACACATTGTATTGACACAGGGAACTTTTTATGCAAATGGATTTTCCATAGTTTGTGCAAGATTATCTATTAATTCCTTTTTGCTTAATTCACTCTGTTCAGTTTTTCCAACCCAGTGCCACCGACTAGCTTTTTGTAATGTGGTTGGGTTTTTTACCCTTTAGGTGACCGTGGGGATCAGGGGCCCCCGGGAGAACCCCCAAAGCTCAAGCCCAGCATGATGATGGAAGTTAAAGGTGAAAAAGGAGATGTTGGAGAAAGGGGCACGAAGGGATTCTTTGGCTTAAAAGGTCAGTGGTCACAGCAAAACAAAACAAGCACGTTCAGGACTGTCGAGCGGCATCTTTTCTCCGTTGCCATATTAGATACTCACCACCCGTCGTACCGCTGCGCCGCAGCCCACCCCAGCAGAGTCTCTGGCAGCAAAGCTGAGCACACAACTTCTTGCACACAAGAAGGGCCAGGCTTCCCAGCTTTAATAGTTTAAGTCTCCTTTATTTTTCTTCTTCCCCACCTGCAGGTAGCAAGGGAATGCCAGGCATCCCCGGAAAGACAGGAACTCCAGGGTCCCCTGGGCATCCCAGCTACGTGGCCGGTGTGAAAGGGGACATCGGCGCAAAAGGGCTGGCAGGTCTGAAAGGGTATCCTGGTCCAGCTGGCTCTCCTGGCATCAGAGGATTCCCTGGCAGCACAGGAGGCAGGGTGAGTTGGTGCTCGTGAGGGAGTACGGGTGTCCTTGTGCTGGCTCCTAGCTTCTCTGGAGAGTAGCATTCAGCCCTTGAAATTGCGCTGAACAGCTACAGTGCAAAGATAAAAATGCAATAGAATTTGAATAAGTAGATGAAATGTTTTTTGCTTGATCGATCCAACGTCCTTTCTTTTCTTATTGGGAGACATCCAAAATTCAGGAGCCAGCTTTTTGCTGATGAGGACCCAAACAGTTCCTTCTATGTCTGCAGTCCTGTTGCCATAGCTGTTGTTAAAAATTACCCTCAATGCTGAGCTTACTCTTCCCTTGCTGCCAGGACTGATGGTATCACTGCCAAAAATTACTCACTGTCACTCATCTAACAGTGAAAGCATCTAAGAATCTCAGCATCTACAGGGTAATTCACCATAATTCACTTCGGGTGCAAAATAAATTACACTGGAAGAAATAAACTCTTCCAAAAGACCTGACAGTGGACTCACAGCCATCATTTATTTAAGGGAGAAAAAAACTCTGTTCCTTTCCCAGGTAGCTTTGCCCTTAGATTTCAATAGGACTTCTTCCTGAAGAACTGCAGGACTCATTACCATATATGTGTAGTAGGATATTCTCAATTTCAAACTCAAGTCTTTACAAACATAACTTGTCCCTTGGTTTGTACTGGTTTGTTTTAACTGATTTAAGCCAAATGACTCTATAAAGTACTACAGAAACTCAAAAATGGTACATTTAATAGCCTTTTTTCCATATTTCCAAACTGTGCTGCTTAGAAGGTTGAATAAATCCTCATCCTCATTAACTAATACCTATTTTCAATCATATGATAGGGAGAAAAGGGTATTCCAGGAATTTCAGGCCATTTTGGTACTCCTGGCTCACATGGTGAAATAGGTGAGTTTGCTGTCTTACTGAGCGTGCTTTGTATTCGTTACCCATCAAATGCTCAGCGTTAAGTTCTGAAGAGTCTTAGGGGGTCTTCAGTCTTAGAGAGTCTTGGTACAGTCTTACAGAATGATATTGTAGGTGTGGGAAACTGGGAAAAGGTTAATACTGATAATTCCACGTAACGTGTACTGTCCGTGGATAAATCCATCCATGGCAGGGAGGGCGGCTGTTCTAGAGACTTTATGTTTTTCTTTCTTGAAGTTACTCCTCTTTTATTCTAGAAAGATAATAATTACTGACCTTTGCCTGGGAATTTGCAATCCCTTCCAAACAACAGGAAATACTGTTTGAATTAAGGCCTTGCCGCTCATGTCTTCATTTTTGCTTGAAACAGGTGAACAGGGAGATACCATAAACTTACCAGGAATGCCAGGCCTTAAAGGGGAAGTTGGTGTGCCGGGCTTAACAGGTATTAATTTTACAGTTGCTCTAGATGTATTACTTTTCACATACTAAAGTCCACAGGGGAAGGGGAAGGGAAGCTTACCGTGGACTTTTGATGGGTGTTGAACCTGTGCTTTCATGACAGCTCCTGAAGAGGTTCATCTTTTCTTTGTTGAAATGAGTATGTGCTACGTTTACCTCTTCAACTGAAAGCACAGTTACAGCAGCTTTTTGCCGTTGATGACAAAAGGCACAATATCAGGCCATGATTATGAAAGATGGGATAGCAGAGTCAGGTCAATTTTGGATTGGGTTGGTTAGGTAATATATTAAAATTTCCCTGCACATGCGGCACACTTGAACACCAGTGTCATATGCCAAATAATTTGGGGAGTACTTTTAAAAACAAACTCAATGATGATTTGGCCAGCATGCTGTAGACAACTGTTAATTCTCCCAGATTATGCAAGCACCCTGACTAGACGAGTGTCTTTATGTGGCAAGATCAGGACCCATTCAGTAGCCAGCTTCACATTGTGCTTTTTAGCTTAGGGTTGTATGGAGATTATTAAAAGAATATACCGGGTTTGTGGTTTTCCAGGCACAAGAGGAGGTGCAGGACAAAAAGGTGAAATTGGTGATCCTGGTTTCCCTGGCATTGAAGGCCTCAAGGGTACACAGGGTGTCCCTGGCTCTGTGGGACAGGAAGGTAAAATATTCTTTTTAATGCTCCAAAGAATAAAACTGTTTAAGAAGAAAAAAAAAAATAATCTCTTTTCCCTCAAAAGAAAGTAATTAAGTTTTTAATATGTTGATTATTCTGTATCTGGCAAAGAGCAGTAAAAAGGATGCGGAACTCATGGTAGAACTTAAGAGGAAACTTCAAAAGCCTAGCTTTGTTTCATACCAGTTTTACCTTCTTTACAGTGATGATGTGTCCAGTCAAAGTATTGTATTGCTGTCATACTCAGGTATTCTAATGCTGTCTCAATCCTCCAAGGAGGGGGCTTCTCAATGCTCTTTTCTGCCATAAATGAGGTCAATATTCCCTAGGACCCAGTTACTCAAGAGCCTTTGAACCAGGCTCGTTGGCTGACTGTACAAGAGTACTAGGGAACCCAAGTCAGGTTTGACACTGGGTGGATCATAAACTCAGGGGTTAAGAACATGTCTTATTGAAGATGATAATGAAAATGCTCTTTCAGAACAGTTGCTCCACATTTCTCATATAATTATAGGGCTTAGAAACTCCAGCCAAGACTGGAGTAGTTTCGGTAGGTATCTCACTGGGAAACAGCCCTTTTCCGAGCAGCTTTCCAGTCAGAAAGGCAAAACAGATGCCACAGAAGGGGAAGCTGAGGTCCACATAAATGAAATTACTTACTGTAACTGGCAATAAAAGTAGAATTATTATTTTACTAGGAGAAGCCCACTGTATTTTTGAGGTTGTCAAAAACCTGAAGTTTGTAATGAATTGTGCTGTTCTACCTTGCCTCTCCTACCTTTGGTCTCCTCAGTTTTCTTCCCACATGGATGAGTGGTGCAGTGTCACACAATGACATTAGGAGGGGAAAGCCTTCATTTTGCTGCCTGCGAGAATAAATGTGGTGGCACAAGTCCATGTTTTGGCCTGTTAGTTTTAAGGACACTCATGAGCAATGATTCATCGCTGTCGCGCAGGTTTGCCAGGACTGGTCGGCGCCCCAGGGCAGCAAGGAAGCCCCGGGACACCTGGATTTCAAGGTGAAAAGGGAACTCCCGGCTGGCCTGGCTTACCAGGACAAGCAGGTAATTCGTACAGCCTCAGCTCTGCAGTCATTTCAGTGTGAGCGCTTGCTGGTGTTCCTTTGGGGTGAAGAAGAAGAAAAGGGGCTTTTTACATGTCAGGGTGGCAGAGTTCCTTCTCGTAAACATTTATTCCTCATAAAGTCCAGGTCATTAACAAAGACCCACATGGTTGCTTTCTGATTTACGGCTTCTGAAGGGCTGCTCTCTGCTGAGCTCGCTTTTAACTGCCGATGACCTCCCTCAACCGGGAAAGCAGTTTTCAGGAAACATTTTCATTTTTCATGACAGCTGGGAAGAAAAAACAAAAAATTGTTTAAAAAGCAGCAAGATTAGTGATATACGGTATTAGAATATTATAATGTGGCAATAGATAGTAAATGATATGGTTGTCCTACACCATCATCAAAAATCGCGAACTGATCCAGTACCTGGTTTTAAGGATAAATGACTTACGGCTCAGCCAGAATTCTGCTCTCAAAATACAGGTGACAGTTTAAAATGAAGCTGTTTGTTTTGTCACAGGATACAGAATCTCATTGGTTGCTGCCTAATTCCTTAATATATTAAGTAAGCATATCTTTTTCTACCGTACAGCCAGAAATTGCCCTGCTTTTCAAGTAAGATTCATCTATCTGAATCTGCGTCAGATCTAAGCTAATACTGGTTATGAAGGCTGCCTTTATAGACAGTGAAGAGAGAGACAGACACTTAGTTTTGTGAAGGTTGAATTGTCCTCCAGAGCTCTGGCCATTGATTAGAGATACATGTCTAGCTTTAATATCCTGATTAACATCTTGACAGGTACAAATAGATGAGATGAAATTTTACCTGTAACAGCAGCAGCAGCTATTAGACATTTTGTTAGGGTTTTGTTGTTTTTCTTAAATGACACAGCGAATTTCTCCGTAAGAGAGCTTCTTTATAATTACATTTAAAGCCTATAATTATGCCATAATTATCTTGGTTTGAGGATTTTTGAAAACTAAATGGTTATTAACAAGATTGTGGCAGCAAGACTGGAACTAATGGCATGCTACCAGACGGATCAGAGATACTAAAAAAAAATAAATCTCGTAGTGAGTTTATTGGATAACAATAAAATTTGCCAGTCTCAAAACCATGGTGTGGTGTATTTCGTAATAAGCTTATTGTAATGAATTAATTTGCACATAATACACAATATTGTAACAAAGAATAGTATTTATTCAAGCATTTTAAATTTTTTTGCTTACGAATATGTACAGACTCACTCACAGGAACTATTATGATAACCATGAATGTCATTTTAAAACAGGCTTGCCTGGCTTAAGAGGTATCAGTGGACTGCATGGTTTACCGGGCACTAAGGGCTTACCAGGATCACCAGGTAAGTGAGACTCTTCATTCTGCCTGCTCACAGGCACAACGTTGTGCTGGCTGCAAGTTTGGTCAGCGAGAGCTTTGCAATGCAGTTTTCTTAACTGTGTCATCCAAAACCCCATGTGGAATTTGCTTCTTTATTGTGGGCTTTGGCGAACAACTTCACACACTATGCACTGCCACACAGATGGATTAGAACACAACTTCAAATCGTAATTTCTTTCCTCTTACAAAGTTAAAGCCTCAATGCCTTTTATTCCCATTAAGAGCCATTTTTTCAACGAGCCATTACAGACTCACATATTTAGTAAATCCGCGTGCTCTATACATGCATGTTAGCGCGCTGATACATTGGTACATGCAGAAACATTTCAGCTTTCATCCTAATTTTGAACAACTCCCCAACAGGTCCAGATGGCTACGGCTCTGCGGGTTTCCCAGGAGTGGTGGGTGACAAAGGGGAAGCAGGAGAGCCGAGCAGAGTGGAAGGCAGCCGAGGACCTCCGGGTCAGAAGGGCGACAGAGGTGTTCCAGGTTCGTCTTCTGGAGAATGGGATCTACTTCTTATCTGTTTGAGCTGTGGGTGTTACAGATGTCACAAAGTGCAGTACAGCTGTACAGGCGAGCTCCTGATGTGGGGAAGGTCGCTCTTCAGCGTTCGTGCCGCAGCCCAGCCAGCCCTTGCTCAGAAGCAGCAATGTGTGTTGCCCAGTGCCCCTCCAGGACAGCCTGGGTCCTTCCCCATGGTAGCAGCTACTTGTAGACACCCACTGAGCTCCACACAATGCAAATGCCAGAGGCTACTCTCAGCCATCATCTCCCAAAATATTTTTAATGCGGCTCCAGTTAGACAAACACTACAACTTTTCTTTCTTTCTTTTTGTTGCAAATCCATCAGTGTTTGGCTTTCTTCTGAAAGGGTCATTGTCCATCGATGTCTGATCATCCCACTGATCCCTCCTGGGCTCTATTCCCATACACGGTCCCATCACCCCTCTGTGCCATGTTAGTATCCAGCCTTCCGGCTCAAACCCACGGTGCTGTAGCGGGCTGCGCTTATCTCAGTGTGGCTCACCACCAGTTCTTCTCCTAGCAGGGAGCCACCAGACTGATGTTACAGAGGGATCAACTCATTACAGGGTTTAAAAAAAAAAAAAAAATCCCAACATTTTGCCTCTGAAAGGATTAAGGACTGGCATAGATACAAAACTTTAACTGGCTCATTCCTGTTCTTTTGTGTTACACTTTGTTGTTACTAACATGCTGTGCCATATCAAAAACCATTCCGAGATTTATTATCAAACCCTGGAAGGAACAGCTATTTCACTTATTCATGTTTGTTTGTCAGAATTAAATATTACTGATTTTTTTTTTTAAATGAATAAACAAAAGAGGGTTTGTTGCTTCTTGACAACTTGAATCTACTTAAAAGAATAATCTGCCATTGGTGGGCCAGATTTTTGGCCATTGAACACTTTTCATCTACAGAGAACTTCTTGGATTCAAACTTTTGGTTTTAACTGACCCCAAAAAACCCTTGTGTCTGTGACCCCTGACTCTACAGACCACAGAAGAACAAAGATGCTTTCGAGTCTGCTTTAGTATACCTAGAATATTTTGAGTCCTTCCTATCTTGAAATAATATTTTACCTGGCAGACACAATATTACTAGCATTCCACACAGTGAGATGTAATTAGCTATCCAGAGAGCTTTGGCACAGAACTAGTATTTGGTTCTTGTAAGAAAAACCTCTACAACATCATCTGCAAAAATAAAATAAAAATCAGTGGGAACTACAGGTGTTTTTCATTTTGAAAATCCCGTTCTTTATACTTAGGCTAAGGTGAGTCCTTATAATTGCAATTGTGCATTTTCCTTGCAGTACTGATTATTTCTTCTCTTCCTTTCAGGAGTCCAAGGACCCTTTGGCATTCCGGGGCAGGAAGGATTTCCAGGGCCTCCTGGGATTTCAAATATATCTGGATATCCTGGTGACAAAGGCTCCCCAGGTCTAGATGGAGTGCCAGGTAATTCATGCCTCGTTCCCCTCAGACACCAATAAAAGATTAAGTAGAAGGTTGTGCGCTCAGACGACAATAGAAGCTTAAGTACTGGGTTAGCAACAGCAGTCATTGTTATTTTGGTCTTGATTCAGTAAAATAGTCCTATTAAACGCAACATTAAAGTGCATGAATAACTGTTGGGCAGAACTAATCGTACATAAGATAATAGGGACAGACCTCTTGAAAGCAAAAGACAGTCCTTCCCGGTTGTCCTGATGGAAGGGTTTGATTTTCATGCAAATAACAGAATTAATAATCCAAAATTCTCTCTTCAGAAGCATTATGCTAATTTACTACTTTAAAATCTGAGGTCTGTGTCAGACTTGCAAGTCTATGGAATATTTTCTTAATCATTTACAGAATTTTTCTATGTGAAATTGCCATGCAAACTAAGTTACATTGGGAAGCATTAGCTCTTCTTCTCTCTAAAAGTCCATGCTATGAGCCTGCCTCTCTCACACATATGACAGGGCCACTCGGTGTCTCTCTATGTTTAGAGGCTGATATACCTGTTGTTTATTGGACTGCACAATCATTTCAGACTGTAGTGCCACTGTGAAGAGCTTGTAGCAGAAGCTGCAGGTATCCCACTAGCATCTTTATATGATGCATGGAAATTTTTATGCAAACTCAGCAAAAACTTATGACAGGCAAGCCAGCTGAAAAACCAACAAAATACCTACGTTTCCAAATGGAAAGAGAACATTAGTTGGCCTAGCTCTGTGTACAGATTCCCACTCCCCAGGCAGTTATTGAATTGAGAAATAAAAATAGAAGCAGTCAGGAGAGTGGGAACAGGAACACCATCTCCCAGCCAACATGGTGAGACAGGCATGGCTCGCTCCTACTTTGCCACCTGCATCTTGCATTCATATCCACACGTGATCCAACTTCAACAGGCAACACAAGAGATCCCCCGCTCAAAACCCTAGTTAGCAAGCCCCTCTCTCCTCAGAAACAAGGTCCAAATGTCTTCTTAGGCAGCAGAGGTAATTGAACAGAAACCTGCCAGGTTTAGCTTCAGGCAATACGTAATTCTGGAAAATGAAGCTGTTCCCGTAACTCCCAAGACAGCTTGAAGTAGTTATTTGTATCCAGATGTTCAACTGAAGCACCAAGATACATGGAACAGTAAGTCCTTGGCTTATTTACCACCTGGCACTGAGTCAGGTACTCACTGCTGTCCGATTTCTCTCTAGTTACTTGGAGAATTTAGGACGAAGCAGGAAGGCACTCAGTGAAGCGGGGCGTTTGCTGGGGAAGGAGTAGCTTGTTGAAGGCTGTATCTCAGCAGGCACCTCACTTCTGCTGAAATCTTGCTTGAGATGACACTGTGCCTTGTGGGAGCTTCATGCTCCAGTTCCTCTACCGCTGCAGCAGAAGGGTATGCCAGCCTGACAGCAGGAGCAGGAGAGCTGATTAAGGCCATTGGGGAGCAAAGCATTAGCTCCCCACTCTAAATTAAGGAAATGAAACCCAATGAGATACAACTAGATAGTACAGTAGTGTTATTTTCTTCTGTGCCCATGTCTTAAGTACGAACAGATTACAAACAATGTGTGCTCTAAACAGGCTATCCAGGACTGCAGGGGCAGCCTGGAATACCGGCTCCACCAGGAAGCAAAGGAGAAAGTGGACAAACAGGTGTGACTGGCCAAACAGGCCCAAAAGGAAGTAGAGGTGATCCTGGATCAGCAGGGAGACCTGGCGTTCCCGGGTACCCTGGACCAAAAGGTAAGGATGAGAAACGCCGATCTTGGCCAGGGGCAGGGGAACCTCCTATGCCACAGCAGCTTTAATAGTAAGACTTTTGCACTCGCTTGGTCTGTGTTGAAATGCAATAATGCCACATGTCATTTTGCATTAAAGGTCGCAAGGGTGAACAAGGTGTCATCGGCTTTATGGGCAACATCGGATTTCCAGGTGATTTAGGACCCATTGGACCCAAGGGGGACAGAGGAATGACTGGTGAGTACGTGCAGTCAGATGCGTGACTCCTTTCTAAACGTACTCATTTCGCAACTGCCTGATCTAACTGGCCCTGCTCTGAGCCGGAGGTTGGGCTAGATGATCTCTGGAGTCCTCTCCAACCCGCGTGACTCTGTGTGACCCCTGGCAAATTCCAGTGGACAGGTGCCTGAATTTAACATGGGTAGTCAACTTCTTGCCTTTATGAATTTATTTCGTATGAGCTGCCAGCTCCAAAATCAGAGGCACTTTGGGGGTTAAAAAAAAAGAAGAATTTCTGATCTAAACAAATCCTCCAGAGTAGGTATACTGGATATTTAGAAATATCTTCAAAATCCTTCAGCCCATCTATACCATCATCTATTTCTGTCTCCAGAAGCCCATCAAAAGATGGTGCTGCACCTCAGAGAGCTGTTGGCTGTTTGGGGGGAACTTTCCAGCTTCCTGTGTCATAAGTGAGGGAGCAGTAGCATCATTCATTTCCTTCTGCTTATCTGTGTGCTGTCCAAGAGAAGACAATCCCCATACTCACACACATTCCCCCAGTATAATAAATATAGCTGGTATATGCAGGGCGGTCAGCCACAGACTGCAGTCCTCCTCTCGCATATGCAGCCAAGTAACAGCAACGTATCTGTGGATGAAAGCACATTAAGGAAAATACAGTGGTGGGTTTTTTTTAAACAAACTATCTAATCTTGCTTCCTATCACAGGTTTTCAGGGCCCTCCAGGCTCTCCTGGGTTGCCCCCTCTTCCTCCAAGGCTGGTTGCTGAGCAAGGTTCACCAGGTCCCCGTGGAAATATAGGACCTCAAGGAAGCCCAGGAGATATGGGACCTCAGGGTCCACCGGGTGATCCAGGTAGGAATTGCAGCTGCAGAGTGAAAGCTCTGTTCCCCTTAGCGGAGTGAGGCCACCAGATCACTGCTTTAGCTCTCTTTCACTTTAAATTCTGTAAATCAGAAGGGAGAGTCAAATCTTCATCTTTCAAAGCTAAAGCTTGGCTTTCCTCCTCCTCCTAGCATTCAGAACATAAGCAAAACAGGAGGAAACTCACATAGCCAAAGCAACATCAGATAGGGATCTCACTTAAATCAAGACTGAACGTCTTTGGTGGAAATGCACACATCCTTGTGGGCGTGCTGTCAATCCAGGGAATGTAGTGTTCATGATGGATGGACCAGCTGTGGTGCACCTCTTGCTACTAGCCTCACCAGAGATGCGTGGTAGTAGCCAGAGTGAAAGACTAGGGGTGTGGGGCTTGGTGTAGTCTTGATCCTAGTGACCTTTTCCAATGAAATGGGTGCTCTTTGCCTGAGCCAGAACCATAGGGTCTTGCCTTTAGTGTAAATTTGTAACCCTGGCAGATAGGGCCCAATGTGCAAGTAGAGCACGTGCTAACAGAGCAGTACCACGTTGATATCTCTGCAGTCACTGTGCTTATCACTCTTGTTGGTGCAAGGTTTCAGAGGCTCGCCTGGAGAGCCAGGACTCCAGGGCAGGGGTGGCATTCCAGCTCCTCCCGGCTCCAGAGGTGAACAAGGAGCAACAGGGTTTCAGGGTCCGGTGGGATTTGAAGGTAAGAGATGTTGCACAGCACTTCTTCCCTCTTTCCTGTTTCACTGCCAGAAATTGTTGTGTACTCACTACATCACTGGATGGGGAGGAGGGAAGGAGAGAGGCATTTTCTGTCTTCACAGCATTCTTCAGTTGCGTGTATGGAAATGAATGGTTGGGTAGGTCATATTTTTGGATAGATGATGCTTAAGGGAACATATGTGTAAAAGAAATATCTGTGTCCTTTTTCAATCAAAGTGCGAAACGATTACTATCTTCCTTAGCTAAGTACACAGAGAAAAAGGTATTTGCATAGTTTTAACCATACAAAGCAAATGCAAGCAATTCAAAAACCATTGGTTAATCTTGGACTAAGAAAAGTTTTTAAAGGAAGAACAGGCTCATCTGTAATGTAGAAAGTATGCTAAAATCCATCAGAACTTTGTATGTGACTTTCCCTGGCCCTGACAGTAAAATACGTCATCTTAGAAACCAGGGAGCCTGATCCAGCACCAATCTACTTCAAAAGCAACCGCTGTAATCCTAGAGCTAAAGCTCCTTTGACAGTGACTTACCATGAGAAGAGTCGTGATGCAATTAAGCCTTGTTTGTCAGCAGCTTAGCTGAAATATCAGATAGCATCACAGCATTCGTGGCACCACAAACTAAGTTGCATTATTTCTTTTTCCCTGCTCTTCTAAGGTCAGCCAGGCCGCCCCGGTAGCCCCGGGCTTCCAGGCATGCCAGGTCGCAGTGTTAGCATGGGCTACCTGCTGGTGAAGCACAGCCAGTCCGATCAAGAGCCAATGTGCCCAGTGGGCATGAACAAACTCTGGAGTGGATACAGCCTACTGTACTTTGAAGGACAAGAGAAAGCACACAACCAGGATCTAGGTAGGTGCAGGTATTGCTGGCGGCAGCCTCAATTCCATCTCTCTGGTAGAAAAGAACAAAAAAGAACAAAACAACAACAACAACAAAAAATAGAACTCGGAGGAAGCTGGGACTTCAGCAAACAGGCTTAGGAGACACCAAAATGAGAAAATAAAAACCGTATGTCTGCATAAAGTGCCCCTGAGAGAGCTCCTGCAAGTCATTAGTGTTGTTCAAAGGGGACCTGTAAGGCCAGCGAAACCTTCTGGACTGCAGGGTTTTACTGACACGTGCTTGGGAAGGAGCAGGAAACTGAAAATGTGCATTGTCTTCTGTGAGAACGATGGCCATCATTTCTTTCTTTTTTCTTCTTTTTTAACAGGGCTGGCCGGCTCATGTTTGGCTCGTTTTAGTACTATGCCATTCCTCTACTGTAACCCTGGGGATATTTGTTATTATGCAAGTCGAAACGATAAGTCCTACTGGCTCTCAACTACAGCACCTCTTCCAATGATGCCTGTGGCAGAAGACGACATTAAGCCATACATCAGTCGTTGCTCAGTTTGTGAGGCCCCAGCTGTGGCAATTGCTGTCCATAGCCAAGAAGCTTCTATTCCTCACTGCCCTGAAGGCTGGCGCAGTTTGTGGATCGGATATTCCTTCCTTATGGTATTTGTTCCCCGGCATCACATTTTGTGGGGCACTTTTAAGTGTGGTTTTAAATCTTAGATACTCTGAAGGCTGCTCCCTTTTAGATCCAGCAACACTAAAAAGCATGCATCATACTGGGGAACCAGGGAACTACTTTCTAGGAAGCAGAAGAGGAGAAAGAAAATTTCTGTGAATTGCAGAGAAAATTGCCTCTTTGTCAGATTAGCATCTGGAGGCCTTAGTTGATGTAGAAAATCGTGTTTTGGAGCAGAACACAGGGACAGCTGTGGATTAGCAAATGAAATTGCAGTGAGGTGAGACAGTAGCCTACAAAGCATTTTCACAGCTAGAGATTGGGAGTTACTTCCATCCATCACCATGAACAAGCTGATCTGGAAGAAAAAAGCCAAAACTTTTCCCCTGTTTTGAAAACTCCAAATCATCAATACTTGGTAGAAGCCACAGGCTTTCACCTAGAATGGAGAGAGCCTCCTGTTGTTTTTAGAAATAATCTTCAGTGTTGGATCTCTAATGGCAACAGGAGCTGAACTGTATATCCCATTGCTTATAGGATCTCTTCGATCCTGTGATCTTACAATTAGGCAATGAGATGTTACGGAAAAGTTTTGTGCCATGGAAGACCTACTGAAGGACTTGACCTTATCTTGCAAGATGTACAGAGGGACCACGTAAGCACTGGAGGGCTTAACATGGCAAAGAGCAGATAGAATGTGCTAGTGAATGATCTGACAGGTGCTCATTTTTCTGACTTGCTTGATGTACACGAAAGTTGAGACCTGCAACAGTTTGCCCATGTTGTTAACTCATTAAAGACTGGACTGAATGCTGAAGTAAGCCAGGTTGGGGAAAAAAATAAGATTTCTCTGGCAGAAAACATCATAGAACAATAGTCAATCTTACCCGCAAACTGTTTGTCAAAAGCCAAAAGCTTCACTTTTTCAGAAAATAAGGTAAAAGGAAATCTGATGTTTTTCATTTAGTTACAGAAAAAAACGCTTTGATAAAAGAGAGGTCAAATTTTTGACCAGCCCTATGTTTGACCTTTATTTTGCTTCTATAAAAAGCCCTGATACCATCTCGTCATTACCTCACAAGAATGCCAAGGATTAATTAAATGTTTGCAAAGCCCTGTGTAAACACCGAGCATTGTTGAGATCTAAGTTGTCACCTTAGCAAGAATTTTTTGCCAGGACAAAGTCTGCCAGCACCAAGGATCATGCAGTGAGAAGAGTTCACATTTTCCCAGCTAGCGTTCAGAGCAAATGAAGTGTTTGGTGTACGCATTTTTGCTTCTCAGGCAGCTCTGGAAGGAGTACAGCAAACTTGTGGTTATCTCAGAGTACATATTGTTTCACTTCTGTGGCTTAAATTTGTCACCTCCTTCCCCTGGGTAAGGCACAGTCACGAAGGGAGTCGTCACGGAGTCCTGCCCCAACAGCCGTAGAAGTCAGCAAGATTTCATGTAGCAAGGGCTAAATGATGGCTGGAACATCTTTCTCACGAGGAAAGGCTGAGGGAGTTGGGTCTTTTTAATCTGGAGAAGTCTGAGGGAGGATCTCGTCAATGCTTATAAGTACTTAAAGGGAGGGTGCCAGGAGGAGGGGGCCAGTCTCTTTTCAGTGGTGCCCAGTGATAGGACAAGAGGTAGTGGGCACAAACTTGAATGTAGGAAGTTCCATCTAAACGTGAGGAGGAACTTCTTTCTTTGAGGGTAGCAGAGCACTGGAAGAGGCTGCCCAGAGAGGTGGTGGAGTCTCCGACTCTGGAGACATTCCAAACCCACCTGGATGCCACCTTGTGCACCCTGCTGTAGGTGGACCTGCTCTGGCAGGAGGGTTGGACCAGGTGGTCTCCAGAGGCCCCTTCCGACCCCTAACATTCTGTGATTCTGTGGCTGTCATGCGTCCCATAAAGGTAGGGTGGCACAAGCGTTGCAGAAGGACAAAAGGCCATGGCCAATACAAGAAGAGAGATGATAGGCACAGAGTTGGAGCTTGTATGCTGCGTGTAGGAATGCCAGTGCTCGTCCTGAGGTTGTCAAGCAAGTCTGCTCCCAAGCCAGGGCTCAAAAAGCACGTGCGGTTTTTACTAACTGCTCTCCAGCTCCAGCTGCAAAGGCCTCGAAGCTATTAATAGTTTATGCTGCTTCTTACCAACTTTGTTCTTGTAGAAGGATGCTAGAACGGTTTTGCTCCTGAACTTCATAGTTTAGCAAATCTGGTGGGCCGCAGCTTTGGGGTTTGGGTGGTTTTTTTGCGGGGGAGGGATGTGTTGTTTTGGGTTTTTATTAAAAAAAAAAAAAAACAAAAAACTATCAAAACTTCAGCAACATGTAACACTAGCCAGGGATCAAAGTCCTTTACTCTTTTAAAAGGTGGCCACTTCTGTTACTCATTTCTATGAACACCGTGGGCCTCTTGCAGCATAAACCAAGGCAGTAATGGCTGGTGTTATTGTGGTGTTTATTAAAACATAGGCAGGCAAACATATCGGATGTGCCCAGATTTTTCCCTACATTTACAAATAGTTTTATTGAGCCACTTTATTTTCCAGCTGCTTTCTTTTATATTGCAAATTCCTTCAGTTTTTTTAACAAAAAAATTAAAAAACAGCTTCATGTAAAAATGCAGCTGTACAGCTCTCAAAGGGACGGAGGAAATGTCTGTTTTGTTAGTGATGCCTTTGACAGAACCAAAGTAACATTCAATTCGTTACCAGAGTACGTGTCAACAGTAACAGCTGAGTGGTGTAAAGATGCATGCTTTTGGTGTAATTTCCTATCAAAGAATATGCCATGGAGGGAACTAGCTATTTGCATAGAAGCTAATTTTGTTTCCACAGTGCTCCTCATGTGTGATGCAGAGCAAGACAGACTTTATAATAATTAGGTAAATTCAAGTTAGATACATGGTGGAAAGTTCTTCTCAGTGAGGGCAATCAAACAGAGGAACAGGTTGCCTGGAGAGGTTGTGGAAACTCCATCCTTGGAGGTATTAACAACTCGACAGTGCCCTGGAGCAACCGAGGACAACTCTGAAGTTGGCCCAGCTTTGAGCAGGGGACTGGCTGAAGTGACCTCCAGTGGCCCCTTTCCACCTAAATAATTCTCCAATTTGATGATTTCCAACAGTGAATATCTTAACTACAGAAAAGATATAAAAGCTCAACATATGAGCTAGGTCCTTTGTATAGTTGAAGTGTAGCCAAACCCTGAAGCCTTACAGAGTTGCAGGATTAACCGATTCTCTGCTCCGGAGATAAGAATTCGGAGCAATTCTAGCGGTTTTTCTCTTTTCCCACATGTAAGTTTTTGACAGCGTTGCCTGAGGTTGTACTCTGAACACTGCCCTCCTTGTCTCATTTAGCATACTGCTGCTGGTGATGAAGGTGGAGGACAGTCGCTGGTTTCTCCTGGCAGCTGCCTGGAAGATTTCAGAGCGACTCCCTTCATCGAATGCAACGGCGCACGCGGAACCTGTCACTACTTTGCAAATAAATACAGCTTCTGGCTCACTACGATCGACCAGCCCTTCCAAAGCAAGCCCTCGGCAGATACACTCAAGGCAGGACTCATCCGAAGCCATATCAGCAGATGTCAAGTCTGTATGAAAAATCTATAGAAGGCTTTCACAGTATAAGGAACATGCTTATCATGTAGTTCTTACACAGTGGAACCTTCTGTGATGGTTAGACATTTGAATAAATCCTATTGGTGCTTTTTTAACTTATTACCTCAAAAGCTGAATGGAAAGTTAATTTTTAAAGATGTCTGTAAAAGCAAATTAAGTGTAACACAAATTAAGTCTAACACACAGATGTAGCGCGGTGTTCTCCTGCTATACAGTATATATGCACATTTTTTGCTAGTCTAACATTATGTCATTTGCCAAATGATGCAGATACTCGCAGCTTTGAAACACCAAAAAAACTTCAATAATAAATGGCTACCTTGGTCAGATACCCACTACATTTAAGAGAATATATGTATCTTTTCTATTAACTGTACTCATCACAACACTACACACTAACAGCTGCAGTTCAGTAAAAAATTAACACAGGGTGATCAAAGTGCTAAACCCTTGCAAAATACTGAAAATATACTCTGGAAAGTGCTTATGTCCAGCATCGAAACTTAACTTTGATGTCAGTGCTTTATGCTTGGGCAGTTCAAACACACCCAAAACAATCATCTTTTTATTCTATTTGGGTTTTTTTGAAGGCTCACCATGCTGTAGCACTTAACCACTGGTAAAAAACCCACAGGCGTCCCAAAACTAGTGACCACAAAAGGCAACTCTTCCTATTTTGATTGAGAGACTCTATGATGAAGATCATTTTATTTTACAAGCTTGATAATTTTTTTCTAGACATAGCCCAGGCCAAAGGACCATTACAGAGGTCTCTTGCTCCACTGTGTTGTGGACATCCATCCGTATCACACTGCCCACACAGCAGCACCACCGAGTGGTTTTTGCTTTATTTTCCCCTCTGAAACCAAGCCACTCATCACAAATACACATTTTAAGCACGCACTGTTGGAGCAGCCAGCGCACGTAGGGTAGGTTTTGCAGGAGAGCGTATTCCTCAGTGCCACACGACCTTCAAACGCAGAACTTCCTTCCAGACCTGCCAGTTGTCTGTCTGAAGGCTGGCAGCTGGGAACACTGTCCTGGCAGCCGGGAACAATGGGATGCTGCCACCCCAACCTGCACACAGCCATCTTTGCAGAAGCAAAGAGGAAGGAAGCAAGGCATTTAACTTAGCCCCATCTCTTCCCATAGAGAACCTGGTTATTGCCTGCCAGGCCAGAATGGCTAGCTCTTTACTTCTGTAGAAAGCAATTTAGCCCAAAGCTGGCTGTCACCATTGCAAAAGAGGGGGGAGGAGAAAGGATCAGCTGCAAATTTCCTATTTGCATAATCTGATTATATACCTGAATGCTTAAAACTGAAATCAAAGAGACTTCTATAGCAATGAGTTGATTTTTCAACAGTTCACCTCACTCCTGCTTCGGGTGCTTCTTGGCTTTTGTAATTACATTCCATCCTCACTGTATCATAAATAAAACCTGTTTTTTTCTACACCTCCATTTGTTGATGATTTCCGTTTTGTAAAAGGTGTTTTTCTATACAATGCATATGGACTGCTCTGTTGAACTACTTTGTTTGCACCTAAGGAATTAAAAAAGAACTACCAGAAAGCTCCTTCCACTGAAATTCAAACTCTTCAAACAGGAATACACTTGTTTATTTCATGGCACTTAAAAAGAACCAAGAGGGAAGCTGTGTTTCTAAAATCGCTTGTTTAAGCTGAACTATTGAAATAGTATTTCATCTGTTGTTAGGAAGAACAATTTAAGCCAATAAATCGTGATGTTGCAGATTAAAGCAACATATTATTGGTGCTCTGCAATGTTCAGGAAACCAACATTAACCAAACTTGACAAGTGTTACCTCTGCAAAAAAAAACCGTAAAGTATACATTAAGTTAAAGTTCTTAGCTAGCACACTGTCTAACCTAGATTAGTTGTATATATGATTAGATAGATCTATAAACAGAGAAATTACCTAAGCTTGAAATGAGCTCTCTGGCCATGCTGTAGCTCTGAAAGGCAGCCCCCAAACAAATTAATCACACTAGCATTTGTTTCAGGTAAATAAATACTTAGCATTGAAAACATTGCAGTCACATGAGCCAAGTCTATTCCACATTTGCCAGTTCTTTTAAATTACATATGGCAGAAACACCCAAGAATCAGCAACTTGCCTCTTCCAGGTGTTGCCAGACATCAGCGGTGGTGGGATGATCACACAGGTATCACTTGTGATTTTTACAGCGCAACTGTGACAACGAAGCACATTCACTGTTTTAACAGAATTCAAGTGGAGGTTATAGAAATCTTTAAAAAACAATTATGTCAACAACAGCAAACTACTTGGATTTTTATGGCTAATACGTTGCCTAGTCTTTCTATGCAGCTGATTTTTTTTGCCTGTAAAACTTTAGCAGATAGGTCTTCTGCCAACAGTTGCCTTGCCTTTTTTAATTTTTCTCTGATTCACATAAGCTGTTCTTAAGTTTGTTCAGCACGGTTTCGGCACAGCATTGAGTTGAATGCACAGGCATGGTGCAGGAAAAAAAAAACAACCCCACAACAAAACACAAAACCCCACTGGGTGCCTCGCAGAGTTGAACTTTTGTACTTTGTTTGTGGACATCGTGTGCTTCAGGTCTGTGTACTCATACCCCTGTTTCTCCAAAGCCTGCATAATCACTGTTTGGGAAGGGCAGAGAGCTCACGTACGTAAACACATGGAATACTTGCAGCAGCCAGAGGATTTCACCCACGGAGCTAACTTGCAGCACAGCATGGAGGGGAACAGACTTACTCATACAGCTTCTAAGCTGGAAGTTTTCCCCTCTCCAATGAAGACAGGCTGAGAGACTTGGGGTTGTTCATCCTGGAGAAGAGAAGGCTCCAGGGAGACCTTATAGAGGCCTTGCAAGACTTTAAGGCAGTTTATAAGCAGGATGGAGGGAGACCTTTTATGAAGGCCTGTGATGACAAGAGGCATCAGTTTTAAACTGAAAGAGGGTAGAGTTAGATTGTATGGAAGGAGGGCGTTTGTTGAGATGAGGGTGGTGAGACACTGGAACAGGTTGCCCAGAGAAGTTGTGGATGCCCCATCACTGGAAGAGTTCTAGGTCAGGCTGGACGGGACTTTGAGGAGCTTGAAGGGTGTCCCTGGCCACGGCAGGGGGGTTTGTACTAGATGATCTTTGAAGATCCCTTCCAACCCAAACCTTTCCATGATTCTGCGATCCCCAAACCCACTTCCAAGAAGTTCAAATATTTTTATACAGCAAAAACTCAGTTACAGCAAAACAAAACAATCTTTTTACCAAACTATAGTGCTCCAGCCAAGGATGTAAAATCCACTAGTATTTTGCCTGGGTTTGATCAACTCAAATCTTTTGCCTCAAAACGTGCTGTTTGCTTCCTACGCTTCCCTGTTTGAAAACACACTGAAGTATAACATGCTGCTGGAGAAGGTAAATCAGATTATACTCCCCTCTTGTAGGTAATAGTGCATCAGTATATCAGCACAGATAATAGTGAAGTCAACGCAGTGGCATCAGTTGACAGCAATTATTTCCTCAGAGTGCATTGACCAGATCAGCCAAGTTTGTTTACGCCCTACACGACTGGGCTCGTCCACAGCTGCTGGAAGTAGAAAATTAGCAAGCGGCAAACGTGACCCCACAAAAGACGGCCTCGGATGGCTGCCAGAAGAGAGGCCGGGAGGCCACTGCTGTTGTGCTGACAGCGCCCCGGTGCAGTCAGTCAGCAGCGCCCGCAATGGCGCAGGGGCCGGCAGCAGCCCCGGGGAGGGAGAGCGGGCGCCCTCACAGCCGGTCAGGACTAGGCAGGCATCGGTGGGAGACATACAGGATGAGGGCACCAAGTAACATAGAATGGTTAGAGTTGGAAGGGACCTTAAAGATCACCAAGTTCCAACACCCCTGCCATGGGCAGGGACACCTCTCACTAGCCCTGGTTGCTCAAAGCCCCATCCAGCCTGGCCTTAAACACTTCCAGGGATGGGGCATCCACAGCTTCCCTGGGCAACCTGTTCCAGTGCCTCACCACCCTCAGAGTGAAAAATCTCTTCCTGATACCTAATCCAAATCTGCCCTTTCAACACCATTACCCCTCATCCTACCACTACACTCCCTCATGAAGAGTCCCTCCCCACCTTTCCTGCAGGCCCCTTTCAGACGCTGGAAGGCTGCTGTAAGGTGTCCCCGGAGCCTTCTCTTCTCCAGGCTGAGCAGCCCCAGCTCTCTCAACCCGTCCTCACCACAGAGGTGCGTCACCGTGCCCCATAGCCCACGAGCAGAGAAGTGACAACAGGCAGCGGCGTCTCCCACCATGACACGGGCAAGGGCGTAACGCAGCCGGAGCAGGTGGCCCAGCAGCTGTCCCTGCCCCACCGACACCAGGGGGGTCAGGCTCCCTGCATGGCCCCCACGAGACTCAAAGCCTTGTTGGGGTTGCCAGGGGCGGACAGTGACCTTGGTCTTGCGCCACCAGCACCTGCGAGGGGCAGGACGGGGCCTTCCCAACCAGCCCGGCACGGATCCTCCCCTGCTGGTCCTGCCATTCTTCCCTCCCGCTCGGGTCACAGCCGGCACCTCGGGCACCGGCAGGCCTGGAGCTTACATTCACCCAGCATGGCCAAAAATAACGTCTCTTTTATTGCACTGTTCAAACACTTTGCCTAATCCGGCCAAAAGCAACAGGAAGAGAGAAAGAGTAAAAAAAATAAATACTTGTAAAAAGAGGTTCCCCTCCCGGCCAGAGCAGCCGGGTCTCTGCTTTCAACCTGCCCTCACCAGCCCTGGTGGAAAGAGGTCCCCAGGGTCACAGCCATGGCCAGCCTAGCCCCAGGCTGTGCACAGTTATTAACAGGGAAAGCAACTTCGCAGTGATGGAGGAAACCCTCGCTGCAGGTGGTGGGACGTGGAAGAGCAGGCATGATGTACAGCCACTGTTAATCACAGAATCACTGGGGTTGGAAGGGAGCTTTGGAGATCATCTAAGCCCAATCCTGCCAAAGCAGGCTCACCTAGAGCAGGTTGGACAGGAACACATCCAGGCAGGTTTGGAATGTCTCCACAGAAAGACTCCACGAGCTCTCTGGGCAGCATGTGCCAGTGCTCAGTTACCTTCAATGTAAAGAAGCTTTTCCTCACGTTCAGACAGAATTTCCTGTGTTCCAGTTTGTGCCCATTGCCCCTTGTCCTGCCACTGGGCACCGCTGAGAAGAGTCTGGCCCCATCCTCTTGACACCTACCCTTTAGATATTTATAAGCATTGATGAGATCCCCTCTCAGTCTTCTCTTCTCCAGACTAAAACAGACCCAAGTCTCTCAGCCTTTCCTCGTAAGAGAGATGCTCCATTCCTTTGATCATCTTCATGGTCCTCCACTGGACTCTCTCCAGCAGTTCCCTGTCTTTCTTGAACTGGGGAGCCCAGGAGTGGACACAGTACTACAGATGTGGCCTCACCACAGCAGAGTAAAGGGGGAGGATAATAAAAAATATTAGTTAATAATTAATTAATGTGAGTTCTAGGCTGTGCGGACATTAAGGCTACAAGAGTTAGAAGAAGTGCTTATCCATGCAGTTCCTGTGCTGCCAGTCCCTACTCTGCAGCTTCACTGCTCCTCCCCATCAATAAGCCGAGCAGAACTGTTCCAGTAAAATTACACAGGATGGGGGAGTGGGGGGGAGCTTTCTGCAGCACTTGAATATCAGAATGCACCTGCAGAAGCAATAGGGAAATTAATGAATTAACGTTAGGACACTTAGCACGCACAAGAGCAGGCCATGATCAGGGTTGGCATGACAGAGTGGCTGGAAGAGTGACAACCCATCTAACCCCAAACATTTCTCAAGGAACAATAGCCAGCAACACTGAAAACCCATGAACATCACGCTGGACAAGTGTAGAGCTACGGGTTCCTGTGTCATCTCTTTCAGTAAAAACACCCAAGTTAGAGCTTTCAGAAAGACTGTAGGGATTCCTTAAGATCTCGTATGAATCAAGTGCTGGTGCAAGTGAATTTCAAATGTTTATACCTTAAGAAGCATTAGATGTTAAATTTACAAAAATTTTTCCTGTTCTGTACCTTCTAGGTGTAAAGCATCGCCCCAGAGCCCAACCTTATAACCGTTGACTAGAGGCCCCAGCACAGCTTCTGTGTGCCGTGGGTTCCGTTGCCAACAGATGGAGCAAAGCCAGGGGTGGATTCTCACAGACACACGGGCAGATCGCTTTGGTCATGAACAAGACCAAGGTTGTAAGCCCTTTTGCCTCTTCCCAGTCCTGAGGGAAGACTAGACACTAGTCTTGAAGTATTGTTAATACAATTAAAAGCCTCCAAACTATTAAGTTTTCAGTACCACAGACTCTCTGACAGATTGGTAGGTGTAAAACTGCAAACCCCTGGCAAATCCCAAAGATGACAACCCTTAAACATACAAAGGGTTTTCTCTCAAGCCATTCTTCCCCACTATGCATGTACTGTGCATAAACCTGAAAGTGGAAAATGAAGCTACCACGCTGCAGGAAGTTGCTCAACAGGACCAACTTCTGGAAAAAAATATTTTAAATATACTTAGTAATAATTTAATTTATTATTCATGCAGGAATTGTCTCCCCATGTAGTAAACAGCTATGATTTGGGTGGGACAGAGAAAGGTAATGGCAAAGCATAAGAACAGCCAGCCCTTTAGTTTTAGAAAATTATGCCAGAAGCATCCAGAGGAAGATGAAGGAGACCTCGCACAACAACTTGCAGAACTGGAAATGGTTTGTTTTTGTTTGTTTGCCTTGGGGAGGGTTTTGGGTGTTTGTTTGCTGGGGTTTTTTTTAAAGTAGCAGTTCTTCACTCTGGTTACCCTGTCTCCGTGTGAGCTCCTGGGTCACTGCATGTGTTTTTTGTAGCCAAGAGGGCTGGGAAGCTCAAGTACTGAATATTAGCCCCTCCTTTTTACCGCAGTCGGGAGAGAAACCACACAGCTCATTAGTGCTCCTTCATGCGCCTTTCTACTGCACAAAAGGCACTCAGTCTCTCTTCCCTTCCTCCTGCATTAGCCAATTTCACATCAGAAAATGCCAGTCTTCTCTTCCCTTCAGGTAGATGGTAACGTCATGCGTAGCTGCTAGAAATCAAAGCTGCGGCTTTGCCCGGGCACAGCTAAGGAGGAATTGGAAGGGAGACGGAAAACAGGTATCCAACACCATGGTATCATACAGGCACCACAAAGAGGTCTCTACTAAATGCAGACAAAATAGAAAACTGCTTCTTCCCCCCCATAATCTTTGCTATCCACATCAAAAAAAAAAAGTTACAAGAGGAAAAAATTGAAGGGAAAAACCACTTCCTCCTGCAACTTACACTTACCCAGCAAGAGCTGTGATGCTGCCTGTCAGTACATGAAAGCCCACTATGGAAGGAGGGTTCACATTAATAAAGTCTCCAAATGAATAGTACATATCCACAACGATTTTAATAGTACAGCTTCTGAATCTTACACTGTCATATCTGACATAAAAAGATTGATTTATTAGCTACAAATATAAATTATACCTGGAATTCTGGATTTTTTTTTTTAAGAATAAAAAAGTACCATGTGTTCAGTCTTCCAAAGTTAGAATCAGAAGGGGAAAGGCGATAATCACGTGAAAGTTGCCGAGAATACGCAAATAGATCATTTACATGCAACACGAAGTGGCGTGTCATTAAAAATCAGACTCCTTCAAAACTGTTCAAACGATCATCGCTATCAAATGTACTAACACACCATTTGTCTTCAGAGCCCTCGGAAACTGGCAAGTCTTCCTCCATAATTTCACGCACGTTCCCATTTTCATACACAGAGCTTCCCAGAAACTTTTAACAGTCGGAAGATTTTTTTTTCCACATACACCATTTCATCTATTTATTCTTTGACATTTTATTTCTGGCGAACTGCAAGCACTTCTTATTCCTCAGTTTGCTGGAGCAAACAATCCCTCCCCTTTTCTTAGGTAAACGGTTCAGGCACAACAACCAGATTTTGTCCTTTTGGCTGGCTTGTAGTCAGTAATGTCTACAGTTTGCGGTGGCCCCTCAGCTTTCTGCCGTACAATTATTGGGACTACCATCTCAAACACAGTTTCAAAGAGGTAGTCCACCTTGTATCCTGTTTTTGCGCTGGTCTCAAAGCACATTTTCTCAGCTGCTGGAACATCCTTCTCATCCAGCATTTTGTATTTCAGTATCTTTTTATAGAGCGCAATCGCATCCTCTGCACAGACTTGTTTTTGCACCTTCGAGCCACAGCTGGCAACAGACTTCTCAGGTCTATTTTCATCCGGTGGTAAAGCACAGTCATCGGTGAGGTCAACTTTATTTCCAACAATAGCAAAAATGCAGTCAGCACTCGCACTGTCCGTCAGTGCCAAGAATCTTTCTTCCAGCTCTGTGAGGCTTTGGAGGCTGTTCACATCATACGTGAGGATCACGGCAGCTGCTCCTCTGCAGTACATAGACCCCAGGCCATGAAACTGCTCCCGCCCTGGCAAAGGTTTAAACACAACAAAAAGTTAGTGTGCTGGAAGCTACGTTAACTGAGTCACAGAGTTTCAGGACTTTTAAGCCCATTTCACAAGTTGGGATGGAGCAGGGAAGGTAAAAACATGTTATTTGTAACATTTTCTTCTTTTTTTTTTCCCCTTCTGCTTTTCCCTAAGAGTGCAACAGCGCCAGAGGCCAGCTCAGCTCACCGCTTGCTCAATTTTAGAGAAGGGAATCTGCACAGACGTGTGACAGAGCCAAGCGTGACACAGCACTCAGCTGCAGAAAGCAAATAAAGTTTGTTTTTCCATTAAATTGCATACTAGTTCATTAATGCCACATTAACCACTACCCTGCTTGCATCCACAAATGGACCAATTCCACCTACTTTACCATTTATAAAACAAAAAATAAGTTCTACTGTTTCAAATTCTGCTCGAACTCATTACTTCTGTAAATTCAGTATGCACTTTCAAGTACATCCAGTTCAGAAATCTGGATCAGAGCCAGTCATCCACTTCCTCCTAGGTTTTGAACGATTTTATAAGCAATTTAGTCCCACGCTACATGCCCACAATTCTCATGTACGCTGACTTTTCAGTAGAAGACTTGTCTTCAATGCTGCTGTATGTAGCCTGTATTGGTACGCCTCAGTCCCAGGACAAGTACTCACACTCTTTTTAGATTATTAAAAACACACAATATAGAGACCCCTAACTACATTTTAACAGTAATTTATCTTGTAAGTTGCCCTGACCACCATCACTCAATAACCAACAGTTAATAATGGAGTATTTCTTTCTCCTCATCATTCAGCAAGGATCTACCAGCATTTCCATCTAAGCCTTGATGGTCTCCTTCCAATTTGTTTACTGGAAGACAAAATTGACTCTTCTTTGAGTTCTGGGAAGCAAACAATGCTCTTCAGTAGTTGCAAAAGGACTATGAGAAATGAGGCAGAAGACAGACAGTCTTGTCCTTTCCTATCAAGAACTGCAGATTTCCCCAAATATCTGCTATGTGTAGAATTTGCTCTAGCACATTCACTTTACTCCCCTAAACTCAATTGAGAAAAAGACACCCTAGATTTCAACCAGCCATCAGAGTCAGCCTCAAGTCACTACAGAACAGAAATGTGAATGAACAAAGGGAAAAAAAAAAGTGAATAAACAAAGGAAGAAAAAAAACCACAGGAAAAAAGAACCAACTGTGCACTTCTGAACATTTAGGAATCATCATTTATCAACTCTTTTCATAGTTTCTTTGCACAGAGCCTCCATTTATAGAAAATCTGGAAGTGATCTGGTTACATTAATTTTCTGTACAAAGCTACTGGCCACCACGAGTTACAGCATCATGAGACCCTTGTAAATGACTGTGGAATAGGAAAGGCAGAAGAAATTCATGCTGCAAAATAGGGGTCAGCATATATTAGGAAAAAACACATTTGCACATGAAGATGCACGCTGTGAAAGTAACTTAGAGCCTATCTCCAGTTGGGAATAGAACTTAAATCTTTGAGTCACTGCAGTAAGTCCTTTGACAAACTTCAGGACAGTACTCCACGGTGGCCAGAAGAGAGACACAGTGTTCATCATTATCAGTAAAACAAAACTGGAAAACACCGAGCTAGAACATGAAATCCAAAGCTCACCAAACTTTTAACACTGAGTGAAATTCCTGTACCTGCCAGAGAAATAGATTTGAAGAGATGCAGAGTACACTATAAAGTAGTATAAAAGGAAGCTAGCGAGGATGCTCAGAAGTATGCAAAGTTTTTGCATGAGGGAAAAATCGCGGGATCTTTCAGGCTGGTCAGTGCCTGAAAAAAGGTATATAAACAGATGTCTATAAATTCAGGCCTAACGCTGAGAAAGTAACCCAGGAGCAACTATTTACTCTTTCTTGTAACACAGAAAATTAGGATTTCACATCAAAAAATCATGTGTGTAGTTTAAATACTTTCCTATACAGTGAATAGTTGGCAGTAAGTGTTATATTGTGTCACAGAGGTCAAAAGTTCAATGAAAAGCATTAGGCAAAGTTTATGAAGAATTGCTTCTGTGCAATTTTGTATAACCTCTGATTTGTTTTCCTCCTGCACAACAAGTTTTTTAAACCAGTGATCTGAAGGTAAATAAAAGCGGGGGGGGGGCGAAGGACATGTCCTTGTTTAGATATGCTGATTAAGGGCGAGGGAGATTGGGGTGTAGGGGAAGGAGGAGGTCGGTGCTTTTATGCTTTTTCCTCCAATCTCATGTTCAAAGTTACTGCAAGTGAGTTTTTAAAAGTCTCCAATTTTTCAGGAGAAGTTTGTGCCGTGACCTACTTTGTTTTCATCCTGAATCCCGATTATACCACGGTCTGGAAACCACAATGGAACATATATCCTCCCCCCCGTCCTCCCACTTCAGATGCCTAAACCATAAAATCCAGCCCCCAAAATAGTTTGCTGCAGCCACCGAGTACTCAAACAATACTATTACTTGTTTTATGGAATTTGTATGCTAATCAAATCTTGCACAGCATAATAAAAACCATGACATTTTTACACTCTAACTACAAACTGGCTACTTCTACAACTAATGTATTGTTGAAAAGGAGAAAGAAACAGAAAGAAGAATTTACCTTGCATAAGGGATTAATTATGTCAGAGGAATTATAGATAGTCTCTCTCTCTCTCAGCCACACAGCACAATCTATATGCAGAAAAAATGTGTAATTTATTTTGGCGGCACAGTTTCTTTGTACAGACCACTTCTGGCACTCAAGGGCTAGAGCAACCCTGGATGTGGGAAAAAACCCTAAAACTACACAAAGTATTTAAACTAATATCTTATCTGCCCTCAAGGCGTCAGGCAGAATAGTATCAGACATTACAGTGAAAACCTTATTGCATGAAAACAGCCAGCCCTTTCTTCTGGCCAGTTATTTCTTTCTCTGGACCCATCTGGACTCACTACAACCATGTACTTTTTTTTTTTTTTTTTTTTTACAGTTAGCTAAATTAAACGGTAAAGCCTGAAACCAAGAATTAAACAACTTCACCCTTTCAAGAAATGAAGGGAACGGGGAAGAGTGGCAGAACTATCATGTAATTTGCCATCAAAGGCATTGCATTAAGAACCAAATCAACCACAAAGGCACAACATTAGGGAAATTTCTTAAAGCCAAGCAATCAAAAACTAATTTCCAATTTTCTTTTCATCTTTCTATTTTGCCTTATTTACAGCAGTTCAACAACCCTACGGCCATACCGTTGCCTGCAGCACCATTAGCTTTTCAGAGGCTCTTTCAGCAAGTACATCGAGTCTTGTTGGAGACTTCACCCGCGCAGGAACAGCGCAGCCACCAAGTGTTTTCAAAAGTCCTGTCAGAATTGTCATAAAGAAATCACAGAATTTTGACCCAAATGGACCTCGGTGCCATAAAGTTCGTAAGAAACCCAAGGAAGAAAGAAGGGAAGAAGCAGACCTTGCAAGAGGCCACCCTGATAAATAAGCAAGGCTAGATTTAGGCTTTGGTCTAACCGGCCTCATGCAGCACCCCGACCTCCCAGCTGGAAGGCAGCAGCCCATGGGAACACTTTCACTGGATGGGACCACAGCCTGACGGAGCATCCCCTTCCCTTGCTCCCAGCTGTGGGATCCACTGACAGCAGCAGTGCCAGCTACGTCCCCAACCTCCTTCTTGCAGCTCTCCTCCTGCCCACCATCCCTGGGGGTGGCATCCAAAGGAGCCTGTGAGGCTGCTGTTGATGTTTACAAGAGCAGAAGATTTCCTCCAGCCAGATTTGAATGTTCCTCACCTACCACCTCTTCAAAGGCTTTCACCACAACTTCTTAAGTAGCATACTTCCCACACACATACTCTTTCAAGAAATCCTCTGCCGGAAGAACAAGTTTTTAATCTCTCAGTGTTGAGCACTTAAAAGAATGTAAGACAGACTGTTACTTGGGGGGAAAAAAAAGTCTTAAGGGAATAAAACACCACAAATCCTAAATAGCTTATAAGGTCTTCCAGAAAGTACTGAAAAAAGTACTGTTGTTACTCTGATATCACTGTCTGAGCAGGGTCCTAAATTCTGAGTTCCTAAGGTGGAGATGTAGCGTGGAAAAGTACATGACGGTGAGCAACAGAAGCGCAACTAACATTGCATTAAAAATGAACGAGTGCAAAATTGTCCAGAAAGTTCTCAGTCCATAAACCAGGGATCTTGCAAGGATCTTCACTGTAATTTAAATAGGATTGGAATCTGAACAGCAGAGAGGAATTAACACAAACACAAGGTATCAGCTAGGTTCTGCCTTTCGAATTCTCTTTCTCCTTTATAAGAGAGTCTGAACTTGAGTGTACGTGAAGAGATACAGGACCTGTACCCTAAGGAAACAGCCAAAACAGGAAAGAAGAGAGAGAAGTCCATGACATAGCACAGAAATCAGTCCTGGAAAGAAATGAGAGATGAGGATTCAGCTGCAGTGGATGATGGTTCAAAGGGTGACTCTGAGGATGCTCTTGAGCTACCTCAGCAGGAACATCCACGTGACCCCAAGAGCAGATGAAGAAGCTCCTTTTTAAGGAACGGCATTTCCTTCTGTTTGCAGACAAAGCAGTAAAACTGTGACCCTTTAAATGACATTAGAGGACAACAATTTTGCCAGGAACGGAGATATTTTTGTTTGTACACATATACTGAGATACCTACTGACTATCAAAGAACAAACAATAAAGGACCCTGAAAGTTTACAGAAGATTCCCCTGCCCACACGTGAGTCAGGCTGTAAAGTTTTGACGCTGATGAAGTCAGAGTTCTTCGTTACCTTATTCAAGATGGATATTTATTTCTTCTAGGTGGCTTTATCGCATTTGCCTTGAACTAAGGAGCTTTATTAAGAACGGGACTATGTCTGTGGTTACTTGGGGATAAAAATAGAGCTCTCCATCACAAAGGATTAACATGGAGGATGTTAAGTAGGAATTAGTGGCAACAAATGAGTCAGAAAGCACTGGAGAGCTCAATTTTTATATGTCCAGGAGTTGTCTGAATACATGACTTCCCGATCCATTAGCAAGATGCCAGCATTTGGTTTTTCTCCAAAACAAAATTCCCCATAGAATAAAAGTCTCAGGGGGTGTACACCAACAAAAACCACAACAAACCCACAAAAAAAGCCAACCACCAAACCAATTACAGTTGAGCAACTAGAAAATTCATTTGAGCTCCACCTAGTATTATACATTCGCAATGCTACATTATGGAATATACTTGTGTATATCAAAGTTTCAGAACGCAACAGACCTCTGCCTCTACTAAAAATCAAGATGACATTTATTTTGTTTATACTCATTACTTAGATATGAATCAACATTCAAGGCATGAACTGTGCCCTATTTCAGGAGCTTCCATTTAGTTATTGAAATTAAATATGCTTGGCCAAAGCAGAACATAATATAAACATAGGAAAGTACTGATCTTAATACCCAAAGGGCTTCACTTTCATGTTTTAAAGAAGAAAAAGCCACACATGGAAGAAGAAAATAACAGCCACATGGGTTAAGTGAACAATGAACAAAGGAAAATTCTTTAATATGGCTCTCCAAAGAAAAATCATCGAAAACAGTCCATCAAGAAAGTGGGCTCAATGTAATCTATGATTGAGACAAGGCTACTCCATTTCTAAACGCAACTTACTCTCACCTGCTAAGTCAAGTATCTCTATCTCATAATAAAAGACTTAAAATGGCAAAAGAGACCATGTAGTCTCTTGAATCAATGTATTTTTTTTACTTAATGAACAAATACTTTGAGTTCTGAAGGAGTTCAGATATTCAGAAATTCCTAAGACCCCACAAACATCCCTGCTCTACATATGTGAATCAGTTTGGGCTTGTAAAGCTCCTTCTGCAAAACTGCAATTCAGTGTGAGCAAGAAAGCTGTGTGAACAGGAGCCATCGTTCGCTTCTCACTTAGCCAAGATAAGAAATCACAATTGAACTGAGCCCTGCCCTTCACGCAGCTTTAATTATCATACTGGAAATATCACACCCCCACTAATGAATGTTTCACTTGGACACAAAAATCCATGGCTAGAAAGACTGGAACTAACCCACTGCATAATCGTTATCTATGAATCACTTAAATCCCCTCAGATCTGGTCTTAGAAAATGAGGGTTATTCAAAAACACTTTCGCAATATATAGGAACAATTAACACAACTTTGGTCTGGAAAGCATTTTTCTTTTCACTCCAATTGAAAATATAACAACACATAACAGCATCATCATGTTGCACATGTGGATCCTTCTTCCCACCAACACATACACACACTCTCAGTATCATAGAGGTTATTCACAGGCTGACATCCAAAGTTACTAAGATCCAAGCCTGAGAGCCTTTAGGTTTTTATACTGCTGCTTTTACACAGATAAAGGAAATACACTGCGTGAGCTCCTCTTTTCCTCCCCTAGAGGCTGGCATTCAGGAAGGCAAATATACTCAGGACATCTGTTTCAAGTGCTGCAAATATCTTCCTATGAAAAAAGATCACAATATTCAAATGGAGGCAACTCCCAGACTCAAAGGAACAAACAACGTATTTGAACTGTCTGCCACAAATGAGAAAGCCCTGTGAACCATAAACAGTGAAGCAGAAAATGCTTTCTAATACATTTAACTCCGTGGCATTTGAATAAAAGGCAGATCTCAAGAGTTCAGCGCGCTGTTATACAGGAGGAATGTAACATTATTTTCCTGATCTGGGAGTGGCATTACATTATGTTGGTATAAGCTAGTCCCCACTGAATTCACATACAGAAATCTTATACAATCTAACAGCAGACTACAGAATAGAATCCTACCAAGTATTAAAATATTCAATTTAATAGATGTGATTTTGTCTGAACAGCCCGATAGGTTGAGAAAATCCAACTAGTTATCTAACTGGAGGCAGAGAAAGGTTTTGACGAAACAGGGAATGCCTTGGCACTATAATCCAAAATTTATGAGCTATGGTACCACAGTATGGCTCTTATCATGAGAGAATAAACTGCATCCTTCTGTGTAAATAAAAATATTAAAGAGTTTTTTTTTTTTAATAAGTCTACTGAACTACACCATCAGTAGTGCAACAGTGTCTGGGATAAAACATGTCCCAAAATATATGTAAACTATGTTTTTTGATAGAAATAAAAAATGAGGGAAAATACACAACAATGAATAACTGGAGGGCTGTTTGACAGGACTAATTTTTAAACACAATTTTTAAAAAGAGCACAAACCTTATCTTTTCTCTTTGGAGGACAACCACTTGTCCCCTGCAAAATTATGCAGGAGTATTTAACAGATATTAATACATTCTCCCTGGAATAAGAGGAGAAACTATGATAGTATTCAGGAAAACCCAGATGGGATGATTAGCATTATGAAGCATCAGGGCCTATTACTGGAGATTCTGTCTCCAATGCAATGTGCAAGAGGGGAAAAAAAAAAGTTTAACTCATCCTTTATTTCCATTCCCGTACATAACAAAACCAACATCCTTTTGGGCATCCAAATCAGCTATTAAGGTTCTGCCAAAAGACAACAACTACCCCTGGAAGGCTCGTCCACACCAGCAACAACCAGTATGCATTACGAAAAGCAATTCACTTTCCCTGCTTCAGTTAAGGGCATTAAAACCACGAATCGTGTATTTCTAGCCCTTACTACATTTTACCAAAAAAACACCCCAAAAATCCAGATATGGAAAGCAGGACAAAGAAAAAGAATAAGTTTTTTAAGGAGCACAAAGATGAACTACAAAGAAAAAAAACCCACCACAGCCTGCATGGCGTTTTGCTCTTTTTGCTTGTTCTAATACAAAGGCAGCACATGAATTCAATTTTTTTGAGTTGTAATCACCGTCAGTATGGCTGGGAAAGGAATAAATTCAGAATCTTTACAAACAAAAAGAATCACTAGAAGACATCCGAAATCAAGAAAAACAGGGCGTTTATTTACTGGAAACGGAAATTCCACTACAATCTATACCTAAGAATAGTAACACATTTAATGAAAAAAAGCTATATCCATATTTCTTTTAGCCTACTTCTTTCCTTCCCCTTTAAACATAATAATTAAACTAAAAATAGTTGATATACCATATAAGGTTTGTAGGACATGTTTCAGCAGGGACCAACAAATATGAAGTAGGTAGAAGATTTTGCCCTAAAATTCTATCCACTTCACCTACCTTCTGAAGGATAAGCCTTCCCTTAAAAGGATTAACTTTGCTAATAGTAATGCTCTCTGAATTTCTTCACAGAGCCAAGCTTATTCCTAGTTTACAGCCTTTTCAAAAGGAAAGTCACCTTAACAGCCAGCTAAAAGAAATGACAGCAGCAACTATTATTAATTTGCTTCTCCTTTTATGGTTTTCATCAGTAAAAAGCACTCGGAATTCTGGTTTTGGCTGTGCTCCCTTTTTCTCTTTTTCTGCTCTGTACACCCAGAGCAATAACAGCACAACCCGCTGAAGGCAGGCGTGACTGACTGGGAGAACAACCCCAGTCATGCCCCCATCCTTTCCGAGAAGAGCTTTCCCTCGTCAAACTCGAACCGTACCAACAGGTCAAGCAGTTTCAACCGACTCTTTAATCGCTATTAAAACACCAATTCAATTAACATTCCAAAATGCAATACTTTGGCACAATTCACATAAAACAATTCTTCCCCAGAAGTCCACTTAAATGGGCCTTTTATTGTTCGGACAAATAGCACGCTGAGAAGTTATGCAAGAATAATGTCAGCGCGCTGTGCTGCCTGTCACATGCCAAGCTCCGTAAGACATGGTTAGAGATCTACAGGACCATCTGGGCTTTATCTGAAGATAGCAAAAGGGCACGCACAAAACCCCACTTAATAACAGTGGCAGAATGGGAAATAATGGGCATTTTTGCTACAGGGTTAGTTTTATTTCCCAGCCTCCAAAAAGGTTATCTTTCCACACAAGTGCTGGTTGAAGTTCCAAAGTAAATGTCTAGTCACAACATTCTTCTGATGTGCTGGAGAAACGACTCAAAGGATGTATAGCCTTAACGTGTAGCACACCTTTAAAGCCGCCACAACTGAAGCATGGGTAAAAATTGGCTGTGGTTTTTTGACAGTTAACAGTATGATAGTTTATGGAGAAAGACGCTTTTAAGTAAAAGCTTCACTTTCTAAAGGCAGCCAAACTAAAAGCAGATGCCTAGCAGTTTATGCTGGTGCAGATCAATCCCTTGTTACATCCTGCAGAGCATGCTGAGTCACAGAGGTATCCAAAAAAGCTGATTACTGCAGATGAAACCCTCTCCTCCACCCACACCTCAACTATAATAAACAGCCCTCAGTCATCTTGTCAAGTCCTGTATTATTCAGTCGTGAATTAGCTTAAGTATTCCTAGAAACATTTTTAATCCAGCCCTGAAGAGTAGTTTGTCAATTTTCATTCCATAACTGGCAGTCAAGCCTTCCATTACTGGTTCCCAAAGACAGACCTGTCAGACACACTCATGGGAAGGAAAAGATCAAGTTAACAAGGGACAGAATAGAAAAGAAAAAAGAAAAAAAAAAAATTCAAGTCTGATCTCCTGCGTAATAAAGATGATAGAATTTCGCTCAGTCCTCGTCTCGTCACCAAGGAGGAATTTATAATTTTATAAAGCAAACAAAGAAAGAGAAGTTAACATCCCACAAATTAGTTTGCTGCGTTTCAGCTTTCAGAGTCCAAATTTTGAGAGACTTTCATCTTCATTATGTGTCCTCTTCAAAAAAACAGAAGAAAAAAACCAAACAACCCACCATACACACACCCCCAAAAACCCCCCAAAACAAACAAAAAAAACAGTACACAACAGAAAACCCCACTCCCCTCTCTAAAAGGTATTCCTGTATGACTTATCCTCCTTCTTGTTAGGCCAGAAAAATCATTTTTTTTTTTTCATATTCAGGGTCTTTGCCTCTGGCAGTTTCCTCTAAACCATTAACCGTACTTGTAGCTTTTTTCTCCAACCTTTCCATATTATTCTACAACCAAGACTGTCAAAGAGCCTCACCAAAGCTATGAGGTTACTTAAATTCTTCACTACTTTCATCCCTCCCAACACTCATATACTTTTCAGAGCAGCTTGTAGGCTTTGGGACACCACGAGGTACCAAGAGCTCAGTTTGTCATCTACTACCAACTCGATGCCCCTTGCAAATTTCATACTGTTGCCCAAAGTAATCTAGTTTAACCTGTTACCAGCACTCCATACCATTAGTCTCTCTTCATTGGCAGCCTTACACATTTATTTAGTCTGCATACTTGTAGCTGCAATCATCTTTTTATAGAGAAACTTTTAAACTCAGTGTCTTTGGACTAAATGCATATTTATGGTATATATAACCAGCAATGTCTTTACCAGACAAAGGAGCTGCACAACTCCTATATAAAAGAGAAAAAATACTATTAGAGAAGATCTCTATTAACTAAAAGATTAAGCCAGTGAACTAGTTTTAACTTTTCCAGGCCAAAATAGTACCAAAGATCTATTGTCTTGCATAAATACAAAATTATTTTTCTTGCTGTAAAAATAAATCAGAACTTGCCATTATAATAGTGAAATTAAGCTCAAGGTTCTAAATTCACAAGAATTTTAACTTCAAAATCAAAGTTCCCATAGAAACATTGATTTTACTCCACCATTATGCTTTCTGTCCAGAGTTTTAAATTTAATCATATTATGCCTAATAACACAAAGCATCACATAGGAAAAAAAGCTCCTAACCACACTACCTAGCATGTTTTTGCCAACAAAAACTTTGGCTAGACCTGAAAAAAGGAAAAAAAAAAAAAACCAAAAATCAACAAAACCAAACCAATCCTGTTTGCAGCTAAAGATCCCGTTGACACCTCTATAATCCTGAATAAGATTTTCACTAAGCTAAATAAGACTTATTTTTTTCAAACCACCTGTTTTGTTTAGTTCTCTACTGTGTTTATTTTTACATGGAAATAACCCCAGAAGCTTCAATCTATTCACATATTTTTCAGCTGTTCGGAAGCCTTGTAAAAGAACAGAATTGACCTTAGATCTACCAGTCCAGCAAGCGTATTTCAGTGCATCTGCAACACAAACACACTGGTATTTATCTATTTCCCTCTTAAACTTCACAGTTGTGCATATGAAGATGTTTTATCTAAACACTGTCTGGGAAAAAGTCTGGGAAAAGAAGCGAGAGCATGCCAGGTTTATGGGACATTATTATCATCCTCTCTACAAGCAAATGCTCCACCAGAACTTCAGCTGAGATCTAGCATCAACAGCATCTCTACTGAAAAGAAAATGTTGCAAGGTACTTGAGAGGTAAATTTATAAAGCTCCTGTATGCCTGTACTGAAACAGGAGTGGGAGTGCAGAGGTGAATTTAGAAATTTGAACCTGAGTAAGGAAAATGTAAGCATCGATGTGAAATTCTTCCAATGCTTTATGTTTAAGAGACAATTTTAAACTGCTACTTAAAAAAGAACTGGTCATTTGGCAGATGACTTTCTTCAGGAAAGATATGATTGGAAGCAAACCATTGGGGGGGGGGGGAAAAAAAAAAAATAAAAAAACCCTTTAGATTTACTTTGGATGAGTTCTGCAGGAAGCAACAGCACTGAACACTTAACTGCTGCAGCAGAGCTTGACGGTCAAATATTACTCAGCGGTGGGTAACAAAGAGGTCAGTTACAGGACGGGGCTGTAAAACAACCTTGCCTGCATAAGGCGCTGGCTTCTGGGTTGCGCAAGAAGCCTTTTGATCCAGCCCGCTGGAATACCAATCCATCCCCTCCAAGAAAAGTCCCTACAGAAAAGCCATTCATTTTCCACAGGATGAGCTCTAAAAGCAGCTTGTTTTTCTTTCCAGTACCTGAAAACTATACTTTTCCCTTAAACTTACAATTCCTTTTCCACAGGAGAACAGGCACTGCAGATGAGCCTGTTTCTGTACGCAGTTGCTAAAGCAGAGGCTGTTACCAGGTCCTTATCTTCAGAGCCACTCCAAAAGATCTTCAAAGCCCACGCTCCCTCCTGAAGTTTGCTCTTCAAACCGAGAAGGAGGTCCTCAGCTCGGGCAGGAACGCATGGCCGGCATTATTTCAGCACGGTTCGACTGGCACCGAGAGGCCGGGAGGTCACTCCGCACAGGGTGGATGTTTTATATTGCTCAATGAGAAAACGGCCAAGTGCACTTGGCTTCCAGTTCATCCAAGCAAACATTGGTACAGGTGTGCAATTTTTAAAAATAAAATAAAAATAAACAAATCTAGAGATGGGTGGGGTTAATTGAGATTGCCCTTCTAAGGATATCTCAATAAGCAGTCTGAAATGCTACCACTGGTCCGGCATTCCTGCCAGCTCTCAGCAAAGAGTTAGCAAGTCCACGTCTGCCCGCTCCCTCACAGATGAGAAATGCTTCCGATTCTCTTAATCTTTATTCCTGTTTTAAGTTTACTTAGGTTTTTCAACTTCATTAGATACTTTGCTTTTGCCTTAGACATCCCTGTACAACTTTTTTTTTTTTTTAAATCAAAATTCCCCGTAGGATTTTTTGCAGAAGGGTAACTACATACATATCAAGTCAACCAATACCATTCACCATACCATTTTTTGAGCGAAGAAATACCATCAACTCTAATAAATATTTTTAATAAGGACAGAAACATTTTAGAGAACAAAAATAGTCCATTGTTACATCTTTCATATCCTCTTTGGATTAAGTTTTGTCATCCAATCATAAATAAATCAATCCCCAATCATAAATAAAATGAAATGGTCTAATGACTTAGAAACATTATTCTTTTGCCGTGTTACCACTTTAATCCCAAACACTTCACGTGTATTTCTGCCTCCTGGCTGTCAGTCTTCAAATCCTTTCCCAAGTGTAGGAAACCAACGTTTCCTGTGCATCTATGAACTTTTTTTTGCCCACACCCACGCGAGAGGCGTCACATGAAAAAGCAGTAAGTTCGCTTTCTCTTTCACAGACCCACAGGAGAGTTTCACTTCCAAGAACGCTAGCTATGGCAGGACCTATTTTCCACCAGCCTCATGCCAGTGGCACTTCTTCCCATCCCGCCGTCAGTTACTTCGGAAGCGTCAGCAGCGGTGACAGGCTGACAGAGGCCAGTGCTGCCCCCCGCACAGTGCTCCCCTTCAGGGCCACCCCAGGCCACCAGCCAGAGGGTTTTAAGACACTGCAGAAAAACCTCAGTCTTCGGACATTTTCAGGGATCTCCAGGGTGCTTTTAACACAGCGCCAGAAGCAACAGCTTTTTAGGCTTTGGTCATCAGCCTGGAAGACTTTGAGGACAACCCGGTCATGCACCTTCCCACCCTTCCCCACAGCCAGAGACCACCCTCTGCTCCCACAGCAGCAGCACGGCTTTGCTCAGGGCGCTGGGGGTCTACAACATACAGAGAGGGACACGAGTAGATTGACCACAGTTCCTTTTGGAGATTAAATTAATTACTAAGCCCGTATGCAGGCAGTACCTCAAAGCACTACTTCCATAAATCTTTTATCCCGCTAGTACCCTTCCAGATTGATAAGGAGCAGACGACAGCAAGAGGAAGGAGGACTAGAAGTGCTTCCAAATGACTGAGCTTTTACAAATCAGAAGTTAGTGCATGACTACCAGCTGAATGCTGGTAATCATTGCTGCTCACCACTTATTAGGGAAAAAAAAAAAGCTAGAAAAACCCCCCAAAACCACACAAAACCAAAAAAAAACCCCCAGAGACCAGGTTTCACAAAAAAAAAAAGAATTTGAGGGCTGGCAGTTCTTCTTAGAAGTCACCTTTGGTGTCACATGTTTCAAAAAAATGAGAAATGAGTCTTCCACACATAATGAATAACACAGAGTTGTCCGAAAAGCCTTAGGAAGCTACAGTTACCAGATCAATAGCAGGCACCCACAGATGGTCTGCCCCAGCAGATACTTGATAAGTGCCTCTTATTTAAGGTTAAATTATCTTCTGGTGAAATTAATCTCATCCTATTTTGTAATGCCGAGTTCGACATTTAAACCAGCTTTCACTAGCAATTTGAAAAATACTAAAATCTTGCTAAATGGGTAGAAGTAAAGGCCACGGATCTTACAAACTGAATTAAAAAGTCTACTGGTTGGTTTTTTGTTTGTGGTTTTTGGGGGTTTTTTTGTTTTGTTTTTTTAAGAGAAGCTCACATTAGTAACATGGGGCATAAATCTAGGCCCACTCAATAAACAGATATTTTTATAATTTGTTTCAGTGTCAGTTCATTTATAGGCAAGTTCTCAACTAAGAACACATGCAATTCATTCGTGCATAATTTAGCCTCGAGAAAATGACAACTGCTTCTACTCCTTACCAGCCACCACCAGTTTCTATTCCGCTGAAGTCTTCTTCACTGGTCACCTCTGGATAGTTGCTGTTTCTCAAAAGCAGGAGGATGTTCGTGGTGATCTGGTGGGCTGCCTTCGGCGAGTGCCCAAAGTGGGAGGCCGTGCCAGACACACAGCTGCCTCCTGGGTTTTACGGGAGCGTACCCAAACTTGTTCACCTCATTTGGGAAATTTTAATCGCAGGGCATGTGGCTTGTGTTTTCAGAACTTGCCCTGGCCGAGATGAACGCAGGGCATTCACATTCCCAGCACCACTTCTCCCTTTTAATTCCACTTCTGGCTTCTCTACCGACACTCTTAACAGCACATTTAGTATTCACTGTTTAGAGGCATTAATTTGAGGATTAAAGAAATTAAAACCACAAAACAGGCATGGTAAAAAAAATTGATCTAGTCTCATTAATGTTCTCCAACCTAGCATAAAAGGGAGCACCACTAAAAGCTGTGAACAACTCAGTTCTGAACTTCCTGTACAGAATAAGCTTGAAAGAGCAATGTCCAGTGTCTACTCATTCAAGCTTCTTACCAAAAAGGGAACTGCCTATGGATTTACATGCATTACATCCTTTTCTTTCATAATTAAGGTGATGAGGCAGCGTCTCCAGGTCACAAAGTGCCCTGCCACTCAAAAAGAGGACAGACATCAACTATTCCACTTCTACTGGGCTTCCATGGCTCGAGGTAAAAAAACAAGTTGAGCAGGACAATGTGGAAAGGGCATACAATGCTAAAACAGGAAAGGAGATAAGGGAAACAATACAAATGCGATACATACAGCTCTCTGCTGGGACAGGCAAATCTCATGTCCTAAACACAGTCTTACAGGGGTGCATGTTCCTCATAAAAATAAGAAGTAATCATACTGGCAGGGGTTGGCGGAGCTGAGAAGTTTGAGACGTTTTCAGTTTCACAAAATTAGAGATTTACTATTTTAATAACTAACAGCCTGTATCGGGGGGAGGGGGGGAGATAATAACTCATTATACCAGTGGGGTTTTTGTTTTGTTTTAAAACAGGTATGTCTCCCTTGCAGCAACCCACAATATTTGATGATCCCTTTTATGAAACTTGGAAGATGACGAATCAACTACATAGGGCTTTTCCTTTCGTTCATTTTTTAACTACAAACCACAAAAGCTTCTGGTCATTTCTCCCTTTTTCTGAATCAACCAAAATATTTTGCCTTTTTTTTTTTTTTTTTTTTAAGAGCAAGTGCCAGTTGGAGAATGGAAAGAAATAAAGAAAACCCCCTCTACAATATGACCGAGAGCCTGATTTCTAACTTCAACAACGAAGAAGAGAGCACCAACAGATTTGTACGTCCAGGTCACAGACCCCACTATGAAGAACAGAAACTGAACTTCTGAGGGCTTTCACAACATAAGGCATTAAAGTGCACGAGGCTTCAGTCCCGTCGCTGAAGTAACCGGCACAACCAGAAAGGGAAGTCGGTCAGCCCAAAGCCCTCAGGGAAAGGGAAGCAGGGAGCAGGAGCTCCACTGAAGGGCACTGCAACCAGGGCACATCATCACACTTGTATGGTTTTATACTGTTGTCGTTAAGTGGATGGGGAACATGAGCTTAAGCAGGAGCTTAAAGTTCAAAGTTAGTTGACTCCATGTAGATAAATTACCACCCAGCCAGTGACCAGCACTTAGACTTCAAAACAAAAGAAATGTCTATTTTAATCTACCTCACTTTTTCTTCACATTCTTCATGGAGTGTACTACACATTAATTTCTCTTGGCCAACTCCCACGCTGTTTCTTTGGGATTGCTAGTCAACGTATTCTTACAGGAAGAACATTTTCCAGAAGGTCTAAGACAGCCTTCATTTTACAGATGTTATAAATAAGAGAAAAATAAAATCTCAAGTATTTAAATATCTACAGTCAAATATTATACATCACTAAAAATTCCTAAGTAGTCATCAGCTGCAGAACACAAAACAAGAATGTCCTGCTATTTCAGCTGTACTAAAGATCATTATTTTTAAATTAAGTATGTAAGAGCAGTTGGATGGATGGACAACATCTTTTCTCTGTATTTTGTAGTAATTCCCTGAAGTACAAAACCTTCAAGGGCTGGCGTCAGAGGAGGACTCTGTCTGTTCATCTGCCTTTGATCCCAATCCTGAATCCAAATCTCAAATCCAGCTCCCATCTGTCACCAAATGCACTCTGGGACTTTCCCTGTGCCTGTTAGTGACATGACTGTCATCCTGGGAGCTTGATATGGGCTTGTATATATTTCATTACTGTATTTTTTATTATTTTATTAGTATTTTCATTAAAGTAGTTTAGGGTTTTTTCTAAACTCGTCTCTTTCTCCCTCTCCCTTCTCTCCTCAGAGAGAGAGGTGGGGGGAGAGCATCTGTTTCAGTGGCCAGTCTAGCCCAAACCACGACACTTTAAAAATGATGTTAAGTTCTTCTTCTAGATTTGTTTTTTTCTGTTCCCAGGTAGGTTAGTAGGATTAGGAAATCTTGCATATTTATTGAATTGGTTGTCCTAAAGGATGCTATCCTGGATCTCCTGTGGTGAAGGATGGCAGACTACTTATGTTGAGAATTCATTCAAATTAAGAGCAAAGAAACCCTCATTTCCTTTGACCACCTCTCGCTCTCAGCAGTACCACTTGCATAAGCTGAGTTTAATCACCAAGTTCAAATCTCATTTCCTTGGCATATCTTCAGGTACTACATATGAAGTTATAGTTAATACAACAGGTGCAGGAAAAGGAATTTGTCACAGATTTGGTGCCTTTTGATGAAATCCCAGGATATTCTACCCAGCATTCACCTGGAAGAAAGCAAACCATCCAGTCTTTGAGGAGAAAATTATTCTTCCTGTTCTATAATTTTTAATGGGTCCAGATGTAGCCACCACAGACTTAATGTCTTTCTGGATGGAGACCCAAACAAAGGTTACTTGTTCAGTTATTTTGCAATAGTACAACGTGACTCAGAAGAGGAATTACCAAGTTCACCTTCAGTTCATCTAGTGAAACACTGCCACAGGAAAAATCACTTGGAAGCTCACATGGCTAGTGGCTTCAACACGAGACAGTAATTGTAGTGAAGTACACAACTCCTCTATGCTACAAGATGTGACTGCAGTGTGAAGTAAAGATACTTAAACTCACCTAAATATCAGAAGCAGCTCAGCTGAGGCACTGTGAAGCCGGCTACGACATTTGTGCACCAGAGTGTGTATGTAGGTGCAAGACAAAACAAGAAAAGTACTCGCCATACATGAGCCCTCAAAGTAGTAATTGTAAAGCCATACAACTAATAGCTAGTTCCCTGCCTTGCAGTTGCATTTTAAGCACCCACTGTCACCCACCCACTGTCACCTTCCTTCTGAAAGAAAGAGTAAAAAGTTCATTTCGTAGCCGATAGAAAAAGACATCACAACCCAGACAGTCTAAGTTCAGGCACCTAAACATGCCATACTAATTTTAAGTAGCTATTTGTTTTTCATTACAGAATGTGCCTGGTACCCAGAAATAACCAGAACTGAGTCAACATTAGTTGCTTTGTACACATTCATCTCTATGTTACAGCTAATGAAGCTTTTTGCTGTTCTGCCCAACGCTATTTACTCAGCTGGAGAGAGAACTACAGGGGGAGAAAAAAGTATCCCATCCCCATGTTTTCCCCCTCATGCTCAAATTGTTGAAAGAATGGTCGTTTCTTAGGCCAGGTATATATTTCACAACGACTAAACTCAAACTGAAGGGTGCAACAGGGCATTAATAACCTATTTCATTGAAGCGACAACCCAGTTCTTGGACAGCCTTCTGAAGTTTTCTACAATTTTTCACACCTGCTTCTGATATAACATGAAGATTAATTTCCATATGTTGGCAATTTTTGTCAGCAGCTTTGCCATTGCATTTAAACTAACTATTTCTCTTGTTCATGCCTCCCTCTTGCATACATTTTCAGTATTGCCACAAAGCAGACAGTCAACACTTAAAACTAACCCTTCAGCTGTCAGGTCAATTTTGACAGAGATATCTGGAAAATATACCTCTTCCTTCAGTAAGCAGGGAAGAAAGGATGCAATGGCAAAGGCACAAACTCTTCATTAGGAAGATTCTCAGTATCGCTTTAAAACATGGCTTAAAATAGACTCATTCAATCAATTCAAGGACTTGTACAAACTCATTTGTATTGGCCAAAGCCAAGAAGGAAAATTTTCACAGAAAAACAAGAACACGGGCCATGCGCCGAAGAGCAACCAAACGTATATTCTTGTTCTCCCTTCCACTGTCCACCCAGTCGCACTTGAAAGTGGTCAGTATCAACCCCTTGCCCTCTTTTTTCGGTCTGACTCAAACTCAGGCTTCACTCCAGGCTAAAATTAGAAAACAGAGACAGTCTCTTTTGTTACAGAAGCTGAGGACTCCAAAGTTGCTAATGTTCACCAAGCCACGGTGCCACGGCATGACACTGGACAGCTTTAGCCAGGCACAGACCTGAGGTCACCGATGCCATTCGGAGAGAGTCTCACCGAACTGTCAAGTACTTTCCCCACTTGGGCTAGAACAGCGCAGTCACTTTGCACGCTATTATTAAATACCACTTGCAAAGCTGGGATTTAACGCGGGGGCTGGAATACAGAAGTTACCACAGAGGTTCATACACAACATTTGTCTTGGCCTGCATCAAGTACTCACAAACAACAAGTGGCTTACCCTCCCCATTAGCTTGCCTTCCCAAGAGTCGGTACTAAAAATCACACATAAAAAACAAAATTCCTCCTCCAATAAAGTGAGTTCACCATAGGTGAACAAACAGACTGAGTTACTTTTGTCTCTTGTTTCTCTTTGATGTGCATTTTTCACAGTTCCCTCTGGCAGGGTATTTCCATATTTTTTCTTCATCTGCATACAAAAGCACTTTCTTTCAGCAGTGGTGAATTTGCTACCTTTCAGTTTACTTGTGTATCATTGTATTTTTAAGTTGTGGGACATGGGAAATAGAACTTCCTCCAGACAATTCATTATTGCTTCATATTTTTAATTGCTTCCCAAGTTATTCTGCTCTTTTCAGGAAATATTAATTGCAGAAAAAAGTAACCTGGTGCACTGTTGCACAACAAAACCATGCTTCCAGGGATGGTCTAAAGCTAAACCTTTATTCCTGCCTCTGAACCGGCTTCAGAGGCTTTTAGACACAGAGCTCACTGACAGTGAACTCTCTTCAGGGTTTTTCTCCATGTACACAAGAGATTTTTCTTGGCAGCAAGCCATACTGTCCCTTTCAACCTCCGCTCTTACAATTTCTTTTTCAAGATATGGGGACTATAACCATACACAGTAATCCCAGGGAAGCCACACTACTTGCATCTGAGGCACTGGTCCTCAGTTGTCCTTGTTTGACATACAACAATTATGAACAACTAATAGCAGAGGCCAACATCATATTGTGCAGGATCATTTTCCCCAAAAGCAAAAAACCCAAAAAATCAAAGCCTCTTGGTGGCAACTGGCCCTCAAGCCACAACTCACTGGCAACAAACATCAGGCATTTTATTCTCTGTAATTCCCATCTCGTATCTTCTGAAGTTCCAGCCTCTTGAACACAGGTACATGCCCAGCAGGTCTTCACACTAAATCACGCCTGATGCCCAAGACACTTTTTGAGGCTATATCCTCTAAACCCTTCCACAATGACCTCCTCAGTTAAACACAGCCCATGACATATTCAGCAAGACCCAAACCCAGCCGCTTCTCTGTCACCATTTCACCTGGTTTGGAGAAGCTTTCCCACATGCCTCAAGAGTCCTCTTTGGCTTTGACTAACCTACCTAACCATCTCATCTGTAGCTTCTTTTCTCCCAGGGTTAGACCTCTACTTCCAAAAAGTCAAGACCAGCAGAACATCAAACAGAATAGCTACAACTGGTCTTCAGTTGTGAGGAAAATAACACTACTTAATCCTACTCTTCTTCGTTCTCTTTCAATATGATGGAGGACCGTGCTTCTTCCCTACCCACAGCCAATGTGTGTATCGTTCACGGCACAGGGGAAGGTTTGCCTCCAGGGCAGCAGGGAGACCAGACTACCTGGGCTGATCTCATACTGCCAAGGGCCGAGTCATACCCCATCACATGTTTCCTCTGAGAGCTTTGCTGGGTCACCCCCTTTCCAGGAGGAAAACATGCGCAGAAGGAAGTGTAGATCGACACAGATAAATTCTGGGAGAAGAAAAAAAAAAAAAACAACAAACCACCAAACCCAAAACCAAAAAAACCCTCAACGCCTAACTAAGCGAGGGAGAAACCTAACACTTCTTACTGGCTGACAGCTCACACCTAGCCCGGGGAAGCTCAGCCCAGGCAGCAGCCTGCACTGCTGCCAGTGAAACACTGGCAATCAGATCGGAAACCGTGAGCAATTCACACGTGCTGACCAGCACCGCTCCATCAGACATCAGCAAACTGGGTGCAAGAGATGACAGAGGTGTAAAAGCGTACGTTACACAGGGACACTGCAGTTGACCCAAGCCACAGAAAAGCCTTTCCCAGACTGTGTTTATCTCCTTCGTCCCCACTAGCTCTGACTAGTGAGAAGTCACCAAAAAAAAAAAAATCTGCAGATGCAAACAGAAGGGGTGGAGGGTGTAAAAATGTGAACTGGTAGCTGAATATTCACAGAAGAAAATAGTCAAATCAGTTCTCACATGCAGGCAGCTAGCTTAAGACGAGAGAAAGGAAAAGAAGGGAAGTTTGCTTTCCCAGTTAACCTTTGTTTCCCTATTATAACGCTGTATGACTATCTGTTGGTATGCTCAAAACTCAGCCTCTTTCTTAAAATACAGTTACAGCACCACAAAGAGAACTTTTATTATATACTTATCATAAACTTACCAGTTGGCTGTTGTAATACTAAGCCAGCAACACAGGGGACATGACCACCAATAATGAAGAAGCCGTGCTGCTGGGGCACCGCTTACCTGTCAGATGAACCAACGTCAACCTAAAGAGACTGAAATCCAACATACAAACAAGTTTTTCCTTTTAAAATATTAAGCCATCAGAAAATACACCTGAAAACCCAAAGTCTCCCCCAAAATTTTTATCTGCAGCCCCCATGCACTAGTATTCCAGCTTTAAAGGTGGAACAGGACCGAGACCTTCAGATCTGCAGGACGTGTTTCACTGCCCAAGATAAAAGGCTACATGCCAGCTCAGAGCTGCATGCCATCAACACCCAGCAGGAAGTTTTGGTTTACTCCACAGTTGCTGTCAGCACTGCCTAGAAGATATATATACACATGCATATATGTATATATAGCTTTGACATCCTGAGTCTCCAACCTCTAATCCTTTCACCTGAGAAAGCTCTTCTGGCTGTAGAGTTCCACTGGCTGATGCTGTTGCTTACCTTCCTTGGCTCAGAAAAATACTACTTCAAACGTAGTACTATGGAGGCCTCAAAGCGTGCACCCAAATGCTTTAGAGAGTGAGCCTCCATCCAGCAGACCAGGCCTTTAAAATATGCTAAAAATTTACAGTTGCTCTCTTTGTTGTATAGTTTATGCATTTTTTTTTATATTTCTGTGAATTAACTGACCCTAACAGAAAAGAAGCAAATAGAGTTTGTAGCATCAGAACCTAAGGAGTAAATAAATAATTCTCTGCACCAAGAATACAACAGCAGCCACACCGAGTCAGACACAAGACCATCTATCCAAGCCTCTGACAATGGAGAAACAGTCAAAAGTAGATTGCTAGGGGGAAAAAAAAAAGAAGGAGCATAAAGGCATGGCAAGCATATGATACTTGTCCCAAACATTCTTCCATCTGTGGCTTATTTGTTTCCTTGAGTTGAATGCATTTTCCATGTAACTTCCCTCATAATGGCCAGATTGGAAAACTGGAAATGCCGAATTATTTGCTGTGAGTATTTACATAAAAAAAATAATCAAGTCTTGACAACTTCTGCACACCCATTTTACAAGACTTGCGGGTAAGGACATGAAAGATTTAGACTAGACTAAGTAGCTGATTTTTCCAAGATAAGGAGGGGTGTGAATGTACAGCCAAGGAAAGAGTCCTCCCAAGAATCACTGAGTTGCACTTCAGACCTAACTTGGTAGAACAGGTCAGATGTTCACGTCTGTGATTTACTGAGTGATAACAACACAGAAACATACATTTTAAGCACTTTGGCAAGTAAATGTAATTACTCCTGGGGAAAAAAAGTGAGAATTTTCTGAATAACAGAGTGAGAAGTAATGGAGTGATGAGTAAAAATGACATATTTTAAATAACTCAGAAGATCAGCAATTAAACTGCTGTAGTACTAATATCCACGCATACTTAACTTTTGATCCATCACCACTGTTGCAGATATACTCATCAATCACTGGAGTCTAATCTTGTAAAAACAAAACTCTGTGTTACAGGAACAAAGCTTCAGTGTACCAAGGCTTACATCATTACAGCCAACTGCCTAACCCATACCAGAATAACAACCAACCATCCAAATTGAACTGAAAGTAAAGTATAGGGGACTCCTGTGGAGATAACAGTCCCCAAAATAATGCTAATACGCAATAAAAAAAAATTTTACGTTCACATACTAAATGTAACATGAACTAAGAAAATTTAAAAAGAACATGCGTTCCAGTTAACCTTGTATAATCGTGTATTTTACTAAGAGCACTGAACTACTGTAGGAGTTACAGCCAAGCATCCCCTCATTTTCTAGGCCAGATCTTCCCATATTTCTACATTGTGCATAGTACTACTGGGCTATTAAGACAACACATCCTGAGTTGGCACTCAGTATTTAGGTAGGTAAGAGGAGCGCAAACGTTGAACCATCCTTTTGTCATGGTGTCATGCCAAAGACTTTTTAATCTCCTGGATGATGTTTTCTTTCTGGATTCTCCTATATATCTACACATACACAGTTCGAGAAAGCAACGTATCTGTATTTGATGACCTTGCAATTGCTTCACAAGAATTCAGTAGTAAGAAGTGTCAGGTTAATAAACAGACAAAAAGCTAAATTTTAAACTCCGCCTTACTACAAAAATTTCAATCTTACTTCGTACCCATCTGGTAGAGATAAGACAGTGACACCATAGAGAGATAGCAGGCACAGACCAAGGGCTGCAGACATGTTGTGGACAGCAAAAGCGTAAGGTCTATGCAAAATAAAAATTTATTAAAAAAAACCCGAGCAACCCAGGCTTTTGAATCCCCTTGTTAACTTAACATCAACAGAGCTGCAGTGTCCCCAGGGTCTCTTCCTTCTTCATCAGGACAGGAGAAAGCATATATGTGCCCTGGGAGCTGCTATTTCTTACAAGATTGAGAGCTGTTAATAAACCAGAGCCCACAGGCCCCCACCACAGTCTAGCCCCAAACTTGGCAACTTCCATCATTCTGCAGGAGCGCAAGTCAAGAGGGAGACAGTGCGAGAGTCCGTACCTGCCTCTGAAACGCAGGAGAGGGGACGCTGGGCTCGATGCTGACTCCAACTGCAGGGAAGAACGAGGACGATGTGCCTCGCCGCCCTCAGGACAATACAAGAACACTTTCCACGTGGCACTCTGCAAGTACAGCTTCAGCAATCCCTGCCACAGAAGTCCCATCAAGGCTCGGGAAGCAGCAGGAACTTCTACTGTGGTGCTGCACAGGCAGCAACATTGGGAATAGCCCTGCTCCAAGGTGCAGAGGGACCCCGGCTGCTAGGAAGGCGAGGAGCCCTGACCGCTTGTGTTACCCTGAGACAGGTACCCCCTGGGTGCTTCACCCAGCATATGGAGAACCACCTCTGGAGCTTTCCAGATCCTGCACAGAGCTGGAACCCGAGTCCTCAACTAACACTGAATAAAATACTGCAATAAGTATAACGTATAAGTAGAAACAACAATACACAATAACTATAAATGACTGAAAAGGGGGCTCTAAAACCAGAAGATAAAGCCTGTGAGGGATTTATTCTATAGTATATGATTAAAAAAAAAAATAGCAGAAGGGCATAACGGAAATTACCAAAGAACAATCTCACCAAGATAAATCTTCTGTTGAAATAAAGCCCACTGCTAATCACCCACATGGGTCTGGCATACTAGAAACAATCATCAACTGCCCACAGGAGACGCCCCACGGTACAACATCTCAAGTCTAAAACTGAAGTAGGTTCTTTTTTTTTTAATCTGCAAAGGACATAGAAAGTGCATTTAAAACAGAGCTACCAGTACACAGCTTTCATCATAGTAATAGATTAAGAAATGCACGAAGCAAAAGCTCTTAAACATCTCCTTCCCCTCTCCAAAAAGTGTTTCTGCGTAACTTTTCAGCAGTTTCATTCCCCCTTCCTCCTTCTCAATTCCTGACACAGGAAAAGCCATTTTGGACTAGATTGTGACATGAAGTGACACAGCAAATGAACTTCCCTCCCAAATGTCACCAAGGGGAAACTGGAATATTGCACGATGCTGCAGCTCCCCAAGTTTCACAAGACTAAGTAGTCTGCATTCTTCGTATTGCCACTAACGAATTTTAACAAAACTCAGCTAAACATGAAACCAAGAAAAATATTGAACAAGATATTTCTCCCACAACCAACTTCACAGGCAAGAACGTTCGTGGAGCTCGTTTTTCAGGGTACCCCAGCCCTCTACGTGACAGAGCAGAGCTTCCTGGTTTAATAACCGAGAGCGCGATATTCATATGACCAAGACCGCAAACCACTTCTCCAGTCCGTGCCCTCCACCCCAGGGCTCCCAACCACAGCCCGCGCTCCCTCCGGCATCCCAGAGACGCTGCTATCCCAGACGGGTCCTGCCTGCAGCCCACGCTCCCCGTGCATTGAATCCTTACGCGTGGGCTCTTATCGCTGCGGTGAAAGAGTGACCCACGTCCCAACGGTTCGCGGGCTGCGTGCCCTTGGGAAGTCTGTGTCTGACACCAGCCGGTATCAACTGGACACCCGAAAGCACGTGGCAAGAAGTGGCGAAGAGAAGCTGTGACCTCTCTGATTTGCAGTCAGCAGCCATCGAGTCGGGCAAAAGAAAGGGAACGGGCATCGCAGTCTTCTCTGTACATCCACGTTTTGCAAAGCCGGTCCCAAAATACTAGGGATTAGCAGTCGCAAGGCCCCTTTTGGCCCATCGAAGATGTGTTTCTTTCCACACTTTGTTCTGCTGCCAAACCCTTCGTCTTCAGCGACTGACTCCACAGCAGAGCCGAAACAGCCGGCGAAGGGCCAGGCAGCCTGCGGGAGTCTCCCGGTCCCGGCGTCCCCCCCCGCGCCGGGACAGAGCCCGCTTCCATCTCCGTCTCCCGCGCCCGGCTCCCCGGAGAGGCGAAGCTGTCCCGAGCGAGGTCACCCGACGGCAGCCTCTCCCCCTCGGCAGCCTCCGCATCCGGGCCCAGCCGAAACGAGGGAAAGGACGAACAGAGGCGCTGCGACCCAAACCGCGGAGGGCGGCGGAGGGGCGAGCGCCGCTCCCGCCGGAGCCGGAGAAGAGGGGCAGCCCCCCCGGCAAACACCCACCCACACCCCCCGCCAAGTGCCCGGGAGGCCGGGACACACCGGGAGGCGGCGGGGCCGGACACCCCCCGCTCCTGCCGGCCGCTCGCCGGGGGTCTCACCTGCCGTGTCCCAGATGGAGATGTTGTACGGTCCCCACTGCTTGAGGTAGAAGGCGCCGCCGACGGTGCTGACCGTCTCCTGGAAGCGCTTCTCCATGTAGCGGTGCAGCAGGGAGGTCTTGCCCACGTTCATGTCCCCCAGCAGCACCACCTTCCCGTCCGGCTTCTTCATCGCGGCCCGGCCCGGGCCCGTCCCGCCGCCGGCCGCCTCCCCAGCTCCTTCCCTCCCTCCCGCCGGTCCGCTCCGCTCCGCCCGGCGCGGCGGAGCCTGGGAAGCGGCGGAACGAAGGACGAGGGAAACGGGCCGCCCCTCCGCCGGCAGCCGCAAACTTCGGGGGCTCCGCCGGAGCCGCCGCGATCCGGCCCCGGCTCCGGCTCCTCCTACCCCCGGCCCGGCCCCGCTCCCGCCCCCGGGGGAGGGGAGGGGAGGGGAGNNGGCGGAGCTCCGCGCTCCCCGCCGCGGCCCGTGTCCCGGGCACCCCCCGACACCCCCCCCCGCCGCTGGGTGGCTCCTTCCCGCCGGGCCCGGGCCGGGCTGAGCCTTCGAGGGGGCCGGGGGGGATGCTGATCCCCTCCCCAGGCTGCCGGGATGTTCCCAGCCGGGGGGACCAGCGGCTCCCCGGGATCCCAAGGGAAAAGCCCGCTTCTCCCGCGCCCGTTCCCGGGGTGCAAACGGAGAGGCGGAAAGTTGCCCCGGATCGAGCTTCCCCCGCGGGGCTGTGCCGCTTGCCGGACAAACGCGTTTGCCTTGGCGAGAGGTGGGTTTCCTGTAGGAATCCGGGATTTTTTTTTTTTTTTCCAAGTGGCGGGACTACCCGCTTTCACAGTCAGTCGCCCAGCTGCTATAATTGGGTTTAATTGCAGTTCAGGTGGCAGAATTGCGATCATTTACGTTACCCGCAGATCTAGCCTGCCTTTTTCTCATCCGTCCTCTTCGGGCCAAACGGCTGCAGACAAATATTTTAATAGGATGTAAACACCTTGCGAATTTTGGGTAAGGAAAGGGGTGATGTGCAGACCAACCAACCACCCACCCGCGTATTTTTAAGAGAATTTACTGGTTATCCATCTTCTCTCCCTCCCCAAACAAAAGCGTCCGGATGGCAGCGCTTTTCATAATAAACGAACGCGCATCCTCACCCTTGCATGTCTCATGTTGAAACTGGTAGAATTTCTTTAGCCAGTCAAATTTTCACATTTATGAGGTGCCTTGATTTTTGCTTACCTGCTAAAAAGAAATAGCTGTGTGTAGCAAGCTAGGGGTTTTCTAAGCCGTGCCCAGTTAATTTTGCTTATTCTGCTTTTGCTGCCCAGATATATGGTTTTGCAGCTGTACCTGGCTGATACATAATTTCAGTTCCGAATCAGATACCCACCAGGTATTAAAGTACTGGAGATACCCAAAGAGAGAGGATGTTAAATTATTTGGAGAAAAAAAATAAATCTTACAAGAGTGTCCAAAATAATAATATGGGCTGTGTGAAGGACTTTGTAAGGAGGGGTCTTTTTCACTTTCATTATGGTATGGCAGCATTTTGTTGTAGTGTGTGCGGCCTTCACCTCAGATTCCCATTTCCTACCTGGGTTCCCATCTCAAATCCCGGAGCTGGGAAAAAGAAAGTCGGTGAAACAAAGTGCTTCTCTGAGGTACAGCAAAGCAAGCAGGCTTCTTCTGGGTGCCTGGTGGGAAAGCGGAAGAAGAACAGACGTTCTCTTTGCATGGATACCGTTTGCAAATTCCCCTGTGCAATGTACGTTGCACCATTTTTCAGAGAAAAGAAGAATCTTTTATCAAAGAGTTTAGACCATGAAGATCTGAACTGGTAAAGGGATCCTTGGTGTATGTACTCTCACTTTACGTGTTGATTTACTTACTGTCCATATAATAAAGAAATACCTAAAAGCTGAAATATGATGATTGATTTACAGCAGTGCTTCTGCTACCGAATCATAGCAGTTAAAGCACTTTAAAAAAAAGATTTCTGTATTTTACAAAGACTCTGCTGTACTTGAGTTATTTTTGTGTGCTACTGAAATGCAGCTCATTCTGCTATTCAAAACAGGTATCAATAGTTTCTAACTAGTGATGCAGAGAAGTTAGGACAGAGAATAGATTCAGTAACAGGGTGAAAACGCAACTGGGATTTTAGGTTTTGTTAATAAATAATATGCACTATAAAAAGAGAACAGCACTCCCTTCACAGATGTTCTCCGCAGTTGCTTGAAACAGGTACCCACATCCCCATTTTTGTGTGTGTGCCTTTCCAGCTAGCAGTGGTCAGTCAGACAGGGGACTCTCCCGAAAGTCTCACCAGCCAGCTTTCGCTGATGGCAATGTATTACTTTTGTATGTTAGCCATAGCCTAGCTAAATGGGACAACAAATCCGTTTGGACGTGGTACGACAGCTGGCAACTCTGACTCAACCAGGGATGTGCATTATCCTGCCACTACGCACCTCCTTTTCACCACTTACTTAAAGGATCATTTTTTTTTTTGTAGTAATCTACCCTTAACGGTGGGATGCAATAAGATGGGGGAGTCCTGTGTGTTGTTTCAGATCCTTGGGAGAATTTAGGAAAACATTGATGTGGACAGGTTCCGGGTATGTAGAAGGCTCCTGAGGTGAGCCCTGAAAGGCTCAAGGTTGTCTTCAGCAGTCTGAGCTTCCCCTGACCTCAGGAGAACGTGTTCACTAGGCACAGGGTAGTGTGTTTGGTTATTACTGCCAACGTCTCCTTGTGTGAATGCGCTCTGATCTACAGCATACAATTTAAGTCGCCTATTGTTAAAGTCAAATGGCTCATGATAGTCTGTAATGCAATATAGATAATAACAGAGCGTATGTGAAAATATTTGGGAAAACATTAAGAGCCTGTAATTTGCTCTCCAGCCCTCAGATGGGCCGGCCTGTTGCAAGATAATTTCCCCAAATCGCTGAGTTGTCTGTAGCAGGAGGTCTCCACTGTAATAAGTACGGGCAGGAAGAATGCTGAAAGTTGCTTGATAGGAAGGAAAATGAAACATTTCACTGCCTGAATAGTGCATGTGTGCAGGCTGCACACATTGTCTGGGGTTCGTTTGTTTGCCATTTTACAGCATCTGAGGACATCATTTAATTACAGTGAAGTTGTTCATTAGCTTTCCTGACAGCGTGGCGATGTGGTCACCATGGTTGGTCTCCGGATGTTCTGGAATTCAGATGATTGGGCTAGCTTACGGAGGCTGACAAGACATTGAAGTTTATGGCTGATTTCTGTGCTGCAGTAAAACCCCCTCAAGAACAGGAATGTCAGCCTTGTATGCCAGCCAAAAACCCAAGCTAATAATGACTGTACTGGAGTCAGGATAACTCAACCTTTCTAGTCTCCTGCAGCATGAAAGCTGCCCAATTTTGCAGGAGAAAATTAGAGCCTGTTTATTTGTTTCCTTGCCAGACTTCCCTAGGTATTTATATACATCGTCCTGCCTGTGGGCCCCATTTGGTCTCCAGGCTAACAGTATTTTGTAAGTTCACAGGAGGTGAGATGTTTGTCACAGAACAGGGTTGATTTTTGCTGAGCTGATCTTTTGGAGATGCATTGAGCAAGAGGTTGAAGGTGTGCGGCGTGCCGGCTAGTAACTGCTGCCCCCAGCGCGTCACAGGTTCGCTGTGGCCGTGTTGCTCAGCACCTCGGTCTGTCTCTCTTTTTCCTTCTCTGCCAGTGTCTTTGTCTTCTGGGATGTTGAGCTTCCACCACCTTTCTGGAGATACCACAGGGGACCTCAATGGGACTGTTTGTAGTGATAAAGGAGATACCAACTACTGAAAGAAACACGCTGCTTTTTAAACACGGACAAATCCATACAATAGAGGCACATACCTCGGTTATCTACTGAATCCTAGACAAGGCCTTACAAACAAAAGAGAAGGGCAGTAGGGGAAGCTTATTCCTCATCCTCAAAACGTGCTGGCACTCCAGTTCGTTGTTGCACATCTTTGCAAGGCATGAGGTCACTGCAAAAGCTATGAACAGGTCGCTGTTTGTGAAGCACGGCAATTTCTGGGTTTGTTTCTGCTTATTGCCTTTCCTTTATGACTTCTTTCTTCTAAATGAGCAAATGAGTGTGCGTGCTCATTAAAGAGAAACATTTGCGCTCGTCATCTTCCAGACAGCCCTAACTACAGCTCGCTCTCAAGGCGCTGCCTTTCAGGCTGCAAGAGCTATTCGTCACGTTGCCACTGCTCTGCCTACGTATTTGTATTTACACAGACTACGTTCTTCCTCTTCGCCCCACAGATTAGCCCCCAACCTAGACGCCCTCATCAAGGGAAACTGCCCTGCGCTTCACATGAAGAGTTGGTCTGCTTTCTCTAGGGTTGCAGTTCCACTCCTTTCTCCCTCTCCTTTTCCCACCCCTTTCCTTGTGCTGACACTGGCTTCTGCTTGACCCTTCCCCAAGGCAATTGGCCTTGGTGAGTTGATGAAAAACCACCTCCACGGCGATGGCGAGTAGTTCTCTGCTGCTGGTTTTGTGATCAGCACAGAGGCAGCGCAGAGGAGGCTGATGAGGCAGCCCGTGGTTGGAGGCCACTGAGCTTCAGTTCCCTGGGGAATCTTGGAGAAGCCCCACGGACTGTGGCAGCCCACGAATGGGTATCTGCGTGCAGGTTTGGCAGAATCAGACGGCACAACTCTAGACACTAATGATGACACGAGAACCAAAATGAAAGTAAGTTGCGACCTTTAAATGTGATGTTTGTGGGAGTTGGAGGAACTTTATTTTTATTTGCAAGTTCAATACTGTCATCATATGAATCGTTAAAAAAAGCGATATGTACAGAAGAATAGACCTATGTTTTCAGTTGACCCCACCTCATCGCTATTAACATTCATGCATATCAAGTATCTTCTGCATTTTATACCCTAATTTTAAGTCATTTGTCTAGGCTGTGAGCCATAGCCATTCCTGATGAAGAAATTCATGTGGTGCCAAGCTTGTCAGTGTTGTTGCTGGTCAGGAAGAAAAGGCCATTGAAGTGTGTCACAGACAACTTTGCCTCGGGGCAAAATCACATCCAGTCAGGAGCTGCCCTACGTCCTGCCTCTAACCCTGTTGCTATGCTTTTATTTCACCTCTCGCTGGAGGAGCCATTGTGATCCCTTTCTTCCTTCTTCTTTGAACTACTCCCCATCCATACTGGCAGTATGCAGAGAGGTGGGACTTTCCCTCCTGGCACTTGTTAAAGGTCAAAAGAATTTGATTGAATTTGGCAGTAAAGAACAGCTGTCCTCTTTTCATCCCCTTACAGAACGATAACATTGTGACCTTCAAAGCATAAACTGATCACTGCGAAATGAGATTTATCACGATGATGGAACCCCATCACTGTTGCTGTTGCTTCACCCACCTAGGTCTGGCCCTTCGGCGAGGGGCGCACCGGCTACTGGTGGACAATAGAACTTAGTTGGAAAGGGAATATTTCCTTACCCCAAGGAGTGTAAGGACAGTAAAGATTTAGTTATATGTGTGAAGATGAGACTTGGAGATTAAGGGTGGAGAAAGAATGATCAAAGTGGGATTTAGAATGTGCAAATATAATTGATACCAGCATGGTTTTGGACAGCAACACTGGAATTTTTTTGCTTAAGTTTGTAGTCTTCAAATTAGCAACTTACTGTTTAAAATTTTCTAGTCCTTTCCTAGTCCTAATGTAGAACTAGAAAAAACGATGCTATGATGGCTTTGCTAGTAACCATTATGTCTGTAACAGAAAATCCTTCCCTCCTAGGACATAAAAAAGGACTTCCTAGCTGCTCTCTAACTTCTGTAAAGAGACGGAAAACCACAGAGTATTTCAGATTTGGGTTGATAGCTAGTTAGTTGGACTTTTACTGTAGTAGATGTTATACATATGCACTAAAGCCTGCAAAACAACTCTAAGGTTTATTAAAATAGTTTCAAACACAGCGTAAGGGTAACATCATTACATTTGAAACATTGCAATATCTTGTAGAGATTTTACATAAAGATGCTGCATTCAGAATTTCCTATTTTTCTGTGTCATTAATCATTTATTTATGATTAAAATAAAGCGCAGCACTCCCCAGTGCATCCATTTACATCACAGTGTTTCTGGGAATTCATTTCTGTGTCATTCTTCAGAGCACATTTTCAATTTCAGTATTTAGAAATTTTGCTGATGATGAATCTTACACAATTACTCTGTTTTGCTTTTGCCCTTTGTTTTTTAAAACCAAGTTTTTCATCATTACTCATCTTGGCTACTCCATTGGAAGTGTTATTAAGATCACTGGAACTATTAATAGCCAAGGTATAAATAAGCATGATGGGATTTGACCTTCAGCCACCTCGAAAAAAAAGTATTCTCCCATCTAATTAAATAGACATAATCCTGCTCCAAATTCAAGAGCAAAAATACCTTACATCACTTCTGACAGGGTCTGCTGTTTGCAGCTGAAGCTGAAACTTCTTTCTCCTGCTATAGGACGATTATCTTCTATGTAGTTCTGTTATGGGAAAATTTGATGCAAATGATGTTTGCTAAAGCGATATGTTTTTTTGGCACTGTGTTTCTGAGTTGCTATGAACTGCGTGCTACTGTTTTGACATCTTTTCAGGCTGTAGATGCTGTTGTTTTTCTTGAGAGCCTGGGAAGTTACCTAGAAATGAAACCTGTTGCTGATGATTCGCTTTATAAAAGCAAGTTGCTGAAGTAATTGCATTAGTACCTCCTGTTCTGGCTCTAGTGCTGAAAATATTATTTGAAAATTTGCTTTGTTGTTTTTTTCCATTTTAAATGCCAAGTGGGAGGTAAACATAATTGCAGACTGCTTTTTTTTGGCTGTTTAGTTATAAGTAATAATTAGTATTGTCGTGACATTTTCATCTTCAGAGCATTGCAGAAATGGAGCGCTACATTCCATGCTGATTTACGCTTATGCCAGCTTCACTGAAACATTGCTTAAATTGATGGGAGCAAATCAGTTCTGTATTTGGCCTGACACATCACTGATCGGTTCCAGCAGCTTTGAGTATCGTGTATCCCAACCTTCCTTCACAACCGGGGCAAGAAGCTCTTAAATTGGAGAGAAAACTTTGAATCGTAAAGGGTGGAAGAAGGCAAATGCGCAAAGAAAAATTTTCTGTCCGTTATGAGATTATTTTGTTTTAATAGAAGGTGAATTATATGTATCCTTTTAACATACTGAGAAAACAGCTTCTGTGAGATAGAGGGAGTTGCAGAAATTATTAATGCTTGTTGATATGTAATCTAAATCTCTAATTTAAACAGAAGTGCTGTCTAAAACTCATTCCAGATTTAATATGATATGATCTAATTGACTTCAAACACCTGCTTGTGTCAAAGCTGGTCTGTTTACGGAATAAAAATAACAAAAAGTAAAGAGCACTCTTACAGCATACTGCAGATGTTAACATAAGACGTTATTATTGGAGTGAGCTTGTTCCTCTAATGCAAATAAAGAAGCTTGTAATTTTTTAAAGCTCAGAGGAGATTACTATAAAATAACATAACAAGGTTGCTATTCTTAAATTAGAAAAAAGAAGAAAGGAGAAAGTGAATTTACTGTGGACAAATGAAACTGAATGGAAGAAATAATTGAAATTAAAAGGTGAAACAAAAGGGGTTTTATTCAAAAAAGAAGACAGAGGATATAAAGTCTAAAATGAAAGCTACATTATAGAATGTATACATGGAAAATGAGAATGGAAGAAGGTAAAAGAAAAATAAATAGGAATATCCACTCTGGTTGGAAGACATCATTGATGGTAGAAAAAGATTTCCACCGTCAGTGACATGACAAGTAGGGGCCTGATCTCATAGCCTGTTGCTGAGGTGTTTTCTTAGCTCTTAGGAATACTGTTAACAGTTAAAAGCATGCCTAAATGAAGCCCATGCTAAAATTTTTCAGTGAAGAAAGATGGGCTTGAATTTAAATTCTATTGTGAGTTAGGGTTATATATTAGCTAACTTCTGGACATATGGAAAATGGATAGTAACAAAAGAAAATCAAAAACAATAGGGTCCAAATGGAGAAATTACAGCAAACACTTATTAGCTGCGTTCTTCAGAGCAAGTAGAAAAAAATTCACCCATTTCAGTGAGCTTTCAGGCTTTCAGGTCAAAGCCTGTGTTTCGATGGATAAGGCACGTAAGTTCACAATGTACTTATTATAAGTACATTTTTCGATTGTGAAAGAGAAAACATTTATAAAAAATCTTTGTATGAAGGCAGAAGAACTGTAACAACTTGAAACTCGAGGCCTTTTTACAATGGAAGAATTTAAGCAATCTGGGGAATGGAAGTGGATTTTGTTCTCCAGATAAAACATTTACCTCGTTGCCTCTCGATTATCAGCTGGAAGGATCATAAAGCATATGATGACGTGGTCCAGCTAGTTGAAAGGAAAGAAGAAATTAAGTAGCATGAATTTTAGGAATTGGTTTAATCGATATGGGATTTAAGCAAAGAAATGCAGAGATAGCACTTAGAGATAGTAGGATTTGAAAAGGTTCTGCAAAAACTGCATAAATTGATCAAAACTTAAGATGAGGGTGGACGTTTGGCCTTGAACTATCTTAAACTATCTGATAGCTGTGGCAACTTACTATTCTGGTCTTTGTGGCTTCCTCCCATCTGATCTTCTATTTCTGAGAGATTTTTTTGTTCAGGTCTTTTATTAGGTCTCCCTGGCAAGGCGGGTGGCTGCTTCTGCCCCACTTGTTTCGTGCTGGAAATAAAATTGAGTCACAAGAGGCTACAGAAATAAGTGGTTCATATATTCACCCTGCTAAAATAAACATTAACTCTGAGCCCTCAAATGTTTTCAGGAGATCTGACCCAGAATTTATCAGGCACTTGAAATAAACTGTTAACTATTAACCAGTAAACGGAGGCTGGTCTGGTCACATTCTGAGATCAGTCATTTCTGAGGAATGAGATGATTCATGACCTTGACAAACTGGGTTTCTGATTCCAGCAAAAAAAAAAAATCAGCCTCTTCTAAGAGAGAAGCAATTAGTGTCTACTGTTTGTGCACATTAATTGCATTAATATAATGTGATAACAAATGTAGCAATAAAAGTAACTGTTCACTAGTGTGTACTTGGGGGCTAAACAGTCCAGGCTCCAGTTTTGATATTGTTTATCTCAATTAGCAGAGTTGCATTCTAGCCTGCTTTACAGTCCATTTTTCTACAGAAAATAAAACAAAAAAAAACTGGCTGTGGGTGGGCTCTGAGGACCTCAGCCCACCATGGGGAAAATTCTGTGAGAAGCAACTCATCATGAAACTGGTGGGAATGGAAATGGTTGTTTCCACAGCACGAAGGACGTGACCCACCAGTGCCATAGGTGCAAAGTAGGTACCCTGCCAGCCACTTCATGAATCAGTCTGCCTAAACTCATCATCTCTGTTCGCTACAGCTGCCTCTGAACCGACTCCTGGGTACATGGTGTACCTTGCCCTGAAAGCAGCCTGTGGCTTCCTTTCAACCTGTGAACCATGTTTCTTCCTCAGAGATCCTGGAGTAAATGGTTTGGGCATAAGCTATACAGTCATGAAGAGAGGTGTTTTGAAGGCCTCCTGTAGGAGACCCTGTCAGCCAACATAGGTGTCCCCAAGTTGAATTGTTTCTCGTTTATTAACAATGAGGTTCATCTACTGTTGTGTTACCCCTTCAGTTAAATTCAGTTAAGATTCTCTAAATTTCTGCTTTGTCTTAGCCAGACACGGGTAAAATCCAGACATGGGTAAACAAAAGAACTTGAAGCAGGAGGGATAACTTGACAGAAGAAAAGGTGGTCAAGTAGAGAGGGTGGATATCTGGATTCCCTCTGTGGTCGCTGGAGAGAAATGGGAACCTCACCACAGGAATTGACACCACCTCGCAAATGGAGTGGGGATGCCTTAGACAAGGCATGGTAAGGTGGCCAGTGTTAGAGAAATGAATCCTGCACATTGTACCACTTGTGAGAGTTACCTCATTCATTGTTCTTTAATCGACCTTTCATCTTTCTTCTTTTATTTTACATATCAAACCATGTCATATCTAATAGAGAAACTCCAGACAACCCTCTGTTAGGTTTTTGTCATGAAGAAATGTAGTATTCATTTCTAGTATGTTTTCCACTCATTAGCTATATTTTTTGATCCATAAAAGTGCTTTGGCTGTCACAGCCTGATGCCTAACCAAGCAGTGTCACCTTGGAAAATCGTATCTCCTCTTCAATTACAGTTCTTTAAATGTGTTTCTAAGCAGGGGGAGAAAAAAGCTGGCACAGTTTACCCAGACTTTCAAAAGGCTCTGATAAGACTCGCTATATGAGGTTATCAAAAATAGTGAATAAATGTGGTCCAAGTCTGACAAATATAGTAGGGGTTTTCCTAGTTTTTATTGTGTATTTTTTCCTTTGAGACTCCATGTTTCCTGTTGTAACTTCCAAAGGCTTTTGTTTCAAAACGCACAACAAGATATTAGTTTGAGTGAATTAAAAATTTGCACATGATACCATAGTTTCATGGCTGAATGCTCCAGGTCATCTCCTTGACATCTTTTCCAAGCAAGTAATATGAAGAAAAAATTCTTTTCAATTTGACCCAGATTATGCCAGACAGAGGAAAACTGAGTCAACGTATCTTTACCCTCTACTATCGCTAACACAGCAGAAGCCTGTGGGTGGGAATTATGATAGTGTGAAGTACTTGGAGCCGTAGTCATGAATTTGGCTGCAATGCAGGCATACTCATAGAGGCGTTTCTGTTTTGGCTAAGAAAGTGAAGATTTTAATGTGTTGCATCAACTTCCTCTCGCTGACTAAGAACATTTTTCATCAGAAGATGAAAGCAGGAGCTCTCCACTCACACGTGCCATCCCTCATGGATGCTTTACGATTCACAGGATTTTGTCTGAAATCATGGGAGTCCAGTGATTGTGATCCTCACTTCCTCTGTGATGATGTGAAATTACATCCTCGCGACCGTGAAAGGGTTCAGCAGAAATTTCCATTTCTGCTGTTCCAAGGCATCTCTAGTGGTTATCCCAAGAAGATACCCTCCGGAAGATAGATATCCTTTTGGAAGACCTCCTGGAAGAACCTGCAACGTAAGTTGGTGTCTGGTCTCATACTACAGTGCGTGAGGTTTTTGTGGATTTGTTTTGTCACGTCTTGAAATGCAAACTTTAGACCAAGCACAAACAGGACATTCAGGATATGACTGTATTATGGGGCATGGGATCATCTCTCTCTCTGTTGCCAAGTCTGGATGCTTAAAAACTTGCATCCCGATTTCCCACTTGAAACGCCATACCTGTCCTTTTGCTGTCTTTTTTTTTTTTCCCATGTAAAATAGACCCTAATGTTCAGACGGGAGGGAGCAGATGCAGTCTCAGGCAGGTTGCAAACCTGGGCAGGTGCCTTTATCTGGACAAATAGGAAAATCGAGACTGGGGACATATATATACGGTATATGTGCCCCAGTGGTATTGGCAAAGCTGGAAGCTGGAGGAATTACTTCTGAAACAAGCTCTTGCAAAGGGAAAAAAAAAAAGGGGGGAGGGGGGATTACCATTTCTCTTAGACATAATTTTTTCAAAAATCTCCTCTATTAAACGTGCAGTATGCGTTGTTAATATTGACATTAGGAAGGAGGATAAAGCCTGCTGGATGCCGCGCGAACGCTGGGGATACGCGTGGTCCCAGACAAGTTTGAAAACCAGGAGATGAGATAATTTGTGTAGCGCACAAAGCGGGGAGAGGGGAGGGAGAGAGAAGGAAGATCCGGGGGTTGCCGTGGTTTCTCTCCGGGGCTTTGCCGGGCGCCGCTGCCGGCAGGTGGCAGCACGGGTCCCCCGGCCGGGACCGGCACCGGGATCACGACCGGGACCGGGACGGGAGCGGGGGGGTCTCCTTGGTGAACACCCGGCGCTCGCTCCTCCACAGGGCTCGCCGGGGTCTCAGGTGTGGTGGCCCATTCCATAGTTTGGGGTTCTGCTGTTTCCAACCTTCTAAATCCCAACAATTCGCAGCGGTGCGACGGGAGACAGCCGGGCTGCCTGCGCTTCTCCGACGTTCCTCCTCACAGAATCATTTTTTGGCAGGATGCCGTGTCCCAGATATGAACTGGCTTCTGGGCAATCCAGGCTACACCTGTAATCTTGTTGAGGGCCCTCACAATGAGCCCACAACGTTCGTCTCCCTTTCCTGGAAGAGCCCCTGGAAAGCTGAGGAGTTTTTCACGGTGCCCGTAAGCCCGTGTGCTGGGACTCTTGAACTAATAGGAATGCAAATGAGGAGAAATGAGACAGACCATCCCGGCTGAACATTTGTCCAGGTTCAGATCCCGCTTCTGAAAAGTGGGTGACTGCTGGCTCGTCATTCAGCTGAGGGAAAAGGGTGTGTGGTGACCCAAGGAGAAAGATGGCCAGCACGATAGGCGCGGGGGTCACAGCATATGCTTCCCGTGGAAATTAAGTGGCAACGGAAATCGTAACTTACAGAAAACCTAATTCTAGTGTTTTAAGTTGCAACTTTATTATATTTATGTAGTCTGTTGCAATGCTAAAGGTAGCAGTACCTTTGGCAGAGCTACCATCACTGCCTGGAGGGTGTCAGCCGCCCACAGACCAGCTCGCTCTTTGGAGGGGGATCCCTGGGTCTGGCTTTGCAGAAGTGCCAGACCCATCTCGTGGGGAAGGGTATCAGGGACAAATTCTGGTAAATACTGACACGTGGTTATTGCTGTTCCCTGGCAGTTAATAAACAAATTCGCTCCAAAGAGTCAGGGGAAGCCCCTTGGCTCTGAGGGCCCAGCAGATTGGCTGTCTCAAAGTGTTTCCTCGCTACTGTTTGCTCTGCAACCACTTAACCTGAAAGCCCAAATACATCACAGTCATGCGGCTGCAAAAAGAAAGCTCTTCTTCAGTGACCGATTAACAGCCTGATCTTCTGAAGAAGCTGGCAAATGAAGGAACTGATGATCGGCCTCAGCTGTTGCCTTTTCAACAGCCTTGCTCCTGGAGAGGGAGACCTGGAGCTGCCCAGGGTTTGTGTGGGAGCCCTCCACAGCTGCTCAGAGGGTCTCACACCAGGGGAGCGGTGGCCGTGGCTGGCGGTGGCCCCGGTGCAGCTCAGTGCTGGTGTCAGCGATGCTGAGACGCAGACTGGGGGAGTACAGGCTGCACATCTTTCCTTGAACACATCCCCGTTGTGCCAGCGGAGGACTACAGCACTCGTAATCCCCCTCCCTCTAATTCAGGGAACAACAGCATCATGAAGCTGCAGTAATGCTGTGGCAAGTAAGGACCAACATTTATCCTGTTTGGATACAGCTCTGCTACCACCGCCCTCAATATGAATTATCCTATCCACAAATTAAACAGAAAGCTTATCACAGCAAGAAATACTTGACAAAGACTAATGATTCAAACAGCAGAGATTACCCAGGTTGTTCACCCTCTGGAAAAACTCCGCTGATAAGAGCTGTGAAGGTACTGTGGTGGAGGTGGAGAGTCTCTTCCCTTGAATGGTCACAGCGTGAGCCCAAAAATCATTTGTATTGCAGTCACACTGTGCTGAGATGCTGACATGCCTGGGATATTGCTGTTCATGTTCCCTGTCACAGGCCGTACTACTCTGTCACTGCAGTAATCAAGAATAACCCTGAACCTAGGAAAGAAATGGTTTAGGGGCCACTGCCGAACTGAAAGAGACAAAAGAGGGTATACTATTTTTTGGAACATTGATAAAACAGTCCTTTGATACATTATTTCCCGGAATAATCTGGTACCATTAGTCAGAAAAGCACCATTAAGTCAGCAGTACAAATGAACAGCCCAGTGGAAATGACTTCCCGTGATCTCTGAACTGGAAGAGGCATTGGCAGGGGGCAATGGTCAGCTGGTAGTAAAGGATTAGTCACAAACCCAACTGCCACGCCGTGTGTGCGAGCGTCCAGAGCTCGTGGCCACAGCCCCGTGGTTGTCATGACAGCCCAGAGGATGCTGCTGCCCGGGGATTCACTGGCCAGCCTGAGACCTCTCTTCACACCAGTTGGAAACGGATGCCACGGGAAGAGCGTTGAATGCAAGATGTCTTGGGTTTCAAGCCAGGTGTGAACAGCCACCTCCATGTTTATGGCACTGAAATGAGAAGGATTTTGTTCTTTGGTCACTTTTTTTCTTCTCTGCTTTTACAGTAAATTCTCTGTCGTGGATTATTCTTTATGTAAAAAAGCAATGGAAATGTCACCGTATTCAGAAAATGTTCACATGTGCATTCAGATACCGTTAAGGTCATGCTCACTTTCCTGCAAAACTTGTTTACTATTTGTTTCTGATGAGCACAGAGCCTGACAGCATCCCCTAATGACATGAAAATAAATAAATAACTTTAAAGTGCTTCCACTCTTACAGATGTGCCGGCATAGCACATCCCTCTGCTGCCTCCTATGCAGCCATGTACCATGCCGAAGCCTGTTTAGAATAAAACCTGTGTCAGGTGTCCCGCTGTGGCCAGCTGGGTAATTTTCAGGTTGTGTGTTACCAGCTGGCTGTGCTGGGGCTGCTGCTGAGGATATTTTTTTCCTCCTGTGCTTAAATACATATGCAAAACTCTGCTGTTCCTCATCAACAGCAGGTGATGGTCTTGGTGACAGGGCTTTGTATGCAGGCTGCCAGTTCTCCCCCCCGCCGCCTCCATCCTGGGGCTGCCTGGAATTCCCTGGAGGACAGCACAGAGGAAAATGGACAAGGAACCTCTGTCAGTCCCTCTTCTCCAGCCTGCCCTTTTCCCCTGGCGCCGGTAAACCACCACAGGGCAGTATGGCTGGTGCGGAGCACAGCTCTACTGGCTCTGCATGCCTAATGCCAATGAAAAGCCCCTTTGTGGGGAGGAAATTTCTCCGCTGGGAGTCTCCAGACATGCTGCAGCGCCCTGACAGTGCCTGAGCCTTGCAAAGTGATGAGAGCAGAACAGAAAATCCCACGGGAGCAGCACGTGTCCTGCAAGCTGCAGAGCTGGGTCCTGGTGGACTGGTATTGCCTCCGCCGCAGGAGTCACAGGGGCCTTCACCTTGTGGGACTTACCCGAAGGTGTTCCTGTGGCTCTGGGGAGAGGAATTCACCCCTCCTTACTGTATGCAGTCTGTGGGAGTGAGTGGGCATACTGGATTAGGCTGCTGGGGGGAAAGTCATCAAGTCAGCTTCTAAGTACTCTGTTAGCTGTCAGACAGTGTTTTTCACCTCTGCATCCCCCGCTTCCCAAATTGTGATTTATAGACATACACAATGTCAGTGAATCTATAGGAACAAAGTGTCTATACATGGTGCTTCCCTCACCTACCTCAAAAATTACCTCCCAACCAGACTAAGTACTCTGGCAGCACCAAAAAATAGAGCCATTTGGATAAGAAGAAAGTATATGAACAATACTGAGTTAACCATGGTCTAAGTACCCCACTTTCTTAACCCAAATATGGGTACACACCTTGCATTGCAAAGGTCAAAGTAAAGAAAGAGCAATGGGGTAGGGAGTGGGCAACAAAAATACCCTGAGGGTTTCCTTTGATGCAAAGTGCAGTGCTGAGAGTTTTAGGCGGTCTGGGGATTTTTTTCCCCAAAAAACTTTTAATTAAGTTTCACGATAATATGTGGTTTCTTAAATGTATTTCAGTGGTTGCTCATGGAGAATAAAAAGCTCTCCACAGCTGCTACCAATTATATGCACACAGTCCAATCACAAAACATTAGGAGTAACTGTTTTTACTTGGATACCTAAAACTAGATCCTGAAATCAAATGGTCTTGGTAGGGCCAATGAGATAGTTGGTGCATTCAGTCAGTAGTTGCTGTGACTCTATTATAAAGTGTGTCACATCAGGCCAAGCCTGTAGCTGTCAGGTCAGTAAGAGACACTGGCTGATTATTCANAAAGACCCAACTCCCTCAGCCTGTCCTCCTAAGAAAGATGCTCCAGCCCCCTAATCATCTTCGTGGCCCTTCGCTGCACCCTCTCCAACAGTTCCCTGTCTTTCTTCAACTGTGAAGCCCAGAACTGGACACAGTACTCCAGATGTGGCCTCACCAGGGCAGAGTAAAGGGGGAGGATGACCTCCCTCGACCTGCTGGTCACTCTTCTTGATGCACCCCAGGATGCCATTGGCCTTCTTGGCCACAAGGGCACGCATTGTTGGCTCATGGTCACCCTGTTGTCCACCAGGACTCCCAGGTCTCTCTCTGCAGAGCTGCTTTCCAGCAGGTCAGCCCTAACATGTACTGGTTCATGGGGTTATTCCTCCCCAGGTGCAGGACCCTACACTTGCCTTTGTTGAATTTCATTAGGTTTCTCTCTGCCCAACTCTCCAGCCTGTCCAGGTCATGCTGAATGGCTGCATGGCAGCACAGCCTTCCGCGGTGACAGCCACCCCTCCCAGTTTTGTGTCATCAGCAGACTTGCTGATGGTGCACTCCATCCCGTCATCCAGGTCATTGATGAGTACATTGAACAGGACTGGACCCAGCACTGACCCCTGAGGAACACCACTAGTCACAGACCTCCAACTAGACTCTGCCCCACTGATCACAACCCTCTGAGCTCTATGATTTCCAATTTGCTCTCTTCCTAGACCAATACTATGTCCATTAAAGAGCAGAAATGATGAGCTTCGAAGTTATTTTCCTTTAAAACTGCAGAGAAAAAATTCAGGGGAAAAAAAGTATGTGTGTTTTTTCTCTAACAAGGGAGTTCTGATCCAGGGTAGATACTGTCTTTTTATATAATTATGAGCAAGGCTATAAAAGAGAAAATTACACCATGTAAAGCATGTACATTAATCAAACCCTGTGCAATCTGAGCCATGGAAAGAGTAACAGAGAGCGGCAGCAGGGCAAAATGCATTGTAATTCATACTGATCAAAAGAAACTGTTCCATGTCTGTTCAGCCAAATCATACATGCCAGTTTCTGAAGGCAAAATGAAGTAATGATACTGTAACGAACATATTTAATTTGTTTTTCATTTCTCCTATTGGATCCAATCTTTCAAATGACTGGTTAAATCCCCAAAGCTACGTATATAACGAATTCTTGATAGTTTGAGGCTACAGGCTCGTTCATGCGTCCGAGCCGGGGTTCCAGAACATCTCTATTAATTTTCATGGGAGCAGTCCTCTGCAGTCTTTCTTGCTCTGCTGAACATTCCTAATTTTGATTCATTCAGTTGGCATTTTGAGCTGAAGGCATTAAAAAGAAAAAAAAAGGTTGTTTCGTTAACTCACTGGGAATTTGCCATCCTGGCCAAAACCTTAGGAGTGACTTTCTTCTTTGTTATTATTCATATTCCTTCACTATTCCATCCCTCAGATCATGCCTCCAATAAAGAGGATAACGAGGCCCTAATCTTCAGCAATTTGTTTGACAATCTAAGAGGCACTGGAAACAAGTAAATTACAATCATATTCCATAAATTTTACTTTGCACGTGTTTCACAGGCTTTAATGGGTGTGTTAGTGATGCGGAATGTGGTTTTGGAGGAGCTTACTGGGTTATCCACCTCTCCCTCGGCTACAGAAACAATTCTCCCCCAGAAAGCCACAAGGGCTGAAGACCAGGAGCATGCAAAAGGAACAGATAAGATGAAGACCCTGTCTTTAACAGGACTCAAATGAGGTTAAGAAAGTGCCAAACCAAGTTAGGCGAATTGCTCAATTGCTCTCATCCTTGTACAGGAGGAAATATTTCTACCACGAGCTGGCTCCCCCTGGGACCTTCTCCACTCAATACCACTAGCCAGTTTGGAGGCAAAGGGCAGGTAAATGAAACTGCCTCCACGGGGTGTGGAAAGATTACCAGTGACAGACCCTGTGGCTCCCATCGTGTGACACCTTCATGGCGTCACAAGGCATAGAAGGCGGCAAAAAACAACCTTGGGTTGTTCCCACACTGCAGAAGTTCTCCCCCTCTCCTCGCCCCTCCAAAAATGTGACAGTGTTGTCTGTGTTTCTCTGATCAGACATGCTCCTCCTTCACCAAACCATTTTAGGAGTGTGTTCTGGAAAACCCCAAGCATTTCTTCCGTACTACCTCAGCTTTCCAAGGAATGAAGAACAGATTTTTTCCCTGGCTCACTTAATTGCATCCGGACACTTCCTAGAAAGTGTAAAAAGAAGCGTCTGTGTCCCCAGCCAACCTCACAGGACCACCTGGTCGGTGCAACTGTTCAGTGAATAAGATCGCCTGCACGATTCTGCCGAGCTCCTGTTACCACCAGCCTCTACAAAATAACTGGGTGGAGAACTTGTGCGAAAGTCCACTGAAAGTTTTAAGTCTGGAGTAAGATTTTTAACATGTTCTTACGCAGCGTTACCTTACGGGTTGCTTTCTTCTCCCCCTGTGGCAGTATTGCCGTACTTTTGAGTCTATATTTTGCGTGCTGGGGTTGGGCATTAGGGTTTCTATTTTGTATGCCACTGGCCAAATGTTCAAGCCAACATACTCACGATGACACGCTCATGGTTTTTTTTCCAGGCTCTTATATGTCAAGAGGTATAAGGCATGAGCAACTGCGACCAGCTGCCCTCCCGTCCTACTCCATGGACACCAGAAAATGCAGAGCCTGAAACTCAGCAAATGGATGTATTCCAGGGATTTAGATGAAGAAATTGAATTCTTCATCACTCTGTGAGATACCTGAATAAAATAATACTGTAGGAAGATTTTGCAGGATAGTTGGGTGAAATGGCGTTTGGGAAAAATAAGTGCTAATCTCCAACTTGAAATAATTTTTCAGATCTGTAACATTTTGCTAACTAATTATACACATATTTTATGATAATTGGCTAATTCTCTTTTTAACTCTGGCTAATGATAGTACACAAAAGACTTTTCCATGTACTGGTTGCTTGAACAATTCAGATTTAACCTTTCAGACTGATACTGTTATCCTTTGCTTCCTTTCTCTTGCCGGGTTTGATTAGTGACAGAACAACTCTTACAACCCTGTGGTTTTCAAGTTTCTTTTACAGCCTGTTGTGTGAACGTTCAGCCAGTAGGTTATTTGCATGGTTTCCTTTCTCCCTTCCTTTATTAATTTGCTAAAAAAAAAGACACAAAATTAGTCAGAATTCATCCCTGCAAAAGCTAATAGTTTGCTCTTATAAGCATCTCAGAATTTTGTCATTCTCAATGCATTTGCTAATTACTGTTCTTAATAATGACACTAAGATCACTGGTTGCTATTTCTTTGGAATTTCTTTAGCATGAGTTTTAGTGGTAGCAATATTTCTGTTCTTCAGGATAACGCAAAAATATCTATAACTTAACTGGTATTCCTTGCGCTAGACTTAGAGTCAGGGTTAGGGTTTCATCTCAGCGTGGCATAATAAATGTGAGATGATCACTTGTAGATATTTATTAACAAGTCAGCTGTTCCATTCTTTATCATTCCTGGAGGAGAGCCATACAGTCCTGATTGCCACTGGAGCAGGCAGCGGTTGAAATGCTTATAGCCTAAATGACCACAGCTATTTGGTCCAGTGCAGGTGAGTCAGAAACCTAGAAAGACCAACGCTTCTCGGCACAATTCACGAATTCTGCTTGGAAAGAGAGTAAGAAGTGATACAGTGAACATAGGGGTAAAAATGCTGAATCCCAGCAAAGACAACCAAAAATATACCTTGTAGAGATCTTTGAAGGCCTAAGTAATAATAATAATTTCCCTTTTTTCTTAAAAAGCAGCAAATCCTCTCATATCTTGACAAAGTAGACAAAAAGCATTATTTCTATAGCTACAGGTTCTGGGCAAGACCCAAAGCTCTGGCTGTGCTGGACATAGAATGGCACCTAGTACTTAACACTGTAAGATGCCCTCAGCCCAGGGAGCTAACTTCAATCCAGAACATGGGTAGGTGCATTCTTGAAGTACTATCTATAGCTAGTAAGCATCACGAAGAGATTCAAGAGATGTGCTAGCAAACATGGTTACAGGAATTTTGGATAAGGGCATGCCGTTGACAACATATATATATATCCAGCTGCCCAGGAAGGCATGCTCCTGTCCCTGGAGAACTTGCGATCCCAACTTTGGGTCTGCAAATTCTTCGCCTTGTGCTTAACACATCAACACCTTCCCACCCCACCCTGGATATCAGTTTGCACACTTGAGTTTCTACAGGTGTGTATGTCTGTGCAGGTCCTGCCCTGAGAAAGCACCAAAGATGAAGTGGAAACAGGCAACGAAATCCATCCCTTCTTACTTTTGTGTTGATGGCAAATACAGTTCCCATCTCCCCGTTTGTGTCTTTCATGTAAAGGATGTTTCTAGCAAACTATATGCGCACATTCACACCAGCACAGAATGACATGCCCGTGTTGTGTGTTGGAAAGAAAGCACTTTACAGAATTAGAAGGCCACCCTCCGTACATGTACAGGTTCCATCCATCTACAAACCATCTTGCAGTATTTTGCTGAAAGGCCCCAGCAGCACGGGAAGCATTCTGAGTGTGGGTTACAGCCCTGGAAAAGTTTCTCCACACTGGCTGCCCACACAGCTACAGTCAGGGACCCAGAAGCTCTTCAGATTTCTTTAATGCAAGAGGATTCCAGCACTGCTGTTTTAATTCATCTCTTGGACACACTTACTAGTCACAAGCTTTACCTGTTCTCTCTTTAAAGAAATGAAACCTGAAGTTCAGCTGCTGCAGGACCAGAGACTCTTCACCCCTACACAGATTCTTTAGCAGCCCCTTGCCTGTAACTCCAAGCTTGTGAGCATTTGGGTGCTTCTTTATGTCCCTTCTGCCACCCGTGGCAAGGGAGACAAAGAGTCAGACAGACTTGCAGGCACTCCAAAAATCATTTCTTTTTGTTTTAGCTAAAAGAAATATCAGAAGAACTGTGTAAAAGCTAAAACCTAAGTGCTATCCTTCCAATTTGATCTTTTGTTTTCAGATGGTGTGGCACACATTCAAGGATGGATAAAGAAGGGATGAGGAGATGCTCTATGATGAATAAAGGCACCAAATCAGTTCGCAAACACAAAAACTGGACCATTTTCAAAAAAGTCAGGTGCACAGTGAGTGAAAGCTGTTCCAAGACTTATGCTTATACAGCAGCTAGCAGATGTTGTACATCCATGTCTGAGCAACCAGCTGTCTTCTCATCAGTATTAAGTGTTCAGCTGACATTAAAGGGACAGACATAATTAAAACCAAGAGCTCAGAAAACTGAGCAGTTTTTTTGGAAGTTTGCTATGCCCATGAATTATTGCGCATAATTCTTTTTTTCCTCAAAGGTAATAATGAACATTTTAAAAATGAAAAGAATCATGAGAAGAGCAGCCATGGACATATGAACAGCTCAATAATAACAGAAATATTCTCAAGCAATCAATGTGGAAAACACATATGAAACCAACACCATAAAATTTCAAGAAATTAGTATAAAAAATACAGGAAGGAGACAGAAGTGGCTGCCAAAGACCTTTGAATACAGTCCTATTAACCTCTTCCCCTGCCTGGTTTTTGTGACCTGCATTGTAAAGTGGTTACAGATTTGTATACTGTATCCGACAGCTCAAAAAATCACATTACTCTTACCTAACAAATATAAATAGGGATCATTTGGTGTAATAAGGCGAAGATCAAAGACCATTGGGGTCCAGATACTGACTCTGACTCCACCTTGACTGCATACTAGGGGGGAAGCCAGATCTTTGTGCTCCTTTTCCTTTCCTGAGGCTCTTTTCCACCTGAGGAATACCTAGATACATGAGGGAGCAGTGATATACTTGAACAGGTTCCCCAGTGTGGGCAATCAGTGACTATTAATACAACATTTACCTTCAAGTGCATCTGAACCACAGTTTCGATATTGAAGTCAATAAAAAATTGAAGGTCTGCCTTAAAGGACTCTTTGCAAATATAAGTACATACTTATCTTTAAGGAATGAAATGAACCACTCTTGATTTATTCATCCAGAACTGAATCAGTAGATTGACTTTTAGATTAATAGGCTAACTTTTCAATGACAAGACTTAGGTGAAAAGGATTTCACTGTAAGTGATATTTGCTTCAAAACTTGTTTTATTTTAGTTTAAGGGGAAAAAAAGGCCAAGACGAAGTGAGCAGCTCTGAAGGCAGAGATGTTCCAGGGGCAATGGGTTATTGTGTGAAAGGTGCTGAGTGGTTGGAGGGAAAACTCAACAAGCTTAGAAGATACTTTTGTATCCTGGAAATAATCTAATGTGGACTGTGCGTGAACTGGATTTATTTGGGTACCAGTGTCTTAGTCAGACATCATAGTTTTTCTCTAGCCAGCTAAGAGCAGCTAAGAAATTGGTAACCATTATACAGATAACTCTCTGGTGCTGAGTCCCACATCCTGTATGTATCCTTCATTCTTTCATCTGTCCTGATAACAAAAACATGGCATCTGAACTCATAACCTGCTTTTGGTCATTAGGTGTATTTAGGGAAAATAATATACAGACCATTGCTTTTCAGTGCAAAGTTTCCAAAACATTTGCCAGTATAAATCCCTAACACCACTTGCAAGACTTCACCTTTGTATTTACCTTATCTCGCATTCCTTGAAATCACCTGTAGAGTCCCAGAGATGCTCAGAGCATGTGCAGAAAACTAGACATTTAGAGGCTTCCTCTCTTTCTTCCCATAGACGGCAGCTTAGGGACTTGCTGAGCTAAAGGCTGAAGGCCAACAGCATCCTGGCTTGTATCAGGAATAGTGTGGCCAGCAGGACTAGGGAAGTGATCGTCCCCCTGTACTGGTGAGACCCCACCTCGAATACTGTGTTTGGTTTTGAGCCCCTCATTACAAGAAAGACATTGAGGTGCTGGAGCGTGTCCAGAGAAGGGCAACGAAGCTGGTGAGGAGTCTAGAGAACAAGTCTTATGGGCAGAAAAGGAGACTGAGGGGAGACCTTATCGCCCTCTACAACTACCTGAAAGGAGGTTGCAGTGAGATAGGGGTCAGTCTCATCTCCCAAGTAGCAAGTGATAGGACAGGAGAAAATGGCCTGAAGTTGCACCAGGGCAGGTTTTGACTGGATATTAGGAAAAATTTCTTCACCAAAAGGATTATCAAGCATTGGAACAGGCTGCCCACGGAAGTGGTGGAATCACCATCCCTGGAGGTATTTAAAAGACAGATAGATGTGGTGCTGAGGGGCATGGTTTAGGGGTGGTTTTGGCAGTGTTAGGTTGATGGTTGGACTTGATCTTAAAGGTCCCTCTCAACCTAGACAATTCTATATCTATATCTGTTGCATTTCTCGATGCATCCTTTTGGTGCTTCCTCCCATGCAGCCATCACCTATGGGAGAAGAATCCCATAAATGTCTATCCAGTGAATGCATTGTGCTTCTCAAAGCTTTCCAGCAAAAATCTTGCAACTCTTATGCTGCAGGTGTGCCGGTGTGTTATCTCTGACCAATAATGATTTCTTGATTCTCTGCATTTTCCTGTCTGCTTGTTTGTATCCACCCATGTGTTGTCTTGTACACTTGGAGAGTAATGTTTTCTGGGACCCTGACCTTTTTACAAGCTTTACACAATTCCTAGTGCAATGGAGTCTTGATCAGTGTGTAGTTCCTCTAAGCGTGACAGGAATTACAGACAAGGATTCTGACAAAAAATAGCAGTTCTCACTCTTCTTCCGATATTGCAGTGCCTGTATTTGACAAGCTTTTTGGTGTGTGAGTAGACAGGAAGGATCACTTCCTCAGAACAGTAGGCAAAAATCACCTGCAAGATTTAAGCATAGTTTGGATGCAAGGAACCCCAGACAAGTTTCAATCTGAAGGTGATGCCCAGGTCATAAATCTGATTGACAATCAGAAGAATCGTGCTGTCAGCAACGATTACAAAGGGCTTAAGAGAGAGGCAATCTTTTCTGGGGGTAGGCAGCAGAGCACAGTGATATATATGGGTCACAAGAGAGGAATCACTTCTCTTTCAGGCTCTCTTACTTAAAAGTGAGAAAAGGAAGGAGAAGATTCACAGCACTGCAACTCGCCAGGCTGCTCTGTGTTTGCATGACTGTAATCCCTCATTCTCATGTGCAGGGCTGTACATTAGACATTTTGCCCATCTGGGGAATGTAAGAGGCTCAGAAGTCCAGGCCAAGAAAATTAATCTTCTGGAGGGACCTAATAACAACTAATTTAAAGGTGCACTGCTACGTACTGAAGGTGATGCTGCAGTCCCTAAAATCCAGCACTGACAGATACTGTTTTTGTAGAGAAATGTTTCTGTGGCACACTGCCAAAGGACACTGAGAGTCTTTCAGAGGCAGATTTTTGCCCACAGCAGATGGAAGTAACAGCCTTTAGTTGCAAACAGAAGCCTAACAACAGCAAGAAAGGACACGACTGTGTAGAAACAGTGGCACAGACAAAGCTGATGATGCTTTTGAGGTAGATGTGTACCAGAAATACCTTGTAAAGGGAGTGTGCAATGAGCAGCAAGGGACCAAGAACCTTGTCACAAAATGCAAGTCTATTATCTATGCATATATCCTCCTGTGTTAGCTGATGGTATCTATTCTTAACATCCACTGTTCAGTATTTGTGTGTTCACACATCTTACGTTGAACTGTATGAACATACTGTGTTTCCAGAAATGCTCTGTACTCATCTTATGTTCTTCTGTGACAATCCATTAGTCATTAAATCCTTGTAATCCTTGTGCAATATACCAAAAAGAATTGTAACATTGTTAGTGAACTCTGCAAAGAAAAAGATAAAAATAAGCTCTGATAATGTCATTGTGTCTGTTGCAGTTTTGGTGGTTTTTTTACCTTTTAGGTTGAGTAGAGGGTAAGATAAAAGAGAAATACATGAGGATAGTGCCCTTTCTCTTGTAAACAAGTGAGCTATAGATGTTACTGCTGGAATTGTAACATTTGGTTTTAGCCTTCCCTATGTGCTTCTAATATACTCCATATGTATAAAGTGCCAGGATTGCCATGCCACATCTTTTCAATTAATAGCATTTACTGCAAACATATCCAGCCACTCTTATCAAAGAGCCCTGAGTCCTACAGCTCCTGTCCATCGCCCTGCAGTCAAGAGTATGCCCACATTGGTAAGCCAGGTGGAGAGACTCTGAAGAGATGAAGCTCTTGGGCTTCCCAGGAGCAGCTGATGCCATGTTTATGTCCTTCATGTGTCTACCATGTGAAACAAGCAAGTATAGGAGCAGCTTTTGGGACATTCAAGGAGGCTTGCAGGGAAGGATGCATTACACTCAGCTGTCCCAACCATCTGGTGTGTTTCTGTGTGGGCAAACAGGTTCATAGTTTCCCCCTGCCAACACAGTTCCCAGAGAGATGTGTGTGGTTCCTCTGGCTTCGGGGATCCCTAGGCATCTGGGTATGTGCCAAATAGACTTGACAAAGTTTAAGAAGTACCTTAGCAGCAGCAGGAGTGGGTCTTTGACTGACTGGCCTGGTATGTGTCTAATTTAGGATAAGCTCGGTAGCTATCCAGGCCCCAGTAACCTAAGGACTTGATCTCCGTTGCTTGAAATGGAAGTTTAGGTACATGGCTCACAGGCAGTTACCTACATTTAATAACTAAATTTAGATGTCTACAATCTGGAGCTGAATTACACTCCATATTTCCCGTTACAGCTCATGACCTGGCAAGAATACCCAGCCAGAAGCATCTTCTGAATCTCTTTGACCTCCTTTATTTCCACTTTTCCCACTACTCTGAAACAGTCCTCACACACCTCCACAATTAGGTCATTTTTGTCCTTTGTCATTTTGACCTCCAATTCTGAGTCTTTTTACTCACACTGAATGGTCTAAGGGCCTTTTTGTAATAAATGTTAGACTTTGGAAGCCTAGAAAAAGCAAAAATTGTACCTCCAGACTCTGCACACGTAAGACATTCATAGGTTAATGTATCAATTGGTGTCCTTTGCATCTTTGAGGTCCTAGAATCACTGCACAGTAGTTAAGATTAACCTTACAGCTGGTAAACAAGTCTGAGAAGCCTTGTGCTCTCAAGAAAATATACTCTACTAGTGGATTCTGGCTCAACACGACAAAAAACAAGGAGGGAGAAGGGCACAGAGACAGGGCACCTCTGTTTCCTTAAGCAGGATCAAGGAAACACACACAGAAACACACCCTTGACAGAAGAACTAATAACCTCAAGCATCTGTTAAACCTGATAAACTGTATTTTTTCCATCAAATATTTACCATCATGATGTTACTCAGTAATGTTTTTGTCTTGAAATAATGCGGTGCTTTTGAAAGGTGACCGAGTCATTTGTGTAATCATGATGAATTGCAAGAGGCCAGCAGCTTTAATAAACTCAGCCTAAGCAGAGGGTGAAGTAGGTCCCCCCTCCAAGAAAGGAAAGACCTGAGGTCTCAGCCTCGACCCTCAGGAATCAGAAGGATAGTTAAACCCAAACCTCCAGCACTTCTTTTTCCTCAGTGAATTTGATAAAGGTTCTGTTGAACCTGATAAACACGGGGTGGATTAAAACTCTGTGTGCACAGCTGCAAATGAAAGGCATCACATTTTATCTCAAAAGAATGGCATTCAGTTTGCTGATTTTCCTAGCCAGCGAGCTCCTGTCTGCTCTGAAGCATTATACAAGAGCTCTTCCAGAAAAAAAAAACCAAACCCAAGAGTGATTAATTTTTAATTCCCAATGCTTTCCCTCCCTGTTACACAGCTTCTTTGTAGAGAGGCACTTCTGAATACCTGAGCAGAAGGGGCAGCCTGTTAAATCCTTTTCAGGCTGTTACAACCTTAAAACGTGCCACTCCGGTTGCCAGAATAGAGACAGGACCAGTTACTAGAGGCCTCGGGGAGGTGACTTTTTGTCTATGCGAGGGAAATCTTTCTGCTTCTTGTGACAGACGAATTGATAAGTGGCTGGATGGGGACTACGAGCGACAGCAATGGAAGGTGGACGCTTGCCGTGCCAACATATCTCAGAGACCAGATGGAGGTTTTTACTGAGCAAAATGTGTACTTTATTACTCCCTAGGAGTGGATCAAATAAGTTCAGCAATAATCTGGTTTCCGTGTAACAGGAGGAAGACTTCACGGCCACTTGGAAGGCAGTGCCTTAACAGACTTTTTTACAGCAGGTAACTCGCCAGCTGACAACTGGGCTGAATCATAGAATCATAGTATCAT